>CABPRJ010000540.1:0-189016 GCA_902439185.1 Cinara cedri | reverse complement strand
GAATTTTCATGGTTTTTTCAATTTTAATTTGGAAAAAAGTGATATTTCTAAGCTGATTTTCGAAAATCTGACTATTCCAAACGATAGAGCATACTTTTTTCTATATAATGGCATACTCTTTAGAGATCTTTTCTAAATAGTTAAAATTTTATGAAGAATATAGACAAAATTTGAGTATCGTTCAATAGCGAATTTTCATGGTTTTTTCAATTTTAATTTGGAAAAAAGTGATATTTCTAAGCTGATTTTCGAAAATCTGACTATTCCAAACGAAAGAGCATACTTTTTTCTATATAATGGCATATTCTTTAGAGATCTTTTCTAAATAGTTAAAATTTTATGAAGAATATAGACAAAATTTGAGTATCGTTCGATAGCGAATTTTCACGGATTTTTCAATAATAAATTGAAAAAAGGTGATATTTCTAAGCTGATTTTCGAACATCTGACCACGCTAAACGAAAGAGCATAATTTTTTTCTTTATTTATATTTTTTTTAAAATCGATTATGAAATAGCAGTTTTTTGAGCTTAAATTCGAAAAAATCGTATAAATTTCGTAGTCTTGTGATACAATTTACCTTTTATATTCGAATTTGAATTAAAATTATTCAAATTAATCTCATAATCGAATACGTACAATTATAGAAAAAAATCTGCTTTTTGGTAAACTTACGTTTATTTTACTGATATTACTGTCTAATGGTTTTAACGTTTATCAGTGTTATAACAATGGTTACAGATTTGGAATTTAAAACTGAGAACCATAATAGGAAAGGTTCGTGAAAATTATTTACCGTGATAAAATAATCGACCTGTAGTATTGCAGCGCTGAATCCGCTAGCCGTTGCCGTTGGTCTGGAACGGGAAACCGATCCGGGGAAAACAGGACATGGCGGTAGGGTGGATTAGGTCTCGGAATGGGATTTTATATAGACAGACGGAGGGAAATCCCGCGGGCAACGGCGGCGTCCAACGCGCGCGACAGGTGGCGTCGGTGGTCCGGGCGTTTTCCCCGGGGAAGTGTCTTGACACGCACACTCGGAAATATCGACCGGGTCACCGACGCCTACGTCCGACCCGCGAAAAGCTCCTCTCGCCGCGCAAGAGGGTCGCGAAGGAGGAAAGGAGGAGGGGGGAAGGGTGGCGTCCCGTGTTCCACCGTCAATATTGTAGGGATGGGCGTAATAACGCCGACGCCACCGCCGCCACCGTGTTGTCACGTAGCACGGTCGCCCCGCGCCGTAACCACCGACAGAACGCGATCGACTGCACACCGTGAAGCAATAAACGGCGCATCACGCAATCCGAGCAGTACACGTCTCACGACCATCCTTTATAAAGTACATCACGATGTTCACGTTTTCTCGTTTCGCATTGTTGTGGACCGCATTTGCGGTGGTCGCGATTATAGTGCACGCGTCAGTTGGGTCACCGACGCCCGGCAAAACGGACGCAGCCAAAATCCAGAAGAACATGGCCAAGAACAAAGGTGAGTGGTATTGTCATAACGATAATAGGTATAATACGTGTGTGTGAATAATATATAACAATTTTAATCGTAACGGTTCTGTTGTCGCGCTATACGCCTACGTGTAGCTAAGAAGACTCAGGAAGTGCTGCAGTTTGGAAACCAGCAGAACCGTCAGGCGGACACAAGGAACTACGCGAGAGCCGAAAAGAGACGTGAGTTTTAGAACCTCCTGGAAAGAGGAGGTGTCAAAATTACACCTCATCCCCCGTCCCTACACGCGGCCCCTAACCCGACTACCGCCCCGCCCGCCTGCCCGTCTCCCACGCTCGGAGAAATAGTAAACCGCGCTTCGCGGCGATACGCGAGTATAACCGGGGAATGGCTGTCTGAAATTAGTATCTTTATATACTAAAATAATAATAATATTATCACGACCATATATCACCGTCAAGTGTTGACGATACTTATCGTCCTTCCCCTCCTTCCCCCCCTCCGAACGGGAAACGCCTCGCCGAACGCGCGACCCACTAACCACACCTACCGCAACGACCGAGCGGGCGGCGGCTATCGATTTTACCTCACCCTTTCTCGGTTTCCGTTTTCCAGAAGCACCTGATGAACACCACGACCCTGAACCGGTGCCGGAAGTCAACAACGCCCTTGAACGCAGCTATCCCCAGACGGCCAGACATGAAAAAATCGCCGATCTCTTTTACAACCCAGGTATCATTACGTTATTATTGTCACCCTTTATATGGAATATATTTTGTACGCGTTATTATTATTATTATTACTACTATTAATATTATCGTATTGGATATTGTACCGCGCGCGCCGATAGCTAGGACTCGCATTATAGTCGACGTATAATAGGAATGGGCCGATATCGGTTTTTGCCGATATCGGTTTTTACCGATATAAAACCGATACCCGACATTCGAAATATTCAGTTTTCGAAATTGACCTATATAATACAGTGAACGCGACTTATAAGACTCACTCTGGGACCAGTACAAAATTAGTTTTATAACCGAAAGAATCTTACAGGCGGACTGGAGAAATCATAGAGGTGGTCTAAGCAGTAAGTGCAATGCACAGTAAACCGTATGTCAGGTAGATAAAACAAAGGTTGTGTACGGTATATTATTATTACAACCGTGTAAACATATTGGTTGAATATGCAACTATTCATGTACAACAAGTGTGTGTGTGTGTGTGTGTGTGTATGTGTGTGTGTGTGTGTGTGTGTGTGTGTGTGTATGTGTGTGTGTACGCATCGCTTTTGTTCGCCGCAAAAGTTCCTGAGCGTCGTGGGTGTACTCGCAGCAGTCCTCGGCAGCAATTGGCTAGGGCAAAGGGAACCGCCCTTGGTGTTCGAGACCTGAAAACTGCAGCTAATATCAAAGCAAACATCCTAAAATCTATATATATTACGATTTATATAATTTATATAGTTGATAAGATTACTTTATAAAATTTGTTTAGTTTGTATATTTTTTTTTTCCTATATAATGGAAGTCACATGGTAAAATGTACGCATTCCCGAACTTTTCATCGCGTGCGCTATTTTCAGGACGTTTAACGTACTATTCGAATCAGATAAATTAAAACACGTCGTGTATTAATATAACATCACATTAACTGGGTGGAGGGTCGGAGACGGGCGAAGTCTCCTCTGACATAATTGACAAAATATCAGTATTTTATATTATGCATAACACAGCTGTTAACAAATATCGGTATTCCGAAATAAAAATTCCCCAGCAGTTTTAAATATTATTAAATGTCATCGTTATAAAATAGGTTACAATACGAGTTACAATATGAGCATCAGTCGCCGTAATATTATATAAATAAAATGTATTGTTAGATATTTTATTATTATTTATTGATTTCGTATTTAGAGGGCATGACAGACGAAGAACAACCCCCTCTCCTCATCCCAGCGAGTTTTACTGTGATATTTTATGACGTAGATTCGCAGCAGTATACGACGCGTTCCTTAAATTTTAATAAATATTTATATTACCCCCCTCCCTCCCACCACCAAAAATAACGTCCTAGTTACACTACTGCTTGCAATTATGATAAACAGAATAGAAAATGTCTAAAATATTGCTTTTACTCCACGGTACATGAGGCGTTAGAGGTGTTAGATTTTTCAAATAAATGATATGGGAGCGCGTAAAAATCTGGAATCTGAAAAACTGGACTACACATAACTGAATAGTGCAAATCTGGAATATACCATTTTGAAATCGGTAAAAATCCGTAAAAAAATACGGAAAAAGATTCTGAGCGGAGTTTGGTTTTACATGCTTTGAAAGACCGTGATATTTACGATTTGTTTAAGATTTTATAACAGTTTCATTGGTTTTGATTGTGCTTTTTATTTTATTTGGTTAAAAATAATCGTTCAGACTTTAAATTTTCAAAGAATACTAGCAAGGACAGTCCAGCCAGTTGTGCTAGTGTTGCTAAGGCACACCGGCAATGTTGAGCATTATCTAGATAAATAATTAATTATCTTTTATCTTATCTAGATAATAAACAAAATTAGTTATCTGATGAATTATCTTAGACGAGTAATTGAGTTATCTAACATAATTCATATAAATAAATAAATATATACATCAGGGAAATTCGAAAAATTGAAATTGTAAGTTAAACCTATGTCTCATTAGTAAACCAACCTTGTACAAATAGAGAACAAAATTAAAAACATAAAGTAATAGGTAATAATATTATCCAAATCGCTTATTTATTTTATTTCTAAATTAAAATAGACATTGTAAATTTTAGAATCGAGTATAAATTGACAAAAAAATTGTAGATTAATTAATAAAATTAAAACAATTTTTGACGACTTTTTGAAGTATAATAAATTGCATATTTAGATAATTATTACAATATTGCATTATATTTTTTTTAAATTGTGGAGCCCCTTAAAAGTACTCTGGTCGAACGTCATGGTAAACATAAATGCAATTTATATACACGAAAGCTTGTGTGTATAATATGATAATCAATTAATATTGTAACATTACGCCTTTAAAAATAATATTATAACGCGCGGTTTTTAGTTGGTTAATTAGACAGTGTTTTAATTATTCAAACACTATAAATCTATACTAACGATATTAATTATAGAAACAAGTTGTCGACATAATTATTAAGAGATTAAATTTCGCGTTAATTAATTAGTTTAAATCGGATTACGGTAAATGTTTTCATTAAATATCATAAAATTATACTTTCTTAAAATCTCAGTATAACAAAGAACCTATTAATTTTACAAAGACGTGTTTTTTCTCAGAAAATACTCTTTCAATTAGTGAAAATGATTAGATTTTTCATACCATTCCCCAAAAGATGTGGATAATTAAAAGAAGCTTTTAATAATGCAAGTAAATAACCTACTGATGCATTTTATAATTTTGCAAAGATATATAGTTATTTTATAAGCCAACAAGAACTTATTAAAGAATACTTACATTTTTCTAAAGTATATTTATTATTATTTTTTATTTAAGTGTTAATAAATACTTTTTTCATTTTATGTTTTTAAAAATTATTATAAATTGTTTAGTATCTAATCATATTTTTTCTTTTTCGCTAACGTTAAACTTGAATAATCTGGTATACTCTTACATTCTAATAAAACATTTTAGCTAAACAAATCTAGGTGTATAATAATATATCTATATGTATGTGTATAAGGAAAAGTTATAATTACATAGATATTAATTTATATTTAGTAAGATTTGTACTATTTTAAAATTAAATTACTACATATTTATATTATGTTAAATAAAAACAATTTTTATTTAATTTTAAAATGTATAAATTAAAACAAATTTATTTAATTAATAGCTATTATTTTAATCGGCTTTTCATTATTTCAGTATATTAAATAAATAAATTAACTGATATGTGGAGATAAAATGAATAAATTAAAAAAAATATAATAAACTGAATTTAAAAAATAAAGTATCCTCAAGTATTTATTAGTTATTACTAATTAAATTAAAAATAAATACACGATCAATTTTAATAAATAAATTTTAAATTGCACCGATATAAAGAAAAGTAAAATGTTGGCTTTGATTTGACAAATAGGCAGAGAACTTGATTTTTTTATGTAGGTAATAGTACCTTTTAGACTATAAAATTTGTATTTTTAATTCTTAAAACCGGAGAGTGGAAGTTAGTATGTCCTTTAGGCTCTAAGTCACTTAAGGGATGTGATTGGATAATGAGTACAGTGGCGACTATCTTATAAATCAAGTGTATCAGACAATAAAAACTATTTATTAGTAAATAGATTTATATTATAGAGAATTTTATAAAAATGTTCTTGCATATTAAAAAAATGACTTTTGTTGGTGGGTGGGTGTCAACAGATTTTAGTAATTTGGATACACATGGTAAATTTACTGTAGCCGCCACTGTGTTAATGACAAGTTCATTTTATTTAGAGGTTCAAATAGACAAATAGAAAATTTAGTTAACTACACAAACAAAATAAATAAAAACATTCAATTTACACTCGAAGTACAAATGAATAATAAATTAAATTTCTTAGATCTTACAGTTTCCATTATAAACAAAAAAATTTGATTTTTGTATTTACAGGAAACCTACACAAACTGATGCTATAATACCACAAGATTCTAATCACCCTTAATTTCAAAACTATAATTTTTTAATTTAATATTCTATAAGCTTGAATGTATTTCATTAAATAAACATAATTATCAACACGAGCTCAATATTATATATAATATAGCCCATACAAATCAATACAATATGTAATACAATACCCATACAATAGTTAATATTATTTCAATTTAAATACTATTAAAACAATTCATAAAAGTATTAAAGAAAAAACAATACACAACTCATCAAATAATATTAACTATTGTAGTATGAAATATCAAAATAATGTGCCAAACGAATTCGCTAAAATTCTGAAAAATAATACAAATAACGTAAAAATCGCTTTTAAGATTAATAATAATTTAATCAGACATATAATCAATAGAACTAAAAATTTCACAAAAAATCCCCCTTCTTTTTAAAATGCTAGTATATATATATAAACTTAAATTTATAAATGTAATACATTTTATATAGGTAAGACAAATATAAATTTTAAAATAAGATATAAAGAACACATTTCTGAAATAAAATTAAAAAAGACTGCCCCTAATTCAAATTTCGCTAAACATGTTTTAGTAAACAACCATAATATAAGTTTTGATACTAATACAGACTTAGAAATATAAAACACCCAAAATAATATTTTCATTAATTTAGTTTTAGAAGAATTACACATACACAATGAAATAATATTTCTTAACATATCTATGTCTAAAAATAACTAATTTTAAATAATCTCTCCTATTAAAATAAATTTTTTCTACGAAAAACGACCAATTTGTACAATTTTTTTTTCTATGTATTCATTTCATTTTTATAATCAGTCGCGTTTTACATTTTGACTGTGATATACCTGATGATGAATTTTTAATTCAAAATCGGTCGTATAATACAATTATCATAATATCACTGCATACATATATTTTAATAATAAATTATAACTTCTTTGATATCGCTATCCGTCAATATAAGAGTACAATAAATTATAATGACCAGAATACCGAGCCATGTTAAACATGCGACATTTTATCGACAAAGTTTAAAACTCTGTGGGATTTTTTTTTAACTAATTTAGGTAATTAACAAATAATTTATTTTATTTTATCTTCTTCGTAAAAATATAGTTTATTAAAATATTTCCTGGTTACCATTAACACTGGAAATTCAATATATGAAACTTAAAGTAAATTAGTGAAATATAATTAATTTAACATAAATATTCATATATACTTTATGTTAATAATAATGAACCTTTATTTAAATAATAAAATATTAAGTATTGAGTATCAGTTAACAATAACTATTTATTTTTAGCCTAGGGGTACCACCACCCAATTGATCATGAGGCCATCGCCTCATCAAATACCCTACTATGCTACCACTGCTCTAGGCGACGCATTCATTAATTTATTTTATTTTTATATATACATTATATATATACATTTGTTTATATATTTATTTACCCAACAAGTACCCACCTAAATCAGTGGTCTGCCCATAGCATGATTTATGTCCGGTTTTATCATAATAAAATATGCTCGACACTAATGCTATAATTTTATTAATTATATTAATTGCGTTTTTCATTACTACAGATTCCTATGGACTTCAATCGTTGGACGCCGACGACCGTCACAAGAGAAACGCTTACCATTTCGGGTCTCCTGTTAAAAGGAGGTAAGACGTAATTTTTCGGCACGAATTATGTATTTTGTCTGAATAGCAAATATGTATATATATATGTGAAAAAAGTTTTCGAAAAAGAATTCATAAAAATGTCATCAGTCTCGTAATGCTTTTAAGTTCCAGCATATATAATTTATTATCCACCGAACATTTTATAATATACGTCCTTTTCAACGAGTCCATTTATTCAATTACAATTTTGTCTTTATATTTTATTACATTAGTTCGCAGTCCATCGTATTTTAATACCATTATTATGTCTTTTTCATGTATAATATAAAAGCGGTTCTAGAGTATACCGTTCTTACGCCGACAGCGGACGTGCCAAACGAGACTTAGACGTCGATCCCGAGGAATTGCTGGCATTGATGACACTCTTGGAAGCAGAACGCAAACAAAATAAGGTCCACGAACAATCCAGGCACGTAACTGACTTACTATAAACAATATATAATATTGTTATAACACTAACGTATTTTGAGGATAGTGGCAAAAGAGGAACAGTGAACCCTTTATTTCTGTTTTATTTAGCTTTACCGCAATTTCTGCGGTAAAACGATACATATCAATTTTGTAGATACTATACAGGGCGATTCTTTTATAGTGAACTATCAATATTTCTCGGAGGATTTTAAGCGAATTTGATTTATATTTTTTTTTTTTATCATTTTGGAATCGTTGTAGCTTTATTTTAATACCATTTTTAATTTTGTACCCCTCTAGAAAATATTTTTATAAAAGTGTTGATTTGCATAATACTAATATCAGATTTACCGTTTATGAATGGTGCTTAAAGTTTGAAATATTTCTTGTGAAATATTGGATTTTGATTAATTATTTCACCTTAAAATATAGACATCGCTTCAATTTAAGAGTTAGTTAGATATCTAACTATAATATTATAATTTTTAACGAGCATTCACTATCACACATTAAAGTGATTTAACTTGTGCGTTGTATATTATAAGTATTACTGTGTTTTTTTTTCACAATCTTAATAACATAAACATAAGTATTTTTTTTTCTCAATATTTAATTTTATGCATTTGCAATATATTCTCAACCTTATATACCTATTAGGTACAATTTGAAACTTTATTACTATTATTAGTCTATAAATGGTATTATACAATTTTATTTTTGTTTTCAAAGACTAGAAATTCATTTAGTTATTTTATTTTTTAAAAGAAACAAAAAAATCAATAATAGTTACTCTATACTGTTATTTTTTTATTTATAGGTATTTCATATTCGTATTAATATCTGTATTATATGAATACATCTATGTATATGTGATTTTATTTCTAATAAAAAATGTATCAGATTTACTGTAATTTACGTAAATTTTACTGGTTAAATTACGAATATATTTTTAACGGTAAATTCCACTTTTCTAATAATAATTATGCGATTTGTCCCACCTGAATTATTTCAATAATATTTACCTACCTAACATGAACACCTCCGTTGACTCTTTATATATGTTTTAGATACATAGCTAGTAGCTGGTATCTTTTGAGTTATAAAGTTTATAAAATTCAAAACAATGGATTGTTTCCGTTATAGGTATTATACAATTGTATAAACTATCATTATTAAAATCAATAGATATTATATTCTAAACGAATTCTGAATATTAGCAAAGGAGTATGATGATGACTCCTTTAATATTGAAAGTTAAACGAAATCTGACTGTAATATACCTAAAAATTATTTTATCTAATTGTACATTTGTAATATACAATATTATAATATATATTGTTACTGTAGAATAGTTTTTATTATGTATGAGTACTGTCGAGGTCGAGCTCTAGGCGGTCAAACGTAACAATAAAATAAGAACAGCATTAAAGGGATGTCCTTCCTCTACCTATATTAATACTGATTAAATTCATATAATGAAATATATCTACAACATATATTGTATAATGAAAAACTTGGTTATTGTAAATAATTGTGATACTATAATTTTTTAAGTGTTCCATGGTCATATCCAGAAGTCCTCAAAACATATGAATAATTAAATGCTCAGTTTTTTTTTAATCAAAAATAAATTCCAATGTTTTATATTAACAGCCTTTGTGCAAAACTCTGCTGTGGTAGTAGAATTATAAATTTAGAACAATATACATAAGGGAACATTAACGCTTCGATTAAAAACAAATTTAACTTAGCTCTTAATAAATTACTACGGTTTTTAAACAAAACTGTCTTTTGCAACACGATTAAGAACATTTAAAGTTAAATAGGTAAACTTTTTAAACGGCAAATTAAAAATATATTATCCGTGGTGTATTATATAGTTATTTTATGTAAGTCTATTTAGTCTATTTTATGAATTATATATACTCACGACACATATTTTTAGAGGTTCCAGACAACACTACGGTCGCTTGAATGAATATGAAACAGATCCATACATGGACAATGACCTACAAGAAGAAGACGATGAAGAAGACGTCCCTGGTAAGTGTTAAAATATCGTGATAACTTCAAATTATGGTTTTTAAATGTGTAATCCCAAAACAAGTGATGTGTACGTACTCATATATTTATATCGTGTATCAGTGTTTGACGCGTGTTAGTGCGGTTATCTATATATATTTTAATGTCAATCATAATAACAATTTAAAATTATTTTTTTTTAATAAAAAATAATAATATACATCATACAGGTATGAACACTAAACGCCACCGCCGCCGCCGCACCGCCAGTATTAATTTCATACACATTTTTACTTTCGGACTTGTCGGCGTAATTTTCTCCTTTATTGGGATTTCGAGGACAAGTGTTTATTATTAATCATTATTTTCGCTAAAATTATATTACCAAGCATTTAGCCTATTTCCACCGCTACACCGCATGTAGATTAATATTTTCATTCGTTACATCATTACACCTATGTATATTATACTATACGAGTTACGCGTACGTATACTACTGAAATAGGCCGTGTCTTCACTTAACGTTATACTACTATGTTGTCGATTATTAATTATTGTGCATAGCATATATGACATACTAACTGGTCCACCTGGCATTGCCTGTGTCAAAAGAAATAATATAAAAATTATCATTACATGCTATTACGGCGCCACTACCTTATTATTAATAATGTTTATTGTATTATTTTGTTTCTTTTTTTCATCCGTATCACCAAGGTAACCCATTACTCAACAAAAATAATTACGTTCCCAATTACCAACAAACCAATAAACCTGTATCAGACTCTCTTTAGGGGTTAATACGGGGTGGAGAAAGAATACGTTATTGTTAATCTAGAACAACATGTATGCAAAATGTCTGCTCAATCGGAGTAGTAGTTTGGGCTGGAAGTAGTACTTATCATAACATCGAAACAAACTTTTGCATTTACAATTATCGTTTATGATAAACGGGTCTGAATGTTGGGCATGGGATAAAAAAAATAAGAATATTGAGGCGATGAGCGTGTAGTGTAACCAGATTAAATTCTATTGGATATATTAGGAATAGATTCGCACAGCGGGTATAGCCGTAAAATTAGAGCAAATAAATTAAATTAGTATGACCGGTCATTAAGTTAGATGAGATATTATGTAAGTGTGTGGACGAAAGACGGGAAAGAAATAGGTTAGAGAAAAAGTAATTGTTGAGTTTGTGAATTGAGATGTGTGTGGAGGGGAGGGGCAAAACTAAGAATAGCTGATTCCACCAGGGTGGTATAAAGAATAAAATGAGGAAAATGAAAGTTATAATATTATTGTAGATAAGTATCTATTATCTTTGTTAAAACACTTATATTATGATGTTTTCTATTCCAGAAGGATGGTTGGAGGGTCCTGTGGTACCGGCTCCGTTGTTCGTCTCCCCCAAAGATTACTATATTAATAACGGATATACACGCAAGCAGAGGGCTCTACATGGATCCAAAGTAACTATATTAATATGATATTATTATAAACGGGCGGATCCACACGTCTGTATAGAACGATTATTTTCAGGGTCTGAACCACTACCAAGAGGAGCCGCAGTATTATAGAATGCCAGATTACTATCGTCGTTACAACTTTTAAAAAATAAATATACTACCCTCAATACAAATTATTAAGCGACTTTCCTACGGAGATGCTGTTCCACCCATCAATATAGTGGCAAATTATTTATCTACTTCATTATTATACTATCTCTGATTTAACGTTTACAATACTATAATAAAACTTGTACTTACGACATTTATAACTTATCAATTATAAGATACAATAATCATTATCTATTATCCTATACACTTTACTTCTATAATATATTATTGATCACTATAAAGTCCGAGTAAAAATACGATATTAACTAAATCAAAAAAGTATATTTGATTGTATATGAAATTTTAAAATGAATAAAACTGAACGATTTTAACGCGTAACACATTGTTTGTATTGTGTGCGTGTGATAACACTGAATATTCGGTACATTTTCAATAGTTAATCATTACTAATACTTACGCAGTTTTATGTTTTATCTGAATAAATTAAATAAATAGGTATAAGCGTATTTGTATATTTTTGTATAGGTATACGAAATACTGGCTATGTATAAGATACGTGGAAACATCGTCTTGTGATAATAGTAGGTATACCGATATATGTATAACGGTTTATGTATAACGAGATAAGGTATATCTTGAAATAACAGTAGGTATAACCGCGATAACAGTGTGGTAATAATGTCGAAAGTGGGCGTGACCTAAATGGTCTATGAAGTGGTGGACAATTCGGGCGGCCATGTATAGGTATAGCACTTGATCCTTGCTTCTGCTCCTGCTCCTGGGGTAGAATCCCCCTTTTTATACTACTAATAATATTCTATTCGAGTGAACCTATCCTGGTCATATTAACTCAAATTTAATTGCAACCAAAAACGGTACGGAATAACGGTGTCCGAAATCGTTTAATACGAATATTATTACGTGGCAAAGATCGGTACGATTAACGTATATAGTCTCAGCACTATAAATAAATCGTTATATAAAAATAAAAACGCCAATTTCATAAGCCAGTTCCTGCAGTCACTATTTTAAATATGTGTCAACAGGCGGTTTCAAACATCAATATGGTCGGGGATTCGGATCCGACAAACATAGAACGAATAGTTTTTCATAGACTAGATTTTAAGTTTACAGTTCATAGGACATTAGCTTTTTTGGAACAGTTAACAGCATCATGATAGGGAACCAACATGTAGATACGAACGACAAAAAAAAAATAATAGAAAAATAAAAATCATTTAAGTTCGAAGCTCTGATTAGAAGGTTGGGAGATCGTCAATTTTGAATTGGCCAAGGAAATAATTGACTTGTTATTTTACACTTATTGCCGAGAGTCCGTCGCGTGTCGTTTTGATAATATGCTCTCGGTGACGGTCGAGATAGACGTAAAAAAAATATATATAATAATGCGGTAGACTTTTGTCATTCATCGCCGCCGACAACCGCGTCGTAAATTACAATTAACTACTTGGCATGAAAATTCCGAGTATGAGTGTGTGTGTTTTAAGTTTTGGATTTTTTTTTTCCTTCAACTGCCACGCGCGTCTGTCCATCCGAGGACACCACCTGTATGGACTTGGTGCTATTACGTTCGTGACAAAGTTGGCAACTTACACTTTGGCGCGAACTCCTACAAAACACATTACTCCTATATCGTCACTACTACAATAACACTTATTTCAAAATTCAATAAAATTAAACAGTGTTTTCGAAAATGATTAGATTCGTGTTTACACTAGGAATCACGAAAATGATAATATTATTCATATAAAAACCTTGTATCAACGTGTAACTTAATCTAAGCCAAAATAGCGAAACAAATAACCGCGAATGTAAAAAAAAGCAAATTGATAATAGTGAATTTTAAAATAGGCGATAAATAATAGCGAAACTTATTTATAAATTACATAAATTCTAAAATGTTTGTTTTGTTAGAAATAAAACCATCTTTAAACGTGGTGACAAATTCAAAATATTGATCTGATCGAAAATTACGCAGAGTGATTCACTCAACTGGAAACATTCATTACTCGGAAAGTATTAACTTTTTTCGAAATATATTTTGCCTGAAAACTTAAGAAACAAATAGTTCTAAAATATTACGTTATCATTTCTTTTGCACTTCTTATTATTGGGAGTGAACTGACTACCTACTATTGATTTTCAAACGGCACCCTCTTTTAAAAATGCCTTAAATAGATGGAATATTATTTAAAATAAATTTTGGTCTTGAAATTTTTGATATCCGTCAACCCGTTGACGAGATATTCCACTTTTAAGTTATAGGAGGGAGGAGAGTAGTAGTGTAAAGTTAAAATTCCGCGCGCAGTTCGTTACACAGACAGTCTTATGTATTACACCGGGAGTTTTAAGTGATATCAGTGTAAAAGTTCCCAAGGTATGAAGGTTATAACTGATAATCTCTACTACATGCAGACGGCAAGGCCGATTCGCGATAGTAAAGAAATATTTATAATCTATTAGGTAAAACCACGGTGTGACTTGTGATGATAATACATTACCTACAAGATCACCTATTGAAAACATTTTTTTTTCAGTTATGCTAATATCTATTTCGATACAATTGCTATAACAATTAAAATTATATACAGTAATTATGTCATAAATGGTTTTTTTATGATCATGTATTTTATTTAATAATTTATCAAACATATAAGTAATTAATTTAATTAGTTTCTACACATGTGAGTTGGATAATGCCAAAGACAATATATAATTAATTGGTAAGTTTAAGCCAAGTAGCTGTACAAAATATATTGAAATACATATTATTATTATTATTATTATGTACCTATACAAATTTTAATTATTTCGATTTCAGGTGAATCAATACATTATGATTTAATGTATATGGAATACCGAATATGCATAACTAACTTGTTATACCTATCAATATTATTCATATTTTGATAACAATTACCAAGCTTGATTTATAATCGAGTTACACCATAAAACTGTACTAGCCACATTTTTTTTTATACGAAAATTCAGCATATTGGTGATCTAAGATGATCTAAATGAACTAAAAATATCTTTATCTAGATGATTTGAACTTTGTTGGATACATTTAAAAATCTTATGCTAATTTTTTATCTTCAAGGAAATTAAGGATGAAACGGAGGGTAAAATTTCAATAATATAAAACCTTGGTTGATTAATTGAATTATTATTTTGAAGTACAATTTGAAACTTGAAACAAGTCAAAATAAAAGTATCGTATTTTAATATTTTACTACATTAATTAGGTGTGTGTAATTATTTTTAATTATTTTTAACTACATTATTCAGTATTTAACTATATTACTCCTAAAGATTTTTACTGTCTATTTTTAGATATTCAAATTAATTTCAAAGAAACTTTGACAAAAATCAAGTTCAACCAACTGCAAGGAGAAAATAATTATTATAATTATTATTATAAAAATATTTTGAATTTGTGGCTACATTTAAAGATCGTTTTATTTCTAACAATACAAAAATTTTTAAATGTATGTAACTTATATATAAGTGTCGCTATTATTTGCATGGGTTTGAATTTTACTTTCTTACTTCTGATAAAGGATACTGAAACACACACATAAATTTTCATTTTTAACTATTTTGATGCGTTATATAAATTACTTTTTTAAAAATTGTAAATTAGTATGATTTTGGCATTTGATACGAAATATTCCAATATTCCAATTTTTTCTAAGCCAATTTGATCATTATGTAAAGTTTTAATTATATCTAAAATTATTTGAGATACAGCCATCCAAAATTGGTTAAAAAAAAAATTTTTTTACGCAAATCTCACTTTTTTTTATTATTAAATATTGACGAATATATTATCTTTAATTATTGAATTTTATAATGTTGACTAATGTGTATAACACTCGTAATATGTAATATCTTCAAAATTAATTTTGATGAGTGTATTTTTTTGACGGCAAAACGGTCTTACGTTGGAACGACGACGGTGATTTCTCCGTGTCCGCCGAAACATTTCCGAAATCGACCGCCTTTAAACATTTTCCGACCCGGATCCCCGAGCCCTACTCGCCATCTCCCATCGATACTACCGCGATGAAAACAGTGTTCCTGAACGAGTTAAACGTCAACCTGTAAATCTCGCCTCGCGAGACCGCGAGGCCGCGATCCGTTTGTCGGTACGGGTCGGTATCACCGTCGGACCGGTGCCGGGTTTTTTTTCTACGCGGTCCCGTGACACGCGCGCGCGGATACGAATTCGTAACGATCAGGGTTCGGTAAAGGAAAACAGAAAAAATCCGTGTGAAATACAGCAGCGCGGACGGGGAAACGGTCACATGCGTCGGACGGTCGCGACATTACGTCCCGTACGGCGCGACGGTGTATGACTCGCAAACCCGACAAACCGGTGTAGTTATGGTGTGCGCGCGCGCGCGGTACGCCGCGAAAGGTGCACACGGCGCGGCGTGGCGCAGCGCTCGCCGAGTTTCGGTCCGGCGCAGTCGGCCGCTCGTCGTGTGACGCGTTGTGCAACCGGTTGTGCCGTCGTCCGCGCTCCTCGTCCGCGTACCGTTCGGTTTGTTTATTATAATCGTTATTGTTATTATATTATAGTTGTTTTTTTTTTTTCCTATTATTTTTCAAATTTTATTTTTCGCTTTCGTCCGCTCGTCAAATAAAATACTTTCCCAGTGTATACAATATTAATCCTACACGGCTATACGATTAACCCGGCTACTAATGCCCCGGACGCCGATGGACTACCGGTACGACGTCATGAACTGCAGGACTCCCAAGGAACATTTTGCCGAAGGGGTAAGTGGATATGCTCGCTGCCGAAATGGATATCTGCCAGAGACAGAATCCGAGAATTATTATTAAGAGGGGTACGGGGATAGATAATAACCCCTTCGTCTTAGTTGGAACCTGTCTTATATACTTCCTATATAGGAGCATAAGGCGGAACAGAGCGATTTTATCGTATTATGTACGAAATGATAACATTATTATATTAACTGAATAATAATTATTTCTTTTTATCGAATTTTCCCCGAAAATAGTAAATTGATTTGTATACTGTGTCTGTATATTTCCCGGTACTCGAAAATTTTTTTAACTAGGCTACACTAGACCAAATTAACTAAATTAAATTAGTGTTCTTTTTTTCATTTGTAGGTAGATTAAAATGATAAAAAGTTGGTTAAATTTCAATATGTTGAACTTTGTCATTTTGTTCTGGGAGGAGGGTGTTTTTAGTTTTGCACATCCCTGCAGACATCCTAATAAAGCCGGGAAGATGACATTTTGTACGTATATTTTGTATATGTATGGTATATGGATCAAATATGTAACTTTTGGGGTTTGCACCTTTTTCCCCTTTATCTTAAACTTACATTAATCTAAAAAACTGTAATGTTAACAAGTCAAATGAAGAAAAATTCGACTCGAGAGACAAAGTTCCATAACTGCTAATGAGTGTTTTTTTATCTTTATCTACATAGTATATGATTTTATAATCATTATTATCGAAAACGGATGGCGGAGTGAGGAGCGTTCAATAATCATAGATAATAAAGAAATGGGCCGTTGTAGCTCAAGTTATTTTAGATTCTGTGTGGAGCGAACAATGTATTGATTTTACAATGTTTATTTTTTTAATTTTTATCTGTGAACCACTTTTCTACCAGAAATTTTTTACCGATTTTTAAGTATAGCACTTTTTTTGAAATTAAATCTGTCTTGAGAAGTATTTTAAGGAGGCTATTTTTTGATCTTTTTCAGAATAAATTGAAAAAGCCTGAGGAAAAATGTACGGAATATATTTTTTACAGATATACATTAAATTTTCCCTCTGCTTTCCCAACTTATCATCTACAACAGTGAGCTACTCATCGTACGAATTATGTCCATTTGTTTTTATTATTGTACCCTCAAATTGTTAGACAGAAGTAACGTGAAAAAACCGCATACCCACAGTATCAGTGGGTGTACAGTGTGAGTCCTATCCATTTCTTTATTATCTATGATATTATACTTAATACCTATAGTATATTATATTATGTAAATACAACAATTCCTCATCGAAGACGGTAATACTTACAATAATATACTCGTACATTTTTAGAGACTAAACGCCAATAATGTTATAATGTTTAGGGACTTAGGTGACGTTATCGCATAACTACAAACATCAAACTCCAAAACAACTTATGATTATCGGAAGAGGGGGAGGGTATTAGCGGCAAAAATTGAATTATTTCATAAAAATCATTCTTGACATATCAATACCAATTCTAACTACTCGAAAATTGCTTGGTCGTAAAAACGATAAAAATCTACTTGAAAATTGTTTCGTTGAAAGTATCAAAAATCAATTTAGCACAAATTATCGGAGTTTGAAATGTAAAATAACACGAAAAACTGTGCGCTGAAACCCTTATTAAACCTATACAAATGTCGCTCGGGCCCTCTTTTGTCTGAAACACCATCGACATACGGTAACCGACTGATTGTTTTTCAACATTGTATTGTTTTTGCGGTTTGAAGTGTTCGAACCGCGCGGTTATCTACTCGTAATCTACTCAATAACCGTGGTTTGAACCGCTTTTACAATATTTTTTTCTGCACCGACAACTCAATAATATATCACGGTTTTATACGGGTTGTTTAGACTGCACGTTCGGTATTGAACTCTAGTGGTCAGTGAACTGAATGACCGGTAACGCACGGAAGTCGTATATACCTATATTATATTATTATTATCGTATAATCCGCGCGCCGGACACGCCATCGTCCGAATCACTGAACCTATGCGTCGTCGTGTGGTGGAGCCACGAGAAAAAAAATTAATATCCGACTTCTTTTACAGTACTACAACGGACCTCGGACACTTCTACCAAAAAAGAGAACTTCTTCTACAAATAATAACCAATGCCCGTGTATCTAATGCGTGTTCGAAGGGCCAAAATACGTTACGACGGTGGTCGTTTGAGGTTTCAGCACGCTGACTCGTTAGCCGGCTCCACTGACAAACAGTCACACTTGGGTTCTTACTGGTGCCCCTATACCGATTTAGTCACCTTGCATCTCACATTTATACAAGAGCAATGGGAAGATGGATTTGTATAACCTTTCGGAACTTTATGGTTTTAGCTAGAGGTCACTATTTAAAAGTATACCTACTCAACCATGGTTTCAATCCCTGAAGATCAGTCGCGCTGTCATAATCAAATACACCAGGTTGTGCACCGGACACAGCCACATACTACCACACCATTAATTTAAAATGGGGCTCAAACATAGCTCGTATTGCCCCTTCCCAACTGTGGTGGGGATTACAATGAATTTCAACATCCGCTCCTAAATTTGCCATCTTTCTCTCTAAAGAATTCAGCTAAAATCTTTCTTTTCCTCTCTTGGTTCCAACTTCTCCCTCATCAACACCCTTTCAGGTAATAACGCAAATATAATCATGCATACGCCTAACTTTATACTCCAATCGTGCCTCCAAATGTAGGAGTGTGAATTTTACTAATGTTTAGGTTTGTTTCTCAATGATATGTGCACAATAATTGCGAGATATTATAATATCTCTATTAAAATCTCATTAAAATAAAAAATAATAATAATAATACCTCCTTAAGAATATTGACACGAATAATTTTTATAACTTGAATTTGGTATAAATTTGTCACTTATTATTCATTATTTTATTATTCATCGACTTTTTTTCTACAATTATGGTTTACTAATGTCTATAATGGTGTTTATCTTTAAAAGAAGATGTTTTTTGATAAAATTATATGTTAATATATTATTAACAACAGATAACAATGATATTATGCTTCCTTAACCAATTTCAATCAATACGGTAGCACATATTCTCTTCAGGTGCACAAAACACAACGCGTGTCCCGTCAATTATTTGACTATTATTATTATTTATTATCTATGGTTCTTTTTACATGATAATACACATTTTAATTTTTTAAGCGTGACCAATTCTAAAAGCCTAAAAAATAAAACCACATAATTATGGTTAATAACAGTTAAATTGCCTGTAATAGTTTATCACAACTATTATACACCAAGTCAATTGATTTAAATCAATGGTATTATTTTTTATACAGTTTTGTAGTGTTTTAAACAATTTCCAACTATAAGAAAATAAATTTGATTGATTATTTTTTATTCATAAAGTGGAATATTGTTTAACAAATCGATGGGGTTTTCTCATTTAAGTTTAATATCTTTTTACATAAATGTATAATTCTAACAGAATAAATACAAATCTCACTTCCATTTGCAAAAAAGGAAAGAGCCTTAACTGAAAGTATTGTTTTTATTTTTAAGATACGTAATTTTCTTATCTTTAGAATTTTTTTTGATAAAATTGTTGTTGGAACAACAGCTGATATTTTTTAAAAAAAAAAACATAAATTTCTTATCACACGTTAAAATTTTTTAGAAGATTTAACCCCATCACAACTTTAGTAACGGGTAGCATACAGTTTTCAGAAAAAATGATAAGAAATCGTAGCCATAAGGAACACCAACGTTAAGGATAAAAGTTGAATTAAAAATGTAATTAAACCAAATAATGCAACGTATATATATAAATATTCATAATAACTGGTCTTGTGCAAAATTACGCCGTATAAGTCGTAGGAAAAATTGAAAAAGCATTGTAGGTGGAATTAGAGATCCAAATGGTCACTCGCTCGCTGCGCTCACTCGGACAATTTTAATCGAAAATAACCCTCGATTTGTTGTGCAAAACCACGTCGGGTAAGTACCAAGAAAAAGTGAAGATGAAAGTACCTTTAATTGGTATAACACTATAACATATTGATGTATAGTCGTATTGGAATTAGGTACTTATCGGTTATCGCGAAGGAAATATACGAAATACTGATACTATTTTAGGAGAGATCGGTTGGCAGTTATGAATAAACCGTATACTAGTTTAAAACATTTGTTTGTAAAGATTGGCAACATTGAAATATTGTGACTTCTTATCAATTTTCTGAAAACTGTAACCCTCCGTTAAACAGCGTGTGCCTCAACATTCAATAAGATGATATTATATTATCGGTAGGTAATAATAAATTTAATTAATAATAGATAATTGTATTTCCAAAAATTCACTTGTGCCATTTAGACAAAAAAAATAAAGGGGATCAAACATTATATAAGACATGATTATAAAACAAAATTCCAAAAATTAAATTAAGCCCTTCTTGGGTTCTTCCCTGAGGCTAAAAATATATCAGCCAAGTTATGATACGATTTATCGAACAAGAATTGGCATTTTATGGAATCGAGATTCTAAATTCCCGTTATCGGTAATCGGTTACTGTACAGAAAAGAAGTTTATTTCTGATTATTATTTACTACTACTACTACTACTACTACTATTACTATACATCCCCTCTAATTGAAAATTACCACGCCACTGTCGAAATCTATAAACACTATTCTATAATAGGTTATAGGTGCGCATAAGGTAAACACTTGTCATCCGCCGCACAATAATAATATTATCACACGACGATGGTATATTTTGGTAACCGAATGTTTACAACGTATTTGAACACGTACCCGCTCCGTGTTCGTGTATAACGTTATGACGAATCCTATCCGTATAATATATCGGTGTCGGTGCGCGCATCCTAATGACCGTTTTCGAGTATAACTGCTTCCTCTCGCCGCGAAGACACGCCACCGCCATCGAATCAGTAGTTGTAAGTACGAATACCTACACGAACTATCAATAACACTTCGGAGGGGGAATCTGTAAACATCGTTACCGTCGCCTTGTAAGTACACTAGTTTCGCAAACAGTCATATTATTTGCGTACCGACGTCTTAGTATAATGAACACCGTGACATTCACAACCATAGAGTGTAGGCAGTAGCTTGCAGTTTGCACTGGGGTGGAGGGGTATAGGGATTATATAGCCCCCCCCCATTGGCTTACAAATTCAATAACTATGAGTGTTTATTTAGTTTTTTTTATCAGGGATGACAATATTATACGCGTATATATATATATACTTAATTATAACAGCGGTTCTTAAATTTTTGGTGCACACGGACCCCTGACAAAAGACTTTTAGAAATCGCAGACCACCAACCAATACATTTTTTTTTTTACAAACTATCTCATGTTATCATAATTAATATTTACCAATAGAGCCGCCGCGAACCCCCGACATGGATATCGCGGATCCTTAGAGGTTTAACAGTTTAAGAACCGCGGATATATAAAATTGAACGTTCGTTCGTTCGTGATTAACTAGTCTGAAAAATTACTGAACCAATTGGCGTCAAATTTTGCACACGTATTCTTTTAGACTCGGCGAGGGTTTGTAGTATAGATGAAAATAAGGGGGCTCGGGAGACCACTGCTTAAAAAGGATTTATTTAAAATTCAACCACTAAAGGATGAAAAGAAAGTTAAAGAAAATAATTTTTCAAAATGAGGGGGAAACAACGGTTATTCACAGTCGTAGAGACGAAGTGTTAAATAAGGAGTCACGGGGTAACATGTTTTTATCTATTTACATTTTTTTTTTCGTTCAATACACAGTACACACGTTTACAATAATATGATGATAATATATGTAATAATATATATAATGATATAATAATAGTATGATACTGCAAAATACATCAATATAAACTGGGTATAGCTGCAGGCACTTATTACACATTTTAAAAGAATTCAGTCGATTTTTAAATCGGAGTTTAGTAAAAGGCATTCTATTTGTACAACTAACATTTATTTATAAATAAATAACACGTGTTTTTATTATTTTTTTTTTTCAAAACAATTTTTCGGTCTTCAATTTGTTTTAAACTTTACCTTAAAAAATGCAAAAATTTCAATAAGTGAATAATTTGGTTTTTTTTTTGAAATTTCCAATATTTTCCAAAAAATTGTTTATTGTTGTTTTTATTAATATTAATTTTTTGGGGAATAAAATGCTTTTATTCTATCTTCCATTACCTTAAAAAGTAAAAAATTATTACCAGTTCACTGAACTCTGCTCAGGATATATTTTTGTTTGCTTTATGACTTATTGTATAAACTTAGTTACCGTGTAATTATATCCTATACTATCTAAACATTCCACCCATAACAGTGGCCTACTCACAGACCGAAATATATTCGGCTTTATCTAACGGTTAGACTAGAACCGCATTAGCCGAAAAAAATAAAAGTATGAAATTCAAATTGTACCGGTCACATTACATATGATAAATTCGGTCGTTTACGGCCGTGGATGGACGGAGTCTAGGAAAAAAATACAATTAAAAAAAAAAAACAATTAAAAAGACATTGAAAAAAAAAGACAAAAATACAGAAAAAAATATAGAAAACACATTTGTTTTCAATTAATAATTTTTAAAAAATTGTTAATAGGTATCTTTATATTAATAATTAAAATCTATTTAATAATATAGAAAACTAAAATTATTAATATTATGTACTTACCCCTTAGTATTTTCGAATTATATATTATCTACCTATATAGGTTTTTAATATTATAGTATTATCTTTTATAAACGCTAGTATTAATATAATATGTGCCTTTAGTATTTTCCAACTTAAATTATATTATTTTAAAGGCACATATAATAATATAGTAGGTACCTAAACTAGTTTATATCTAAATTATAGCTTTTTTTATTTTTGATAAAATGTTTTACTTATCTAAATCTAAGCTCGAAATTGTGTATTTCGTGCAGTGTATAGTTAGTTGTGTCTGTTGACTCATCTCTCGTGTTTTTTTCTTTATGGAAATTATTTTATCAAATAAAAATAAAGAAAAATGTTGTTGGAAAGACCACATAAACTTATAAAATACATTGAGAAGACACAAAAAACTTAGAGTTATAATATTCGATTTTGATTTTTTTTTTTTAATAATTTATAAGTACTCATTGTTTTTTACTTATTTTTCATTTTTGTAAAAATATTAACTTTTATCCATTTTAATTAACTAAACCATTTTTTTTTTTTTAAGTTAATATAGTTAATGTCTTTTTTTTTCTGTGCCTTTTTTTTCATTATCTTTTTACCTATGTCTTTTTTTC
This sequence comes from Cinara cedri, assembly GCA_902439185.1. Lineage (NCBI taxonomy): Eukaryota > Metazoa > Arthropoda > Insecta > Hemiptera > Aphididae > Cinara > Cinara cedri. Next base: position 165,077 of record CABPRJ010000540.1, on the reverse strand, counting down.
CTTGTCTTTTTTTACTCGTTTCCATACAGACGATGCTTGATGAAAACAAAATATTTTTTCTTTTCCGGCCGGTATCGACCGAATAATTTAAACCTATAGCAACTATTTATTATATTTATTATTATTATTATACGTATATTTAATATTATACTATACCAGGCGTTTACAGGGGTAGGGGGGGGGGGGTTCAACCTCATCGAAAACAAACAAACAAAATTAACGTTTGTAGAATTTAATTTAGTTGTCATAACATTGCGGTACACGAGAAGTACATTGTCACTTTCATTTTGACATTCGCCCCGATAACATAACGTTTACAATGTGATTGACTGTGAACAATTAACTGCGGCTAATAGAAACGATCGTGTGTGTGTGTGTGTGTGTGTGTGTGTATGTGTGTTTGTGTACGGTATCGTTTTGTGAATTCAACCGAAACCCGGGTTTAGTCCGGCCATTTTCGTCTGCCGAGTTTCGTCTCCAATGACGGTCGAATAGAGGTTCCCGTTTCCCGCGCGCTGTATCGGTACGCGGTCCCGGTAAAATCGGCCGGTGATTTTGAGCGGCGGCGTCATCGAGCACACCGGTACGACGGTACTTACCGGACGGGTGGACGGTACGCGCGCCGATATTCTGTGGTGGTGCGGCGCGGTTGAAAAAAACCATGCACACGGGATTGAATGGGCAGCCGGCGCATAGCTGCGCGGCGTAGTGCCGCCGCGGTCTCAAAATATCGTGCCGGAGAACGGAATATGCGCCGGTAGCTCTAAAACGCAGACAATTTTTCCCGTGTACCGGACCGGTAAAATCAATTTAAATGCCCGTCGCAACTCGAAATTTGTATTTAAAAACCGGGAAACCTGTACAGACCGTGTGCCATGCCTACCTCGCTATTGTGTGTAGCGGGAGAAAAGCGTCTGTACATAGGAGACGGATTTTAAGAATAGTTTATACGATATTTTATTATATATATATGTATTATATTATATTGTATTATTGTTATAAATATAATAATTACCCGTTGAATTATTTGTTTAAAGATAGACAATGTTTATGATGCACGAAACCGTGACGAAATTATCATGACATTCAATCAGTATCTGGTTTCGGTAAAATAAACATACAAAATCTATAAATATACGACCAAAACTGCAGTCATAAAAGCTTAATGGTGTAGAATTTGGAAAATAATTTTTTTTTCAAACAATGTTATCAGTTAATATAAATTTCTGTTTCTATTTTCATTGTGTTCATGTATATTATATTTTAAAGAACGTCTGCATAGTGCACCGAATTGAAAACATATTGTTTGAGCCTCAAGTTACAACACATTTACGATGTTTGCAGGCACACGCATTGCACACTACGTGTACAATTGGAAAAACATGTTTACTGAAAACAATAGTCGATTTAAAACTATGATTGTTTTAATCATAATTTTATCGTATCACAATAATTTAACAGTTTATAATATCGCCGCAGTGTGTGCTTGTTGTACCGAAAAACGTTCGGGTCCGATATTTTACCGTCCGGTATCCCATAACGAGTGCCGGGTCAGTGTGCAAGCTACTGCGGAATAATATACCGCACAAATAAAATACTGTTTACCGTACGTACCGGTGCAGTGTGTGGGAATTCGGCAGATGCTGTACGAAAAATATTCGGCTGATGCCGGGTCCGGTCTGACCGTGGCCTGACCGATTACCAATTAGTGATTTTTTTTTCTTTTTAAGATTTTTAACGTAACTTTGTTGTTATTCCAAGTGTTTTTTCCATTAGATATTTTTAATTTTTAAAATCCGTACCTTTATATTCTATACGTGTAACCAAACCCGTAACATTATTGCGCACGGAAACGTGTGCGCGGTGGCAATCGTTTTGCGCATATCACACGCCTCTTCAGTGGCGTGTGGGAATAGCAGACGACCGCGGAATAATATACCTGCTGCAGTACACGTAATTCACAATATTATATCTGTGCGTCAGTGGCGGTTCGTGGGTTTCTCTCTTTTTTTTTTCTGTCATCGATTTCCGTGAGAAGCGTGACACGTGTTTCGCGGATAATATAGGACACCTGTTTGCCGCGATTACTCAATAATTACGCGGGTATCGCCGCTGCGATAACGTTGTTATATTATATACGCGATTCCGGAGGTACCAGGGTGGAACATCATCGTTCCATTAACGCGATAAGGTGAATATAATAATAATAATAATAACGATAATGATAATAATATTATTATATCCACTATATCCATGTTAGGGTAAAATAATAATAACGGGTGCACACGAATAGGACATTAACGAAACGAACGAAAAAAAAAACCCGACAAAAACGCCTTCCTATCCTCGTGAACTTATAGTAGTTACATGCACAACACAATACATATTGTAAAGCATCGGTTTCGCGTCAGTCACATTCGCAGTAACGTTTTGAAGTTTCGTCGTCCGAGTCACGAAACGATCCTATTCATGCAGGATCTGCAGAAACAGGTAAGACTTCGGCGGAGTATGTTCTCGATTAAATCGAAAACAGCCCGATGGCGTTTTTTTCGTTATTTCGTTTTTGCATCGTATAATATTAAATTCCGAGCGAAAAATGTTTTGGTTTTACTATAATACGTGTATTTTTTTTATAAAATCTTGCTCCAATCAAAATTTGTATAGGAACTTCCTTGTAGTGTGTTTAATCTAATTCGTCCATTGAGGAGTTCTTTATTGATTTTCCTCGGGATTTTCCAAATAGTTTTTATAATAATTGGAAAAAAATGTATAGAAAAACCGGACAAGATTACGACAATAACGATTTCATTTGTTTCGATTTTGATTTTATATTTTATTTGATTAAATATAATCGTAGAGACCTAAAAGTTGCATAGAACATTTGTGCCTTCCTTTAGCTAGACGTGGTAAAATTTTCAAAACATTCTGGCTGTTATTTAGTTATTTCTTGGTATTTGACATTTATTTAGTTGGGTTAGGTTAGTTTTTAGTTTTTTTTTTGATTTTATGTAGATAAAATTGTTTTGACCGAGCAGAAATATTTAATTATTTTACTCGAATATAAATATAATATAATTATAAATTGTACTTAGTGGTCAACTAAAAAAATTGAGCTTAATGCAGTAGTATAATGCGTATAAAACGGATTGAAAGTTCAAATTTTGAAGAGACTAAAAATGACGGCATTTCAAAACATACTTATCCGAGCAAGTATAACCGAACACCGCTAAGAACCGTTTTTCGTTAACATAGATCAGTCGTTGCGTACACAGATGTACAATAAATTCCCCTCTATATGCTACCTTGTCAACTTTTCACCTATAACAGTGGGCCACCCCTATCGTGCGAAGTATGCCCGTCTTTTTTTAGTTGCGTCGCTAATGTGTGTATGCGCGATATTATGGCCGATAATCGGATGCTCGTTAGCGAATAAAATCATACGGGAGTGAGTATTTCACATGACGTGCTGTGATAATTGTACAAGTGTTACGTAATAATAATTTAGGTAGTTATTTAGATTGCAGCGTATTCGCCCCATCGTCGTATTTCAATAACATACCGGACATACATTGTTAATCTCTCGTCTCACAACCTGACGGACTTCCGATCCGAATTGTTTTCTTCTTAAGATTTCTAGTTTATCTTCTTCTTTTTTTTTCCATGTCCCGGGGTGCCCGATATAAATAAGAAATATGAACAATATATGTACGCGAACCGCTGTAGCCTCCGATATCTTGAAACTATATATGTAGTGATAAATCATAACCACCTCTATACAGGCTGTCCCACAAATATATATCCCTTGAATATCTCCGAAGATAATAAAGATAATCAAATTTTTTTTTTTGGTTTTTTGTTTTTTATATTACTCACTGGGATGAGGACTACAAATATTTATACTTGAATTAATTTTTTTTTTTTTTTCGAAAAAAATAACTTTTTATTTTATTATTTTATATCCGATGAATAGTTTCTAAGTAACCGTCGTTCTAAATTCAACTAATCTCCGTGTAAAAACCGATTATTATAATTTAAAACGGCTGTTACTTAGAAACTATTCATCGGATATAAAAGTGTGATACACAAACATTTTCAACAAAATAAACTCTACAGAATGGCTATCTTCAAATTTTCCAAAAAAAATAAAATAAAAAGTTATTTTTTAAATTCTTTTGATAAAAAAACAAATTAATTCAAATATAAATATTAGTAGCTCTCATCTGTGTGAGTAATATATATATATAAAAAAAAAAAAACAGAATTTGACTGTCTTTATTATCTCCGGAAATATTCAAGGGGTTTATCTTCGCGGGACGTACAGCCACTGTATAATATAGTGGCGGGCACACTAAGCGACTTTGCTAACCGTGTTGATTACACCATTACACAAAGCGATTTTACTCTCGCTAGAGTGTTAAATAGCTGGCGAGTTGGCCACTCATCGACAACGAGTAGCCAGTAAATTCGTCCAGTGTAACACGAGGCTCCACTATGTCGAGAACGGACCGCCGAGCGTACTGTTTTTTTTTCCTTCACATTTTTCAATTCTCCGTTCGTTACGGGCCGGGTAGAATTGTATAGGAAATCCTGGGTTAAGGCCGGCCACATGACCGTGCAGACCGCATCTCGGACCGTGGTCGTGGTATACGCGGTGCACGTATATTATAGAACACTTCCGACGTGTGGGCGTCCGCCGCCGACCTTGGACGGACGAGACGCACACCGGCGAGTGCGCGCGCACAAAGTATGTGTACGCAGACGGTCGAAGAAACGGACGGAACGAATGTCTGTGCAGTGGCCACTGCAGCAGTCGTTTCGTGTCACGTTCGAAATGGCCTAACGGAGACGCGTAATTTTTTTGTTTTTTTTTTTTCAAATTCGCACTTACAAAAATAAAAATTTTGTAAATTTAAACCGGAGAAACAAACGCGTAATGAATTCCGCGGTGGAAATCGAAAATTTAAAAAAAAAATTGCCTTAAGTGTAAGACAATAATTGTATGTCCTTCAGACGACCGGTTGATTATATTATAGCCTCAGATAAGAACTGACTGTAGATTAAAAAAACATTAAAATTATATCGATTGTTTTTATTCCGAGATTCACAGAATTAAGCTGCCGTTAACAAACTGTACAAATCACAAAATCCATTATTTGATGTTCGACACTATACGTCATCGTTACATTAGTCAATACTATTTGAACATGATGCCAAACAGTGAATTGTTTTCCGTTATAATCATTATTTTTATTTTAATCAGTTTTCTTTTTTCTTCTTTGGTAACTGATTAATGAGCAGAATATTTAAAAATATTAAATTGTAATTACTTACAATGAAATGATTATTTGTACGATTTACCTAAAGGGCTAAAACAAAACGAAAATAATTTGAAATTAAATGTGGATAAAATCCATAAAAAAAAAAAATAAAACCTGATACTGCAAATGATTGGTGTGCCACTGTTGTATAATTGGAAAGTTTAGAAGCCAGAATATTATATTGAAAAATTTAATTTATATCTATTAAATCATTGCCAACGATAAACGATTCCAACAAAATGCCAACATTTGACTTAAGCCCTTCTTCCCTGGGACCAAAGATACATTTCAACCACGGTTACAATGAAAAATACTTCTCGATTTATTAAATACAAATTTGATTATTTTGGATTCACGGTTTTTGAATTCCCGTTGTCGGGTTAGGCGTAAAAGCGAATCATAATTATATTTTTACTACGCCTTCTCCCCTCCCCCCGTTTAAAATTTTCGAACACGCCACTATTCCAGTGTTACTAAATTCGTGACGCAAACCCCATGGTTTTAAATTACGACTACGACCGGCCGTGACATTATTCCCCGTGAAAAGCGCTCGACGAATAATAATTTTTTTTAACCGACGTCGAAAACGATGAGATCAGCGTATATTTTCGTATTACTATTGTTGTAATATTCTGTTGATTTTTTTTTTTTTGACACTAAACTCGATATCAGTTATGTACACCTACGATGTACATAGGCGTAGAGGTACGGGTACTTCAAATAAAATAAATACGGATTAAATAACCCAACACAACTTACCGAAGGTCGATAACAAATTCAGATTTTTTTTTTCTTATAAAAATACATCAGCTAGACGTGTATAAGTATATTATATATATAATAGGACTCTTTTGTAAGTCATTGGAGTAATAATATTCATTATACCTGCATTATCCATATATACAATATACATATCTATGTTTACTGGTATATATATTTACGTAAAATTTAATAATACTATTGTATTCTGAGTTGAAATTAGAAATTTTTATTTATTTATCTATTTTTTTTTTTTTTATGTTATTTACCGCAGCGTCTGTAGTGAATTATTTATTATTATTATTATTATTATCTACCATACAATACTCGAATCGCCCGACCGTTTGAATTTAATAAATCTTTACGAGCGTTTGTTTAATGACTGCAGTTTATAATATTATAAACATTATATACGCATAAGTGAAATATTTTAAAAACATATTTGAGGATATCAACTGCAAGTTATTACAACCTTGATATGATTACACTGCATTACATGCATTGTTAGTTATTTGTTTTTTTTTTCTTATATATACGCGTCGATTAACAGTGTCCATGATAGTTTTCGTGTCGTTAGTCGTATCCATAATAATATGCTGCAGTGATGTCATTCGAAGGGAGAGGGAGGGGGTGTATACTCACTCGTACGGTCGCCGGTGCGGCGTTTAGATTCGTTATTTCGAGTCGGTATATTTCAGATAAAATAATATGATATATTAGTAATTATTCGAGAAACGACGAGAAAACCCCTTTCCTAACGTCCCTCCCCTCTTAATCGTTCAGTCGGGAATCCGGCGACTTTGCGCCGGTCTAGACGAAACGCCCCGACACGACGCACGGCACCGCGGATCGGCGAAAACCCGTAAGAATTTCCAAACGAAAACCGCACGAGACCGCTCGTTCCGTCAAAAATTTATATCGTGTACCTATATAGACTCCCAATACACTTAAGAACAATAAAATATTTAAGATGTGTATTTTTATTGATAAAAACGGTCGTATTTTTCTTAGTTTATGTATAAAATATTTTCGGAAGAAGCCTTTTTGACTCTATTATTTGGTCATGAATACGTAAAAAATTCGTTGTTCGTTATCATAAATAACACAATGATGAAACAACATGAAATATGTATAGTTATACAAAATTGCCTACATAAACACGCGTCATCAATGTACGAGTATAATAATTTGTAGACGACAATATTCGGATATAACGGTTATTTTTCGATCTGTTATATTCGTCCGTAATATTATGAATAAGCATTGTTCGAATTTCGGCTAAATCTTGAATAATAAAACACGACTTTTTTTTTTAACTTTTTTAAATTGTATAATGGTGCGAATAAATATATCGATTGACTCGATAGTTTTCATTAAATTATTTTTATTTGTTCATATATTTTAATAGAAAACTGTTTCTTTGTGTTTCTTCAATTTCTTATTGTAGCTGTAGTATAACAAATCGAGAATCGAATTTAAAAAAGACCGCCATACTTCTCACGTGGGTGGGTCACTGTTGTAGGTGAAAAATTGAGAAGATAGTAGAGGGGAAATTTAATGTAGATCTGTATGCAACGATTCGCCATTGTTAATGAAAAAACGATTATGAGCGGAGTGATAAAACAATTACATATGCATTATATACTTTCTTTAACAGTATTTGTTTAATATTGTACCTATTTTCCCGTTTTTCCTAAGTGTTTTTTTTGGTTTTTCTCATTTCTTAGGAAAAATCCTGGAAAAATCGAAAAATGACCTCCCTAAAGTACTGCCCCAGTCAGATTACCTTTCGGAAAAAGTACTGTCATTGTAAATCGGGGTGAAATTTCTGGGAGAAAAGTTGTCAGACAAAAAAATAAACATCATTGTGAAACCAATATCCATTCTTCGCTGCACTTATAATATAAAAAGAAGTTTTTCACGAGTAAAAAAGAAAAGTGTGCAGTTTTAATTTTCGACATTGTATATTTTCTAAATCATTATCTTTTATATTATAAGGATTGATAATCATATAGAAACTATTTACAGATAATAATAATTACGAATGTAGGTACATCACGACACCTTAGTGAATATACGAGTAAATTGAAAATTAGGGTTCGGAACTTATGGCATTTGCCTTTTTTTTTTTTGGCTTATGATTGAATTTAGCAGAGCGCTATGAAAATGTACGTCCTGGGACAATTAGTTAAAACATGAAATGAAAAAATGCATTTTTTGCTTATTTTGATAATTAAAATAAAATACTCTTGCTTTTTAAATATATTGTAAGTGCATTTTTTATTGGTTTACAAGTGCTATAAGTCCCAAACCCCGTTGATAACTGATAACGAAAACGTGAAACTTTGCAAAAATGAAAAATTATTGGATCTTTTTTCGGACTAACCATTGATACCCAGGTACAAAACATTGTTGTACCCCTCCCCCTGACAACAAGACGGTCGTGCGTAGTAATTTGATAGTAAGTCAATGGTTCGTTTGAAATCAAAAATGTCGACGCCAAAATTCAGTTTTTAATATAATTGGCATTCGTTTGAAAAATCAATATCCGCATCGCCACTGGGTGCACGTTAAATTTTGTGAAAAATCCGAGCGTTCGAAATCGCCGGCTTTGGAGTACTTTGAGGCGCTCGAAAATTCCGAAAAATCATAATTTGAATACACGGGCAATGCAACCGAAATGAAACGGGACGAACACGCTTAGTGTGTCGTCCCGTATACAATCGCAGTTATGAACACCGTCGCGCATGGGACGCGTTAAATGCCCGTGAAACAGGTGCGCGCGCGTACACGAGTACGCCGGTGGACACGGCGGCGCTGAACGCGGGCCCGGGTATTGTCCCGGTGTCGCCCTCACGCGCAACGCCGCGTCCGTGACACGCGTCAACGACATCGTTGTCGGCCGTACACGCGCGCGTTAATGATAACGACACTCTGCGAAACGACGAAACGTCGAAAAGCTACGAACCGATCGCGGCCGGACGCCGTATCGCCGTCGTGTTGTTTATCATCTCGCCGCGATAATACTTGTGGCACGATACGACGGCGGCGACGCCACTGTAAATGTACCGTTTTCGCGGATAACGCGACACGCAAACACGAGCGACAGTTACTGTTTGTTTTGCCGGCGTGACGTATCGGCGGGTCCCGCGTCGCGAGAACCCGGGCGTACGGCGATAATGAAACATCGTAATAGTAAAAGAAAAAAAACCAATCGCACACGAACAATAATAATTATAATATATACCTACGCGGTATTGTTTCGTGTTAATAACGTCTCGTGATTGCCGTTGCAGACAACGGCGCAGGGTACCTACTTGTTTTCGTTTTTTTTTTTTCTCGTACAATTTGTTTTCTCCAATTGGTACGACGTCATTATTACATCTATTTGAGCGATATAAAAAAAAAAAAAACCCCGGTACGACTGTGCGGAAAATTTATAGAATATTTAAACATTCGTATACCTGTAGGTTATTATTATAATAACTAACCTGTGTAACAGTGGTATTGAAATGTAGGCGCGCTCGCGACACTTACCGAGTTATTACGCGCGCGGTATTCTATTTTATATTTTCTATTACTACTGGTTTACCGGGTAGAAACGACCGCGAAATCGCGATAAGTGGGATCGTAAATACCTTCAGAAAACAATGGACAATGAGTCATATTATTATTATTGTGTGCGTATAGTGTTATAAGCTGATAATATTATTACACATCTTGTGCAAACACAGTCTAGATGTGCGTGTTTGTGCGCGTCAACTCTGAAATAATATTAATTCGGTTTTGTTAAAAAATAATACGTTTTCGAACGTCAGTATAAATTTCCGGTCGACGTGCGTATTTCAAATATTTATCCTTTTAACAGCATTTAAATATAAATACGAGTAATATTGTTTCGGTAATATTCGAAATACTTTTAGATTCTGAGCGGGACGAGAAATGAATTGGTTTTACAATGATGTTTATTTTTTTTCTGCGGACAACTTTTCTACCAGCGATGATTTCTCTCCGATTTTAAATGACAGCATTTTTTCGGAAAGAAAATCGGACTATGTAGGTACTATAAAGAGGTTACATTTTGATTTTTCCAGAAGTTTTCCCAGCAAATGTGAAAAACCGGGATAAAACATGGGAAAACCGGGAAAAACGTAAAAAAATTGGGAAATTCGGCACAACATTAAACAAATATTATTAAAGAAAATATATAAAGCATATGTAATTTTTTCACTATAAAATGACATATACATTATTGACAAAGTATCACTATCAACTGTGAACTCCGCTCAGAATCGTTTTTCGTAAGCAATGGTTTATCGTTGCTAAGAGGTATGCATTAAATTATCTACATATAACAGTGGCTGCACCCTTCCCCATTATCCTAGGACGTCTTTTTATATAATTATATTAGTAAACATATACTATTTGGTTGACTCAAGTTATAGGCAGAAAACGTTATTATAACGAGTTATTGAGTAATTGTAACAATATATTTCGAAGATATCGTATTACAATAAATATTTTTAGGGTTATTGCTAAATATTATTTTAAAAACGATTATAATTCAAAATCATAAAACACGAAAATATTGTTAAATCAATGTTAGTTAATTTTGTATTTACTTTTGGTTTAAACAATGTTAATTTCAAGTAGTACTTGTTTTTGTTATCCCTATTTCTAGCCCTAGTCTATAATATATTTTAATTATATTTATACCTATATCGACATTTTTGTACTAGCTCATCCCTAGCATAAGCGTTGTTGTATTTTTTTTTCGGGGGGGGGGGGCTATTATCATACGTTAAACAAATGATTGACTGCATTTCTTGTCTATCAATATTTACTTTTTGTTCAGATCGATTAAATTATATACAGAATGATTCACTCCTCTGGAAACACTCATTGTATTGAAAAGTATTAATTATTCCCGTATTTTGTTTTATAGGAGATTTAAGAAACAAGTAGTTCTACGATTTTTAATTTAAGTTATTTTTCGCCACCCTTATTTTCGGGCGTAAAACCACTACTTACGATTTTTGATTTTCAAATGGCAACCTTTTTTAAAAAATCCATAAATAAATGGATTATTAGTTGAAATAAATTTCAACACCAAAATGCATTTAAACTAATACTCTATCTATTTATAGATTTTGTAATATTTGATAATCAAAAGTAGATTGCCGTTTCATTCTCAAAACTAAGGGTGAACAAAAAAAAAAAAAATGATAATGTAACATTTTAGAACTATTGGTTTTTAAGATTAAAAACAGAAAATGAAAAACGAAAAACCGAAAAAGTTAATACTTTCCGGGATAATGAGTGTGTCTAGTTGAGTGAATCGTACTGTATACAACGGTAAAATAACACAAACGTATGTGTTTTTACGGAATAAAGATACGATAAAAAATATATATTAATAATATGTTTAAAATATTCAAATTATAGATTTTTTCATATACGGTCCACGAGACACAGTGATTCATTATTCCTACAAAATAAAAAAAAATAAAATTGAACGTCAAAGATTATAGTGATTGTCGGAGTTTATTAATAAATGTATCAGGCAAAATGCCACTTAAATTATTGTTACACGTTAAATACAAAAGTTAATTTTGAAAAAAAAAAAAGAGACCAACAAATCGAGGTTGTCCTCAGTCTATTGAAAGTTTTGTCGAGTTCTGTTAAGTAGTTCGCAGTATCAAAACGGTTGGGAACCGATGAATTTTAAATACAAATATTCGAGTACTTAACAAGACTGTTTATTATTATGTTGTATTTGTATTTTCCGCGCATTGACGTATACTCAATGTTGGAACATACTTTACGAGTATTATACCAAATACCCGTCTAGTATAGATATTTATTATTACCTATTCGTTTGGTTAATCGATCGGTAAAATAATTTAACAAATACGTTAATTCCGGCAAATCGACGATGTTGATCAAACGGCGAATTTTATTACGGTAATAATTTTTATAAGAAAAAGCAATCCGCACGCGATCCGGTAAATCGAACGTTATTCGTAATTATTTGTTCGTGAGTTCCCGTAATAAAGTGGCGGGATTTTTAATTCGTCCATCAGTACGGGCACCCGTACTTATGCGCGGTGGGCACAAATAAATTAAAAAAAATATAGTGCCAGTCCATTGTGGGTGTTTTATTTACAGGTCTGTATAAATAGTCTAGTATGTCATTGAGTATTATAGGTCAATGTTATAGGGGTGGACGGTTGAAGAAATGTATACGGGGTTTGTTCAAAAAATACCGGGACTGTTTGAATCGTGATAAAGTAGAATCGAAATTTTTGTAAATTATGTTTTTCGTATTTGGCGATTATTAACATATCTTAAAGACTTGACGAGCTTTTTTCGAGGGAGAGGGCAGGAGGAAGTACATGATATAGGCTAATGATGCAAGTGATGATTATTAATGTGGAATTTCAAAAAAATTTTTATTGTTATTTATTGCCACTCGGCACATTTACTGTTTTTTTAAAATGAGCCTTTAAAATACTGCATTTCTTTAATAACCAATGTTCTGTCATTACAACAGAAGACAAAATGATCTCCATTTTCTTCATCTCTTTTTTGGGGATTCATTAAAAAATCACTAGGTACGAAAAACATATTTTACAAAAACATCCGGTCACATCAAAACATGGAAGAATAAGAGAATTTACATAAATACATCTACTCAGAAGAAGTGATAGAAGCCCCTTGCTAGGATATCAATCCTACTATTTTTCGACGCTCCGTTGGTGCGCAATTCAAAAAGGACCGGAACTTTTTGAACAAACCTCGTATTCTACTACAAAAAACACATACCTACAGGGTAATTTAATGTAACTTTATTTGTGTGCAATGTGAACGCGTAACAATAAATAATTATGGTTACATCTATTCGATAAAATCGTGAATTTCACGAAAAGTTATCTAGTTTGTGAAACGGAAACCATTTATTCCCCGCTTAGTAAAATACTTAAAAATTGCACGAAACGAACATCATTAACGAAACAGATGTACTAAAATTTGTTATGGCGTACATTTTTTTTTATCATTTGGCTATTCACTTTGTGAAACGAAGTATAAAATAAATGTAGTACATATTATATACTATTATTGTGATTGTATAATAAAAACCATACTAATGTAAAATAATTTAGTGTTTATATTAATTATTTTACTATTGCGTATCATTGAGTAAGTGTTTAGGATAGATATCATACATTATTTTCGAATTTTTAAACTTTGGAATACAAAATTACTATACAAATAAACAGAAATGCCAAAGTACGAAATTATTGATTGTACCTGCTGCAAATGTATATGGAGGACCTTCAGATCCTGGAAATGCAATTGGTGTTATTATAGAACAATTAATACGTATACGTATTATGGATTGTATAGGAACCCAAAATATATAATTAAAGGATTAAAAGAGTTGAAGGTTGATTTTAATATGGAAATATTCCACTGACCACATTAAATTGCATTACTATTAAACGAGTATAAAATACCAAAGAATTAACGCTATGTGAAACTGTCGTCGCTTTATTAGAAGGAAAAGGATATTTCAGTTATTCTGGTAAAAAATATGCATACTTTAAACCCCGTGTCAATTCAACTAACATTGTTTGAATAAATAAATTGTGAATATTAAACGATTGAATTATTTATATAACCAATATGATAGTATAATATTTATTAAATGTACCTAATACCTATTATTTTACAGTGTGCTTCAAAAAGTGGATGACCAAATTATTGACAAATTGTCACGATATCAAAATTGTATAGTATCCACTTCGTAAAATGTTTTAAGTAGTTCTTTATGTATTAAAGCGGAATACAAATGGTTTCCGTTACATGAATCGGATAACTTTTCATGAACTTCACTGTAGTTAATCATCAAGCAATCGTGACATATATAAATCGAACTTTAGGGGCATTTTTAGCGGGAAAAGAAGCGCGTGGTTGACCTTGGGCGCCAAACGTGTAGAAATAGCCCTGACGATACATAATACCCATATAATATAATATAATATTTTTACCATGTTTGGTTGTGTGCGTGTGTATAGGTATTAATATAATGATGACGGTGTTTATGGATTATGGCGTATACTCGTACGTATATAACGGAAGAAAAAGTGAAAAAAAAAAACGGATACAAGTGTGTTACGGTACTGTGGTTCTCGTTAACCTTCCAATTACACACCATTACGTTTACAATATTTTAATCGTCATCGCAAACGCCATCGTTACTAGCGGAACCATTTTCAGCCGGAAAAAAAATGCCTTTCCCTTTTATGGGGCCGATAGTCTCTTTTCGGTCATCCCGCTGTTGTAATGTGTACGCGATACTGGCCATCTTTCTTTCCCACCCGTATTGAAAATTGCGTACGGACGTTTTATTTTGTTATTCGTGTCAAAAACTTCTCTAACAATGAACAAATTAACATTTTTTTTTTTTTTTAAAAAAGAACCAAATCATTGTAATATTTCATAACACAGTGGGTACTATGGTGGAATCAAATTATACTTTAAACGAATGCTAAAATTTGTTTTGTATATTATATTGATTGCAAAAATAAATTAATCTGGCGAAAATGGGAATGATCCATTTCGGCGGAAAAGGTTCCTGTCTGTCGTCGTCTTGTCAATCTATTATTTCGGAACGAATAAATATTGATGTATATTTCTAGCTATTTTTTTTTTTTTTTATGTATGACATACGAACGGACGACGGACTCTGATAAATCGAAACACAGTTTCGCTTTTACTATATGACCTATAGTTTTCTTTGGTTTTATTTATGGACAAAATTGTTTTTACCTATCAATAATGCTCGAAAATTTGATACAATGTTAATCGTAATAGTTTGTCCATGATACTATACGTACATTTCGAAAATCTGAAGTTATAGTTCAATAAGTTCAAATTTTGATGTAAATCGTAAAAATTGCAACATATTTCATGTACTATTTTCCGATTTACGTGAGTAAGACTTTTTCGACTAAATAATAATATGCACTATTCGAAACGAAAACCCCAGGGTTATTATTGTAATTTATTTCAAATGAATATTTTTTGTGAATATTTCAAGTTTTTATGACTTTTAACCGAACAACAAGAAAAAAATCTTATTAATGAAATCGTTAAATAACAACCGCCAAATACACCGACAAGATAATGATTTTTTTTTAAAAAAAATGCTACTCTTAATATTCGAAGCACGTTTTTTGGTATGGGGAGATAAATCCCCCCATGTGATATCTATCTCCTTATTTTTTTTTTCATTTTTATAATCTGATGAGAGTATTAAAATTGTAAACATCAAAAATCGCGGTATTATAAATACAACCGCAAATTAAACACTTGACAAATTGGTAACGAAAACAGACATATTCATTTAATAATTTAATTGCATAGTGTGCTTCACAATAATATTGTTATTACGTATTACTTTTTTAGAGTTTTTTAAATTCGGACTGTTAGTTTGATAAAATTAATTAATTAATCGTTTACCTTCAAATAAGATTTTTAAAAATCAAAATTTTGGGCATTCCGTGGCCGTCTTTTTTTTTTTACTTTTTACCCAGGCCCTTATTTAAATCACACTTATCACCCTCCGCGGATAGTGCTCGGAAGAGATTATTAAATATTAATAAATAATCGAATATTATCACGCGGTACGTAATATTAATAATATTATCACGATGCATAATAATACTAGTATTATTATTACGATAAAAGGATGTCCTCGAACTCGTTGTTCTCCCTCTCCGCGCTAGCGAGCCGCACGGTCGGCCGTCGGTTTTCTCTCGCGTGCCCGCCATTATCCTGCAGCGCCGCCGAAGAGATCGAACCGTGACCATATACGGCCGTCGGTGTCCAACCGCGTGTGTACCGCGGTGACGTCACTGCGGACGGTTCGCGTGCCAAAAGTGTCACCGTGTGTAATCCTCCCGTGTCGGAGCGTACATATAGCGACATGACGACATGAGGATATCCGCCGGCGATCGTGACGTGGTCAGGATTTTTCCTCGTACGGACAGGAAAATATAATATTATTGCGGTTACCCGAAACCGTGTGTATAGGGTGTCTCATAAAGAGATAAAATCCCCTTCGCAATAATACTTCTAAGAAAGTTTTACATTTCACCCCCCCCCTCCCGCAACGATTCAAGAAACTAGCAGCGTTACATTATTTTAAGTTTTGATCGCCGTTTGAAAAACCATAGTAGAAAGTAGTTTCGCACTCGAAAATGAGGGCGACGAAAAATAATATAGTAATGTAACATTTTAATATTGCTTGTTTCTTAAATTTAAAAAAAAAATAAAATAAAATGAACAATTTCGCGAAAAAAGTTAATAATTTCCGATGTAACGCAATGGGTATAATATCCCGTCTTCGCGGAACATCTGTATAAACATAATAATTTTATTATCGACATACAATTGAAAAGTTTCATTTAAATTATATCAAATATATCACGTAATATAATTATAATTAATTTATATACATGGCGGTATGTTCGTGGCGAATAGTTTGTATTACGGATTTCGTGACCGTAATATTTACCAGGTATACTATTAATATTGTTTAGGGCACGCGCGAATACGGTGTACCTTTCTTTAATATTCGGATTGCATCACGTGTCCCATAATATATTAAACTGCAGAGACATCATTTCAGTTTTTTATAAGTGGGTGCAAACATTTTATGAGACCAGTATGTTTTTTTTTTTTGTGAAATCTTTCGAAAGCAATTCCAGTTGATGGGAAAGATTGTCTACCCTATTTGGGATTCGAGTGAATTCATTTTATAAAATCAGGATCCAATCCGAATAACTTAAAAATAAAAATCAACGGTAGACGAGTTGAAGGTCACATAATTTCTCAATGTCTCTGATTCAAGTAGGCCCATCGTTTATTTACCCAATGAAGCACCGAATGCACTTTGACGATATTTTAAAAACGATAATAATAATATCACCGACACACTTTGAATAAGTCTAATATAGGCAACACAGATTAACCTATTCCCTCCTCACTTAAGCTGATGTTATGTTTTGAGTATAAATCAGATTTACAAAAATATCACGAATACGATGATAAATTATTGCTGTTTTTTTATCTGACCACCGAATTCACGCAACAGTAGTTACTATCGTCTACGTGTCTCATTGAAATAAATATAGGTACGGGCAATCGTGCTAAAATTGGTAATTATAATGTTTAAGCTATATAAGTAATTATATTTTCTATAAATACAATCGAGTATGTTTGATTGCTTATACCGAATTTATACTATTGCAAATGTTCTCCCTCTCCCGAAATTTTGTTTCAGTTATTATAGTTATGGATACGCGTTAAAGTCTCTGTAGGTATATTAGGATTTTATATGTTTGTAGATATAATAACAACAACACAATTTTTGTTTTCAGGGGGCCGTAGCATACGAGGTGTATGAGGGAAGACCGTGTCTGACGTGCCACGACAACTGCGCGGGATTCATACCACATCCGTGGAGGTAAACCAATAATTATTATCATCTATTATACCTACGTTAAAACTCAGTCGTTATGTTTCCATTATAAATCCGTGTGAGTATATATATATATATATATACAAAGGACGCGCTGAACGAAAAAAAAAATGTGTGTCTGCGGTCGCGTGGCTAATTTTGTCGTTCTACTGCAGTATACGAAAATGAAACATGTACCTAATTTTCCTTAATTCATCTGCGATGACATCAGCGCGATGGATTCACTGAATTAACAATAGCGTTTAGTCCATATTCACATCTCATCAACCGACTCGTGAACGAGGTTACCAGTAAAGCTATCATAGATGCCACAGCAGGTGCCACCGTGGATGAATTAAGAAACACAAGGATAGAAACATCGTAGTACATCGGGTGTACTATAATATTTCATAATTGGTTTTTAAAATTATATTCAATCCCCTTAAATGATGGTACCCGGTGAGGAAATATTGTTTAAAATACGGTTTATACAAAATGCTCGCGTAAATCATTATTTACTAGCTCCGAGGTTATAAAGTAGTTTTTAAAAACAATTTTTTTATGATTCGGCAATTTTTTATCAGAAAATTTGATTTCTGTTCAATTTGTCGAAATCGTTACATAGTTTGTCAACGTTTATTTTAACTTAATTTTCAAATTTAAACTCCTATTCTTTGTACATTAAATGATTATTAACTTTTAATTTTCAAATGACAACCTCACTTTTCAAGACAAATTTAAAAAAATTAATAAATACACCTAAATATTTATGTGGCTATTATAGACCATTGCCAAACTTACAGGTATGAGAAGAATGTCAATAATCACAATTTAAAAATGCTTATATCTTACTTGAAAATTAAAATATTGAAAAAATCGACCATCTATAATGTTCTAATCTATCGATTTAATATCTAAAATTAAAAATAACAACACAAAATTTTCAAATATGGGCAAGTTAATGAAAATAATTATAGCTCTAATAGTGAAGTTAAACATTTAAATGAACTAAAAAATTAAAAACATCAAAATCAAATAATATATTATACATTTTGAAATACCTAATAATAATAATAATGAAAAATAATATTATACTGTATACATTTTAAATTTATATGTGAATCATGTAATACATAGAAATCGGATTTCGAAAAAAAAACCGTTAGTCTTTAATTCGTTAACTTAACTGGGTATATTCAAAAAATCGGCTGTAAAAAGTCAAGTTCTTATACCGTGAACTTACACAACTAAACAGCAAAATTGAATTAACAAGCTAAGTTGAATAGTTAAAAAAAAAAACTTTTCAACTATACCTATCTAGTTAAAGCCCGCCGTTGATAATTGCCGAACGCGAATTTGCTGTGTGTAGAACGAAAATACAACGCATGTGGATATCACGTGAAAATAAAATGTCGAAACAAACCGTCGGTCATCGTAATAAAAAAAAAAAAAAAAACAAACAGAACGGCACAAGCATTCTGCGATTCGTGTTGGGCGTTGCACCGTAGTGTACAAAAATATAGGTCCAAGTTCAAACACACTGTAATATCCGTAAACCGTTTGCAGTCATAAAAGGCGAAAGAGTATAATATATGCGATTTTTCGTTTCGTTTATCATTAAGGTGCGGCACGTTTTAAACCGCGGAATGTTTTGTCTTTTCACGTTTGAAGCTATTTCGCCGCGACTAAACTCGGTACGAATTGAAAAAAATGTATTAAATACGAATTTGACAGAGTTTAATGGATAATAAACTTATCAGCCGAGTCACTGTTCGTGACCCAGTGGTTCCCAACCGGAGCCAAAGATTTTTTACGAAATATCGTCAGTTTTTTTTTTTAACTTCATTCTACCAAAAATAATGTTCATTACGACTATATAATTTGTATTTATTTTCTAATCACATAATTTCAAAACTTGTTTATGATAAGTTAATCACGAAAAAGCCGGAAAACGCTTTAAACTTAATATGACATCTGATATATTGACAAAAATGCACTGATACTTTTGTTTTGTTCAATATTTTTAAGTTTTTAATTTATTTTTATTTTAATTTTACCAGAGTTGTGATTCTTTTCTATATTTATTGTACATAATTTTTTTTAAATTCAAAACATTTTATACATTTATTTTGAAACAATACAATGGGGCTATGAAAGTTTACGAAATAATGCCAAGTCGTTAATTTTCTATAAATTTTGTATGTTTTTATTAATTTAAAAATTGTTTTTATTGTCCTATATAGTGAATTATAAAAATCTATTTTTCCATGAAAAAGTATTCGTAGTATCATGATAATATTCGCTAAAATACTGAACTACTTACAATATTTATAATCTATGTCTTACATGAAAAAAATAATTTCTTACTGTTGTAAACTTTGTTAAAAATTGTTAAAAATTAACATATCGCCGTCGCTAGTAAACATTTGAAATAACGGACAATAAAATGGTCTTCTTTGATTTAAATTTTTTGTTTTCAGTTTTACGAAAAAAAAAAAAAATATAAAATGTTATTAATATCATAGTGCAAATAGGTTCCAGTAATTATATTATTACGCACACTAACAAGAAAAAAAAGCAACTTAAAATATCGATCGTAACAAACTATTTTGTTATTGCATTTGTCGGACGGGATACTCTGTATACAGTATGCCACCATCGGGTATTCGTAAACTTAACGCCGACGTGTTCTCTGCGGCAGTTTTTATAAACGATATGTATTAATAATAATGTATAATAATATATAGCCGTGCACCTATATTATGTACAATTGAATCACGACCATGGACAACATACTATCAAGGACGTTGTTTTATAATTACGTACAGACGGTGCATCGATCGATGAATAGATCGGTGCCTCTTGATCATTTTTTCTAAAAAAAAAAAAAAAACAAAACACAAAACACAATCATTGCCACTATATGGTGGTTATTGTATTTTCATAAAATATTGTCCAAAAACATCTCTTCAAGTTCGGCGGCTCAATTGTGCATTACACTATACACGTCATCGTTAAACATTATTGTAATACATTTTAAACAATTTTTATTAAAATTAATTGGAATTCGAATCATTTAAATAGACTTCATGTTCTCTCGAATTGACCGTCAGATTTTATTATATTTTTTTAAGGTTACTTGAGTAGATGATATAATTTACTCGCTAAACGAATAACAGCGTGTCATAATAATGGTGGTAATATAGAGTCCAAATTAATTTCTAATTCAGTTAATGTCATTTCTGAACAATGTTCATATTTTATGTAGTTATTAATCGATGTAGCTAATATATTATGCATACTAAACATTATTATTTCACAATTTATAGAAAAATTATTGCCAAGTATATCGAGTTCGTATTAATTACAATAATAATTATGATTTATTAATTATTATAGTTGTATATTAACTCATAATCATATATATACGTAATGACCGTTATGTGTATAGTGTTTGTCTTACCTTCATATTATATGGTGATAGTATCATATTTTTTGATTATTCGTGAAAATACATTTTTTTTTTTTGGAAAAATTTTACAATCACAGTAATACGGATAAATTATAGCGTAGACCACAAGTAATTTTTACAAAAAAAAAAAAAAATGAATAATATTCTATAAAAAACAAATTTATTATATTTCTTAAATAGCCCTGTTACATTTTGTATATAATAATATAAACATAAAATATCTACATCATATTGAATAATATTAAGATACCTATAAAACCGTTCCCAGATTAATGGTGGGAGAGGGTGAAGGAGGATCATGGCGACCGGGCCACAAGACTCCGTTGGCCTCAGTTTTTGCCATTTCGTATCTATTTATGTATTCAATTATTGTCTTTGTATCTTTTGATATTTAATTGGTTTATTTTATAATTTTACCTGTGACTTTTGAAGGAAATGTGAAAAATTAGGGGAAAAAATTGGTTAGGTACCTATAAAAAAAATACAGGAACGATAAAAATTAGGAAATTTAAATTTATTTCTTATCATTTGTTTCGCATTGTAAATAATACAATTGACAATAATTATTTTTTGTTATACTCAAAAGAAGGATGATGTACTAAATGATGTAATAAAACTACAACACCTATACTAATTTCTACCTTCAAAAATCTTCGATAATAAAATGGATTCTACCAGTCAGGTATAAAGTAAGGAACCATTCGATTTTCTCATCAAATATGAAATAAATGATACAAAATTGATGTTTAAGAAACTGATCTGAATTTCCTAATTTTTATCGTTCTTGTATTTTTTCGTTCCTAAATATGACTTTCCTAAAACGATACAATGTACATAAGAAAAATTGTTCTTCTTTTTGACTTTGCCAATTTTGATAGCCTTCCGTTTTTTAATATTATAATATATCAATATAATTATTAGGATTTTTATATTATGGCATGCTTTGTTTTTCTGTTGTCAATTTAAAAAAATAAAAAATAGTATTTTTCAGGGCCTCTTAAAAAGTTTAGCCCTAGGTCCTGTGAATGTGCCGATCCGAGCTTGTACAAAATTATAATTTTATAAGTAAATAATACCGTGGCCATACACGGAGACGCGTTTTGGACTCGATATATTCATAAATTATTGTTATGTCCTCATACGTATCGCACTCGTTCATCATGTTGTAACAATCGCATCGCGCACGCCGACGTCGTCGTCCAGCCCACGTCAATATTACAATTATATTAAAAAATGGTCGTAAACTTGTTTCGCAGTATTGACTGGTAGATGTCCAACAAGTTGGCATCGGCACATTATGCTAGTCATATAAAACTAATACTAAAAAATTGGTAAGAATTTGCTAGTTTTTTTTTTTTTTAGAATTTACTAGTCTTTCAAAACGCTGCAAATTAAACTTCAAATTTGACGGTGCTAACTTGACGCAGCACCGGTACAATATCTACAATATCCGATCGGCTCGAAAGTGGTGTCGAAAAATTGCTAGTAATTTGTTAAATTTTGCTTCGGCACATGGTCTTATCAATCTATTTTACTACACAATTATTTATTATATAACGATGGAGTCTAACGTTGATAATTAGCTTATCATAATACTCCTAGTGACGAATTCATTAATTTACTTATATTTTTATTTTTATATTTATTTAAGAGTATTAACCATTTTAATAATTTTGTTTTTACTTTATTATTCTATAATCTTTAAGTTTGGGTATAGAAGGTTAATTTATTGTAATATTAAAGCAAATAGCGCAAAATTGTGTATAGTAATTGCAAATTTACTATTTTCTATAAGTTTGAAGGAGATAGCACATGCGGATATTATGTTTTCTAATGTAATACCTATGTCAATATTTTCGTTTTCGATACCAAATTCGAATAACGTGGACTTGAAGACAATTTTGGATCTTTTCAATTGCACTTTTAACTATTCTTTTTTATCACTGCACTTTATTAAAATCATTGTTAACTACAATTATTATGATTTTATTAATTTGTATCAGCTTTTAGATCCCAATTAAAATAATAAGGAATGTGTTAGTGTTTTATATGATGAATTATTTTTTTTTTGTGTTAATTTTCTACCAGAAATCTTACTCCCATCAAAAACTATATAGGAACTTTATTGTAATATTTTTGATCTAATTGAGATAAATTTTTTTTTATTTTTCTTGTATTTTTCATAGTTAATGGTAAACTACAATTGTTTGTGTAATGTTTGTTGATTTCTGGGTTATTTTGACAACAAGAGATAAAATACGATTACGAATACTCTACTCAGAATCGTTTTTTTCGTTAACAATGGTTTATCGTTGCCTACAGACATACTGTATATTATATCTTCCATTACAACTTCTCTCCTAAAACAGTGGAACCCATCAAAAAAAAATTATTTATTATAATATTTTATAATAAATAACTTTTTTTTTATTAACTTGATTACTAATATTAAAAATATAATTAATTTGATTTGTTTAATCAACGTTAATTTATTATAATATTTCAGTGTATTCCAGTGATGCTATTCAGTGAATTTTTAGTGGAATACTTTTTTTAGGATTTTATTTTTTTTTTTTTTTTAATTTTAGCGCATATATGCATAGGTATGTATTAAATTCGCTGTTCTATTACAGTAGTCTTTATATTCTATTGCTGTTGATTGTTCGCACAAAATATTATGTAGCGAGGTGGGGCGCTCGGGTCAATGGAACGTTTTCCAATGTATACCAGTATACCTCCACTACTCCGAAATTCTAAATACGCCACCGCGGCCGTGTAGATCGCGTTATTATAATACTATATAGATCGAATACCGTCCGAAAACGGTGGCGTAATATCGTGTAATGATTGTATTATTATTATTATTATTATACCAGTATCGTTTTCGCCGCAAAAAAAAAAAAAAACGGATGGTGTCATCAACGTCGTCGCGTCCAAATATAATACTCCTGTACAGAGTGTCCTACGGAGATTTTACAAACGCAATATCTTTTGATCTGTTTAATGTATATATATATATATATTTTTTTTTGTAATAACTAAGAGCCTTATATTTTATATTAAAACCCAGGACGGCTATTTATACGTTTATTTCGAAACAAAATGTTGCTGTTGTAAACATTTACTATGTAACATATACATGGCGTATGATTACTTCTATAACTTTCTAATAACTTTCTGATAACTTTCTACGAATTTTCAAAGTTTACGATAATTTAGATATTTTTTTTTTTTATTGTTACCACTAAATAATATCAATCGATTCGTAGCTAATATTAGTCCATGAAAAATAATTTTGTCTATGATTTTTGTAAACGTCATAAAATTATAGAAAATGAACAGCTCATAATTTTTAAAACATTGACTACCGACATTTTATTTCAGAATAAATTTATAAAATAGCTATCTTTGATTTTGTAAAAAAAAAAAATACAATTTTCGGTTAAAAAAATATATGTAGAAATAATATAATAGATGAATAACAGCGCAAGGATCTAGTTATTATTACGAGAAATAAAATAAACGCAATATATATTGATCTGTACAATAGTTATTGCATTTTCCAGGTATTTGTAGGACGCCCTGTATAAATATTATTGTAGTGAACTTCGTCTGTATTCAAAAATAAAGTCGAGTTGGCCTAAAATATCGCTGCGCGTATATATTAATAAAAACGCGGAGGTTTCAAAAAAACTGCGTGTGGAAATCGTTGGCAGGTGCCTGTGCACGTTATAACATTATTATTATCATATTCCATAGGCGCATCGTAGTTAAATCGGCGTGTAATAAAATGCCTATACAAATTAAGTAGGTAGGTAAGAAATATACACATACTGCGCACCGAATTTACGATTTTGTAGGGACGGATAGGGAGATATTGAATTTGGAAATTGTGTCATATACTGTAATACTTTTGTCTATTAAAAAATAAGAAAAAAAAAAGCTGTTGCTGGCAATGGACGTGTCACTGTTTTAAAGGAGAGATGTGGATCTTAATCTAAGAGAGAATTTATAGAGTATAATTTAATTTAAATATGCGTATTCAACGAAAAATGATTCTGAGCAGAGTATTATTAGTTGTATTTTACAGTGTCATAAAAACTAGAATATAGTTATGGATCAACCTCGAATACAATTTTTAAGTTGTCAAAAAAATAATACCCGCGTGAATCGAAATAAAAACTACACAAATTTGTACACAATTTTCATGAAAATTTTACATATATGTCAATATTATTTTTTTTTTTATTGGCCTATACTACTAATAATTTTTGTTATTGTTAGGTATATGAAATGAACAGGACCGACTTAGAAAATACTGAGGCCCCATGCAGTCAATTTTGTGTGGTCGTTTACAGGATTTTTTTAACACAGTATACGAACTTGTACACTTCGATATACTCCTTTCATAATATTAGCGCCGTGGTCATAATTATAACCTTATACAGTCTGAAATTCAAAACATTTCTGAATTTAACAAACACGTTATTGCAGGACAAACATTCGTAGCTGTTGTATTATAAACGAATTTTGAAACGTATAAGTCGCTCTTGAATTACAATAGTAATAGTTTTTGTGTCTATAAAACGTATAGTAACCGATAATTTATTGTTCTTGGTAGCTGACGTGTCAGGGGTGCAATCTAATAAAATCGAATGATATTCAGGTCGTTTTATTCTCTTTATAATTTCTTACTTTTTTTTTTAACTATTCTTGTAATCAGTTATTCGTTTTGAATACTATGAGTTAAATATATATATATATAAGTATGCTCATCAGCGTAATTTGGGAGGGGGTAGGCTATGGTAAAACTAAAAATCGATTAGCTATGAAAAAAAAGGTATTTTTCCTCCGTCCCCCGCCCCTCATGCATTTCTCTAGACACATAAATCAGTATTTTTTTTTCATTTAGTGAAACTTTGCAAGATAAATGGCAATTAGTCTCGACAACTATTAGAGAAGATTAAAAACAAAAAAAAAACCAACATTATAATATATATAAGAGTTAAAACCTAAATAAGCAGTCTGGTGTTTAAAATAAAGGAAACAGTGGCACGGATGATCTCTTGTAATTGAGAAGAAAAAGGGTGCTTTGGATTAGGAGGAATATTAAAAGAGTTTAGAAGGAAATAAAAGCGCAGATGCTCTGAGGAAATAGATGAGCATTAAAAAAGGATATGGTTAATGTCACGTGAATCAGTATTATAGTTATTAATTTATTAATCAGTAACGCTGGAGATTAAAATATTAAAGCAAAAAGTGTAAAAACACACACAGTAAAAACTTATTGGTAGCGTACATAAAATACAATATAATAATTGATTGCCAATTGAACAAATTAAAAAATTGTTATAATTCAGTAGCGAAATGATTATTGATATTATTTGTAATTCAACTGATCTGATTATAGTCAGTAACAAAAACAATTGTATCGTACCTATCTTTTTTTTTTTTTTTTTTTTTTACGTTTAATAATAATAATTATAATGCAAACTAATGTTTTTGTTGTTTTTTTACGCTCTTTAACGATTCGCGATTATTTTTCGCCACGAAATCCGGGCCTTAATTAATATCGCAATATTGGCGTTTCGGGCCGGGGGCCAAGTCGTAGTGCGCGCCGGAAATCGGCCGCGACCGGTGCGAGCCGACGACGGCGGGCCGATCGGAACCGAACACGCGACCACAGCAAACGCGCGTATCTATACACTTCCGGTCGGCGCTCGTATCCGGTCTGCGGCGCAGCGACGACGTTTTCGCCGCCCGACGATCGCCTTACTCGTCCGCGTCCGACACAGATATAACGTGTGTCCGGTAACCGCGCGTAACCGTGTATTAGGTATAAATAATACTTCGTCGTATACCTACTTAAACGGTTATATTGTTTCAACAGTTGCATAAAACGACAACGCTGCGACGCGCGTGCGAATGCGGCGATCCGGTGCAGCGCCGCGGAAAACCTGCGCGGCTCGGCTTCGTTTTCTTTTCTTTTATTATTATTATTTATTTATTATTATTTTTTTTTTCTGTACGCGTTCGTAATACCGTCGTCGCTGTTTGCAGTTGGCACTCGGCGTCGACACGACGAGCGCGTACAAAAATAAACGACTCTGCGGCCGGCCGAGCCGAGTTGACGCGCGCGGTAAATAATATTATAGACGGGCGCCGCCGCCGCCGCCACCGATCCGCACGTGTGTATTTTTGTGTGTCCACATAGATCGATAATGTTAATTTTTCATTTCGTTTTTTAATCGAAACATTCGATTATTATTGCTTTCATTCGTACATTTACCGCGTACCGCGTGGTAATACATGCGCTACGGTTCGTTACGCAGTGATCAGTATCTGTATTATAATTAGTGATAACGACTGAAAGAGTGCCGGTTGCGATTTCGTTAAAACACCGCCGCCGTATTATTACCACGTTCAGTTTTTTTTCTACCTTATTTTTATAAATTTCATCGATTGTCGGACCCAAATATTATTATAGTACCGCGTGTTTTTTGTTTTTGTTTTTTTGTTTTTATAATAAGTAAACACGTTAACGTATACAATATAATTAAAAAGTCGCGGCCAACAGGTAAGACGACCGTACCCCCGGACCACAAACCTCCCGGTCGCTATATATGCTTCTTCGCCCACCCTCGCTTTTCGTCGCACGTTTTCAGACGCCACTGCACAATAATATTATTTTAGTCGGAACACCGTAGTGGCGTGTTGAACTATATATAATATGATATGTTGTAAGGAGCTAAGATTTATGTTCACGCACCCCATCATTAATGAATCATTTGTTTCATTCGAATACGCCTACCAAAACCAACAGAAATCTCCATACGTCTGTATTATGTTATAACTATAGGGCGCGGGTTTAAATGATTTACAAAACAAGAAAAATGCCATCAAACAAATACGATTTACTGTGTTTATGTAAAAAGTTTAATACAAAATGCTCTGAAAAAATTACCTTAAAAATCAATAAGCTAACGTAAAAAGAACAAAATATATTAATATAATATCAAATTTATAGATAGGTTCGTTATAATATTATTTTTTCCTCGTGTTGTTTCGTTATTGTACTGGACAATCAGGTGCTGTTTAAGATTTTTCAATTAAAAAACTCCGACGGTTATCGGCAAGTGTTTTTTCATACATTTAGAAACTTTAGTCCATGTCAGCTGAAACCATAGTATCGAATAATTTTATATTGCCATGTAATCAGCAGTTTGTTCTGAAGAACTAACTGCCATTGAACTATCACGAGAAGTTAATTTTTATTTCATAATATTTAAAGTATTTATGATTGTTTTAAATATTAAAACTTATAATTTATTGCAATATTCGTTAGCAAAACTACCGTCTCATTCCAGTCCAATCAGAATTAAAATTATAACGTTTAGGTGGATATACCTAATTTATTAGCGTATATAAAAACGCGATGTTAGTAACGAAATTAAAAGAAAATAATATTTTCGAGGGCACCTCTGCGTGTTCCATTTTTTTCTAAAATATTGCCAAACGCATGAGCTACGGCTGTAATATTTGAAAAAAAGACCAAACTTAACTTTATGACTGTAACTCTTTTGTTTGGCGATATTTTAGAATGAAAATAAAGATACTTGTAGTGCCCTCGAAATTATTATTCTCTTTGAATTAGTTAATATTTACCTATCTTTAATTCTAATTTCAAACTAGATGCCCATTCATCACCGCAATTTGAATTTTATAATTCTATATTATATATCCGTCTCGACTAATTCACCCGCCCATTAATCTACATTTTAATGGAGCCGTGGGCCGTGGTTCCTCAAAATATATTGTCAATACGCCAAAGGTCGATATTTTTCAAGGCTCGAAAAATGTCAATCTTGTTTTTCTTCTGTTTTATAGTATGTTCATCCGAGTATAATTTCATAGCCCTTTTAAGTAGCTTTTAAAAAAATAATACTCATATCTGTCTTTATCACAGCTAACTGTTGTTTTTTTTTTCAAATCCATATCGCCAAAGTAACCCATAAATCAACAAAAATAATTAAATTTTCATACCAAAAATGCTAATAACCCTGTGTCAGTCCTCTTTTAGGAGAGAAAGTACGTTATACGTTATTCCTGGTCTAGAACTACACCTATAAGTCAAGTTTCAGCTCAACCCGTTTGGTAGTTTTGACTTGAAGGGGTAACAAACATCCATCTATCTAAACAAACTTTCGTATTAATAATATTCAAATGATATACACACAATAATAATAAATTCTTATTATTATTGTTACATTACAGACGAGAATACGTTATTTAGGACCACTAAGGTAAATAAAGTACAAACATCTAGAGCGCGTTTGCGTTTATAAACCTTCTTCTCGGCCGCAGTGGCATGCGCAGGAGAAAAATACCCTGGATTGAAAATACAACTATAAATGTATATTTAGTAATTTTATCTTGAAATCTTATATTTTTGTCTAGTCACTAGAAAAAACCATGGTTAATTGAATAATATTTGACAGAAGAAAATTCTATACGATTTAATCATAAATCATAATTATTATTTATTTCATCCCCTCCCCTGCTGTGTTTAAAATATATCCTAATTCAGATTATACACACTTTAGTTCAATTCTTAGTATCAAGGATTGATTCGGGGAGGGGAACAGAGGCCCTCCTCCGGTCGATATATTTTTTATCTAATTGGTACTTTTGTAATTATAATTTTTTCTAGAAATAAAAATTCAAATACAGGTTGATACATATATGTATAGTTCAAAAACACACTTTAATTATACACGCACCCTGTAACAGGAAACACGTTATTATTTTAGACCCTGTCCCATCCCGTTAAAAATTCCTGGACATACCACCGCTCGACCTACACGGTTTTTTTTTTTTTTGTTGGTTAATTTTACGGTGACAACATAATGCAGTGTGGTGCTATACAGGGTGAAAATATACAGGTATAATAGGTAGGTATAAATATTGTTTAATACGACTTGAGTGTCGTCGGACCGAGACGACCGCACAAACTGTCGGCGGAACCTTGTCGTGTGTAGGCGTGTACGCGATGATGCATTATTCATGTACGTATAGGTGCGCTGCACACGAATAATAATATTATTCAGACGGTTTGCGCGTCACTACAACAGTATAAAAACATCGCTTATATTCTGCAACAGCGCGTATCTTAAAATTTAATGAAATACGATTATTATTACCGAGCGTTTCCGAAAGTATTCTGTTCTAGAATATTGTTTTCATTGAACCCGCGGTAACAATATCGTTTGCGAAAAATCATAACGCCACTTGTGTATCAACACCTGTTGTAACTCAACCAATGGTGTCAGATTGGAGGACATTTTATTCCACGCGGGAAAATTTCAGCACACATATTGTGAAAAAAAAAATGTATTTCGTATCTTTGCAAGGGAGGAAATAACCGTATTTTAATAAATAGTATAATTATATAAAGTTAGATAATATATTTTGGTTTATTTTATTAAAATCGATAATACCCAAATTTTAATTTCAACAAAATTTAACGTTTAGGAGGTAGGTATAAATGAAATATATTGATTGATAAAATTAATAAAAATTAACTAATAATAGTGCAAATAAACAGCACATTTATTGGCAGTTTCGTTTTCTTTGAATAAAAAATACCTATAGCATCACTGATGTCGTCTAATAAATTTACTCATAACAATAAAGTTGAGATAAATGTTGTTTTCTGATCATCCTGTAAAACTACAATAACTTTAATATTATCCACTGTTGCAGTATAAGTGACGATAACCTATATTGAAATAATCTTAGTTCTGTACACACACTAGTCAATTACATTTTTTTTTTTTTTATGTTTTTGGACCGAAAATTTATCGTAATATTTCCTCTCGGATACCGCCAACTTTTCTTCATCCGCCTGCGTTTATGGTCGTTTTTTAATGCAATTATAGGTCTAATAAGAACTTTATACATTGTCATTTTTTATTCAAGTATTCATCAATATTAACTACTAATAACTATAAGTATTAAGTACATATAATCAATATTAATCAATATTACGGGGCTTAAAATATTCGGGCTATTTACATCTATACTACTGGGCCCGGTTCTTTGCACAAGAGATATTGCCACTGATACTGATAGATCATCCGAAATTTTTGGTCACGTTAGAACACAATGCAATAAAATCGTAAAAAAAAGGTTATGTACCTGATGTCGAAAAAAAAATCACTATTCCCCCCAAAAAAATCCCTACTCGAAATGCGTAGGACTTAATCATAGTGTGCAGTGTAAAGCTTAAATTTCGAGGTGGTGAGAAAGAGAGAGAGGCTATAGTTAACAAAAAGTCGTACGCGCCCTTCTTATAACTGATTTTTATATTATTATTATCTTATAAATATACAAATAATGTATTTAAATTTGGTAATAGACGGAATTTGTTGTGGATGTTTACAGCTCTCTCGCTCACACAAAAAGAGTCAATTTTTCAATAGATTATAATAAGACGATTGAACAATCGTATTTCTATATACAATTACGCTTTAACAGTGCAGTAATAACTACTTTTAATGTAATATAATTGTATCTACTTAACAAATAATATAATATGTATACATTTAAACGCTTAAAAAATAGTTGTCAGAGACATTTTTGGGGAGGAGAGAGTTATAGTCATCTAATTATTACCCCTTTCCCCCCAGCTATACTATTGACTATAATATGCAAAGCCGAGCTTTGCACAGTATATTTGAATATTATTAAAATAATAAAATTACTTGATGGAAATATTAATCGTCGACGGTTTAAAATGCTTGAAAATGACGAATTCGTTAAACTTAAACGAACAATTATATTTTATGTATAAATTATACATATAAATTACACGCACTCTAGAGATCAATTAATATTCGTTTAGTCGTAAAACTGTCAACATATTAGGTACTATTTAATTTAGTTACATAAATTCACAAACCTACCTACTTTTATAACGTTTATTAGTTTCGAACAGTGTTGGTAAATTTGTAATAATTCCTTCCCCTTTCTGTGAGGTTAGTTTTATAATATATTCCTACTCGTATATTTATTTATTTATTTATTTGAAGAAAAAAAATTAAAAATGTCGAACTCTTAATGAACTGCCAAATAATGGCCACTGAAAAAGCGGCCCTCGAAAAACGTGGAAAAAATTGGTTGTTAAAAATGTATATTTAAATTGCATATTTTATTTAACAATTTTCACGTTCGACCGCATATTTTCTCCTGGCCATCGTGACATTTTTTCCGCGGTCATTTTTGATTTGACCCATTATTACCGATCACTATCATCAACAATGTAGCCAATAGGTGTTATTTAGTGTTTTCGTAAAGTACAAAAATAGAAAGTGATTTTTCTAGTACGCGTAGTAATTTCCGTGATGTGCTTAAAAGTTTTTATAAATTTTAATTAACGTAAATTTACGTAGGAGCGTTTTATCGGCAGTTTACATACACGGTAATCAACACTATAATAGCTAAAGTGATGTCGAAAAAGTGATGTTTATTTTAATTACGGAGGTTTACATTTATATAATAAACTATATACAGAGTGATATTTTGTGCCATGATCATATGACTATCGATGAACATGTCGAATATAGGTAATTGATTTTGGTTTTATTTCCCACGTCATTCTATCGAATTTAAATCGTATTTGAATAACTTTACAAATTGTTCATAAACATGTTACATATCAACTTTTTATTTTCCAAATATGACCACCATTCTATTTTTAAACTAGTTTCGAAACGAGAATAATGTTTTGATATACGTAAACACTGAATTGGATTTGCCATTTACGAGTCATATAACGTTTTAAAATCGAGATCGGAGGATCATTGATGGGGAAGAGTTAGCATCTAAAACCGATGGATATTAACCTTCCTGACTACTCCGGTCTAAACGTTTAACTGTTATAACTCATCATAAATATTGTACTTTCGGTTTTATCGACATTTTTAGAAAAATATATTCTTTTGCAATAGATATTTAACGTGTTGAAAAGTGGAAAGCGGCGGTCGCCGTTTGTTAAAACGAACAGCCAATATAATAATAGCTATATTACTTGTCAGAGGTGTAACGATACGAGTGAACGCAAATCCATTTGAAAACGATTCCGCATAACAAAACATGACGGTTGCGAAAATAAACCAAAATCAATTCGATAATTCGCGTACATATACCTGATAATCGCCGAGTTGCGATTAAAACAATACAAATCACTCTGTATATTGAATTTTATCCGACCATCTTGTATAATGATGGTCTATAAAGTGTATATTTTTTTTTTTTTTACGTTTGCTTTCTTTCGGCATATATATTAATAGATAGGATATTAGGATTTTCGCGCGTGTATATAACAAATAACAGAACTAAATGAGTTTATTAAACGCTGCTGCAGTCATTAACACATTTTATAATAATAATATATAATTGTATATACGATTGAGAAATCACGAAACCGACGGGGTCCAGATGATATCGTTATTATAAGATCGGGAGCCTAATGTTTTTATTTTTGTGTATAACGTTTATTTTATATTTACAGTATACGCTGTACAAGTTTCTAATTTAAGAGATTCGAAACGGCAAAAACGGTTGTGTAAGGATAAAGCTATTCGCGTCTAGCGGTCTAGTGGGGAGTTTCACAGATAATTCGAGGAACAAAGAGATATTAATTATTATGCACAAAAAGAAGTGAAAATAATATTATGCCTAATAAGAATGGAGCCAGAAATTAATTTCAGATAGCGGAGAAGACAAGTCGACCAGATCGGATAACTGCAGTTGCGTATAGTATTATAATAATGTGTACAGTACGAAATTGATAAAAATGATTAACGACGGCCTTGACAAATTACAATTTTTGCATTTATTTTCCCCACACGAAATAAATGTTCCGATAAGAAGTTAAATATTCGTCTGGTCGTGTTAAATACATCTCAGTAGTACGGGCGAGCGGGGAAAACGAGAATTATTGCAAAAGTATCCTACTCGAGAACGAGATGAGGGGGGGGTAGTTTGTAAATAAACCCACTAGTTTATTTACCGTGTGAGTACTGAAAAAGTTTTAAAAAACGTTTAAAATGTACGAAAAATGACCGGGGGAAAAAAAAAAAAATATGTAGAAAACCCGATAACGTTATTAATTATCGCGACGCTTCGGCATGTCGGCGAATTGTTGCCGGGTCGTTGCGGGGGTGAGAAAAACTAATTGCGATTTCGTTTTAATAAACGTGTGTCTTTATTAAAATCATATATGTATATATATATATATATATATATATATATTAAAAATAAACAAAGCGATAATAATAATAATAATAAAAAAATATATATAATATATAATATATTATTATTACGACGGTATACATGCACGCGTACCCGTATATAACAACAATAATAAAATAAAATAATATTCGTGTATAAAAAAATTGTAAAAAAATAAAATTTAAAGAGTCTACTCATTTGTATGTCATAATACTTATACGTGAGGCGCGTGTGTGTGGGAGGGGGAGTATACTGTGTTCCGTTGCGACGGCTACGAGACGACCGGGGAAGTCGTCACCCATCGCGGCGCGCGGACCGTCTGCGGTATCAGAAGTCGAAGGCGTCATTGCTGGGCTTTCGGTAACCTGTGTTACCGCTGTCCGACCGGCTGACTACTGCGTTGAAACCGTGGTCCGGGTCCGCGGTATACTCGACCAGCCTCATGGCGCCGTCCGGTTCCATCACGCTGTACGCTCCCTTGACGATGTCTCCCTCACGCGCTTCCCACGCGCTCTTCACGTCGTAAGTCTCGGGGTCGTGCACCGCGTAATCGAACTTGTAGTCTTTGGGAGCCTGTAAACGTACGCAGAAAAAAAAACGCGAACGCGTCACGATAAGTATTGAGCTTCCCGTTGGCCCCGAATCCCGACGTGTACCGTTTTCGTTACAATATAACCGCGGTTTCAATCTTAAATTATCCGACTAATATCATAAATGCCGCGAACGAATAGCCGCGTAAAATAAACCGCAGAACGACGAAATCGGAACAGCCGACGGGGACTCTGACAGTTTCCGTGCGAGTTTTCGGCGGTCCGAAAAAACATGTTATCGCATCGTGATCAACACAATTACGACGTTAGTATCGTATTTAGTATTGTTTGGTCTCAAATGCTCAGCACTATTATGGCGGTGCGCTACGAGAACGATATCTGAGCGAGGCAGCCACTCTTTTATCGTAATGTAGGTTCTTTAGACATTATATAAGTGAACGTGTAAAAATATGTGGATGAAATAGTTTGTATTTCTTTTTAATGATCGAACAAGTTTTTCTTAGACGACAAGCTATTGGAAATCGAAATATCGACGGAAAATGTTTAGGAAATTACAAGCGGTGGTCGTAATATATGTACTATCGGAAATAGAAAATGAGGGGGGCTATTATATCATCGATTATTGTTGTTTGTTGATTTTAGACTTCGGTCGGTAGTGTGAAAGACGCTCTGCAATAATACTGATTGAACAGACGACACGGCGGGCAGTAGTGCAGTCGAATTTCGATACGGAGGAAAACTAGGGTGGAGTTTATTCGCGATTCGCAACGATTTCAGCGATTACACCGCGAAAACTCCGCGGTAATTGATTCCGTTGCTGGTCTGTATTGTCCTGGTTCTTGAAAACGGCATTTATAATGGTTTTACGTCGACGAGAATATCGTAGACGTGACTGCTTGTCGCGAGGTTCTGTGAAATATCCTCGAAAAAACCGTTGTTCAAAATTGCAAACGGGCACACACGACCGTACGTCTCGTTTTCGGGGAGTGTCCCGAATGATATTGTCGCGAGGCGAGAAACCGTATAGTGTTTTGACGACGCGTCCTCGCGGGAGTATATGGGAAACGAAGCGAGAAAAAAAAGAAAAAAGGCTTGTACAATTCGCGTCGTTTACCCGCGATAAAAATGCCAAAGGTTCGCCCGGGCGAAAACCGGATTTGCGGCCCGGACGTATTATACCGTGTTGTATACGTATAATTTATATAGGTACTCCGTGGCCGTGTGAGATTACTGGACCGGAGAGAGTGACGATAACGATACGACAGGTATACCCGACAACAATAGAAGAAATTCGCGTAGGTACTTATATTATTATTATTATACGTTATTGTGTTTACTCGGGCGGCGGCGTGGTTTGTTGAAAATAACCCGTATACAACAACAATATTATTGTATATTATCGCGGTATTGTACCCGACAAGTATTATTTTTATTATAAATATATTTCGAAACGATATTGTGTTTAGCGCTTCACTCTTGGTCCGACCGGGTACTGTTCCGGTCCGTCGGTGACGACCACGTCGAGCGCTTATAATTCGTGATAACGCGTTTAACAAAAATAATCGAAAAATACAACTGGATGAAAACAAAACAGGGTCTTTGGCGGTTTTTGTTCGAACCGAGAGACTTCCGGTGGAAAACATAAATCGTAAACAATTGATAGTAAACGAAATCGGTGAATATTATTTGTCCGTCCTCCCCTTCCTTCGATACCGTGAAAATCTTTTGGAAAATAAAAAAAAAAAAAAAAACAACAGCATCCTCAACGCACGCCGACTATAGATACGAAACGCAAACGGAAAATGTGTATTGTAATTTTTGTCGATTTCTGGCGGAAAAGTTGCTGGCTGTTGATTTTACCGGACGGCGACGACGCGATATACCATTATAAAATACCACGGTTAGGACTGATTTACCCGAAGCGAAAAACGGTTGTTGGCCAACGATATTGCAGTACTGTGGTCTTACATAATAATATGCGGGAAACGGTTTGAAAACGTGAGTGCAGGTACAGGTGTATGGTATTCGTTTACGGTGTTTCGATAGATACCCATTATTGCACCGCCGGAGATATTGAAGAATAATAATATAATCTTGTCTCCGAAACGATTTCGTACGGTCGACACGGCGCGTAAAAACGCGTTGGAATGCTATTGCGCAACTCGCGTTTATCGGGCACGGTGCGCGAGTGTGTGGAAATTCGACCGTGCGTCGGAAAACGCCGTCCGAGACGGGAACGGTCTGGTTGCGGCCCGCGAGAGTATTCACGAACGGCGAGGTAAATATTTACAAAGTTATACGAGAGGAGGGAGTTTCGGTATGTTCGTGGGAAAACGAATAGAAAACGGCGTAGGGTTATTGTACTTTCGATCTCGGACTTCGGAAATATTCAGTAGGTACACGATTGGCGGATGCGGATTTTTTCTCGACCGAAATTCAATGAGAGAATTTTTTTTTTTTGAAACGTGGCGATAAACTATACCTATACACGAGTAAATATTTATTGTTAAAAGAAAATTGTTCGGCGGGGCAACTACTGGGCTCGCTTTGTACGCCGTTGTATAAAACGGACAGTTTTCGCAGATCTGGAAAGGCGAATTTCGGTCTGTAAAACGGAAAATATCCCCGCGGTTTTCACCATATCAATTTTCCGTACCTTGTCACCTTTTTCGTTTTTTTGTTTTTTGTTTTTTTCTGTACGCCGTAAAATTCCCAGACCGACACGGTATTATAATATAACAACGAAACGACTCGAAATTAAATTTCATTTGCACCCACGGGTGTATTTGTAATAATTCGCATACTCACGTAAGTTTCGCTGGACTCGGACACTTGGCTCCGAGGAGCTCCATTGACGAAAATCGGTATGGCCATAGTGCACGCGGTCATCACGCTCAGAGCTGCGAACATCTGAAAAGCGCAAGGATGAAAAACTACCGAACCGCCGCAGGAAACTGAGAAAATGTCGTAATTATTGTTTAGGTGTAATCGAGGTACTCACTTGGCACGATTTCATGTTTATGCTTTTTGACTCGTCGAAAACGGACACGACAGACGAATTAATTATTTTCGTTGGGTATATGTGATGGCGATAGCTGCTGCTGCTGCTGCTGCTGTGTGTTTATTATGTATAGTTTAACTGGTTGTTGTTGAAACCCGAACACTGATCGTACACTGATACACTCAGGTCCGGGGTCCGGGATTTTATATATTTTTCCGGGCGTCCCCCACGCCGCCGCGGTCGTCGGCCGGTGCCTACCACCACTCTCCGGCGACCGTTTCCCGGACACGTTTTCCCGAATTGGACACGCGGCCTACGTAATCGTCGCCGCAACAAACGCGGGAGACGGTGGCGGCGGCAACGTAGGTACAGGCACCAGCCGAATGCCAAGGTCGGTTTCGACGTTTTCCCGTCCCGCCCGTCGAAGATTTGGGTCAGTTCGCCGTGTCGTGCACGCCCTCCGTCGTATCTTAGAAGTGCGCTGGAAAAATGTCCACGCAACGTCCACGGTTTTCGCCGCGTTTTCCCGTACACGCCTTAACGACAATAATAACAATATCCATACGTTTATTATCTTATATTATGATGTACCGCGGCATTAGTCTTTTTTCTTTTCTTCATTTTCTTATACGGGTGTATCAATCGTAAGACACTTATTATCCCGAAAAACATTGACTTTTTTCGGAATTGGTTTTTTAGAACATTTAAGAAATAATCAGCTTTACGATTTTACATTACTGTTACTTTTAGTCACCTTTAATTTTGGAGGTAAAAACACTATACCTACTTTTGATTTTCAAATGGTAACGTATGTTGAAAATTCCATGGGTTGACGGAGGTATTAGTTAAAATAAATGTAAAATGTTTGATTTTCGTCGATCGTTGACGAGATATTTTATTTTTAATTTTAGGTCGGGGGAAAGTAGTGGATCATCATTTGTGTGGCAGCACAGCACGCAGCGTTTTAATAATACACCACTACAGTGGTGGAGAGTAACTCTTTCTGACTAAAACTTACAAACTTATATTCAACACCCAAATTTTATTTTAACTAATAATTAATCTCTTTGTGGAATTTTCTACATAGGTTACCATTTGAAAATCAAAAGTAGGTAGTGGAAATTTTACCCCTAAAATTAAGAGTGACTAAAAATAACATAAATTTAAAATTGTAGAGCTGCTTGATTCTTAAATGTTCTATAAAACAAATTACGAAAAAGGTTACTACTTTCCGAGATAATGAATGTTTTACGATTAATTGATCACTCTGAATATTACCGTGGATGTACCGAGTGATACTCGATTTTATGTATAACACTCTTACACAGGTAATAAATATAGATAAAAGTATTTTATCTGATAATAACCGATTTTGAGGTCATAATATATTTTTTTATATATATATGCATTATCACGAGTGCGCGTTAAGAAAGGTGTTTAGTTATCAAATTATGAAAAATACATTTTTTACAGCCGACGAATTACGAAAAAAAATCTCTATTTTTCATGTTGAATATAAAAAGTGTCAATTTTATTTTATTAATATTGAAAGTGCTATTTCAAAATGCGTTTTAGGATAAGTTATGATTTTTCCGTTTTTCGCGCGTTTTAAGTTGCATGTCGCATTAATACAGTGCTATCATCTATATGATATTTTTACCTTTTCAACGACAAAAATCGTTCACTAATCTATTATACTCGATCCCGTTTTTCGGCCGTTTTAGATGAATAAGCGGCAGGAAATAAAACCTACGAGTAATTACTTACTAACGTCCAATTTCAATTTTTAAAATGTGTGTGGATTTGTTGACTTATTGTTAAGGTTGTTCAGGAAGTCGATTTTTTGTTTAAAATTTTGATGTGTGGTGTGTCCGAAATTAATACAAATATAACGGGTGATTGTCGAAATTTCTAAAATTATATCTTAATTTTGGAGGCCTTCAAATTTCAACAATTTGAAAATCGACTTTCTACATATTCTGTATCTGAAAAACTGTGTCAAAATAAACAAATATAATTTAAAAATTTAAACCTGACGTTAAAAAGACCCGTGTCTTATTTCCCACCGTCTAAAACGTATAAAAAAAATAGGTGTTTTCCAATTATCCTTGATGCGTAAAACGGCCAGTTATTTTAAGTGAGGGAAATACGCAATGAGCATACGGAATCTATTCCGTGGGATTTTGCTGATAATTAGGAATTGCATATTATTGTATTTTGTATACGAATTTTAAACCTGCAGGAAATCGCGTATAGGTAAATGAAAATTGCAATTCGCCGAAGTAATTTCTAATAGGTACATAATACGCGCTTTCATACCGGATTTAAAACACTATGAATGTATTATTAATTCATAAAGCAAAAACCGAACAAAGATTACGCGTATGCGGTTACTAAGGCGACGGGGACACATACAAAACTGTGTCACTTTACACGCGTAAAGAATAGAATAATATTAGATTTCCGTTGTGTTGCTCGTCCGTCCATCGTCACTTTCGCTTCCATATAGTCATAATATTATTAATTTTAATCGTAATACATTAACAAGGTGTAAACAAATTGACTGCGTTCGTTAAACCGAAAAGTGTCTACACAAAATCGCGATCGACAGCGGCCTGAGTTCTAGAAAAAAGTATTTTCTATAAGGCAATTTCAGTAAAATAGCAAAAAACCTTATGACAACCCACAAACCCAGTTCACGCCACTACTGCACGATGTACCACGCACCCAAAATATGTGTGTACATTATCAATTCATACCGATTTAGTATATTAAATTTATAGGCTGCGAGTTGAAATAAATAAATACGCTTGTTTACTATACATTAGTTTTATTATTTTGTAAACGTTAAATCAATTATTAAAATACCTTCTATTATTATTAATATGCACGAGTCGATAAAATATTTAAGACGTGTAATAATATACACCTTTATTTTTTAGGTTTCTGAACGGAGCGAAAAATATATTGGTTTTACTTTATGTGCGCTTTTTTTTTCACAAAAACGACAAAAAGCCGTTTTTGTTTCCTTTTGGATTTCATTGCAGCGTTAAGGAAATCATTTTTTGATTTTCTTAGTAGTTTTCTTAAAAATTGGATAAACCAAGAAAACGTAGAAACACAGGAAAGTTTACGATACTAATTGTAGTTTCATTATTTTCGTTTTTGTTTTTTATTGTAATTGGGTTGAAAATAATCGTAAAGATTTTCACAGAATACTTGTACTGGTCTTTTGTAGACGTGATTGAAAAACTTTTTTGTGATTTTTGAGCTATTTATAGCCATTTAA
The DNA here is from genome assembly GCA_902439185.1 of Cinara cedri. Lineage (NCBI taxonomy): Eukaryota > Metazoa > Arthropoda > Insecta > Hemiptera > Aphididae > Cinara > Cinara cedri. The sequence continues at coordinate 123,867 of CABPRJ010000540.1, read as the reverse complement.
CATTTTCGAGTTTTTATCTGAAATGATTGAAAATGTATCGCGAAGTTCATTATAAGTCGTCCTTTAAGTGGCTAATAAAAAAAATGTAGTATAATGTATTTTTTTTTTTTAATGTTTTACTTACCTCAGAATCATACTTCGTCAACAATAATTTATCGTTGTGTAAAGATATAGTAATGAATTAATTTGTCCTAACTTCCCAACTTCCCACTTCACAACAATGACACCATACGCCCGTCAGCAGTATCTGTTATTTTTTCGTTTTCGATTTTATACGGTTTATATTTTTTTTGTTCGAAATTAATGCGTTTATTCGTTTTAGTAAAGCCAAATTGAATTTTATTATTTTTTCGGTTATAATATAGCCAAAATTTAATACATCTTTCATAGAATTACGTATTATTCGTGATATTCATTGACGAAGTTCATAAATTATGACTTTAATAGATACTTATAAAAGTCAAGTATTCTATATATATTATGTATGTATATGTATATTGTTTTGTTCGTTTCATATTTCTTATCGCAAACGGTTCGATTACGGATCTTAAATCGCGTTGACAAATCGTTATCGATATTATCTATTATTTATATTAATTATAATATTAATATAATATGTTATATCGACACGAGTCATTTAAGATTACAATTTGATGGATCGTGTATTCGTTATTTCGCGCAGCTGATCCGCTCGCGTCCATGCGCAGCAATTTTCATTGTGCATTTTCTATTGACGAGAAAATTTTTTTTTCATACTTCATATTATTATACTATGCGCACGAATTGTTATGCGCATATGACTATACGCGATTTTTATTATTTATTATTTTTTTTTTTGTGTTTATTCAATTTTTCTTTTCCTGAAAATTGTTACACGCGATAGTTTCGTAAAAAGACATATTCCATTAATATCGATATTCTATTGTGTACGCCCGGGTACCTTTATGTATATGGACATACATAAGTATAGGTCTACAGGTATATATAGGTACGGGTATATTATGTTACATTGGTAGTAGTTACCCATATATAATAATATTGCTACTTCGTTATTCCGATAAAAGATTTTTTTCGAATAATATTATCAAGGCACGGATCATTTTCGGATATTGTTGTTTTGTTAATAATGTTAATTCAAAGTCAATTAAAAATTATAATAATGTTTAGTTATAAAAAATAAAAGTCAGTCTACAATGATTGATTTTCACGTTTGATTCATATTATGAGTGTATAATATGAATCAGTCGTGAGGTACACGACGCAACAACTCGAAGCGTTAAGGTGTGCGTACCTATATTATACTTAACATACATCGACTTTCTTTGTCGGAAATCGGTTTTTTTTTTTTGTTCTTTTCTCCTCTCGAAAGTTATTAATTAATTAATTAATTACTACTTTCAAGCATTATATTAAACGACGCGCAAAATATGTCTCCGATTCGGCATAACTAGTTTATTCGTAACGATGATGGAGTTGTCGTATAAATAAATACAGTTAAATATAAAACTGGTATTTAAGTTCATAAAATAATTACCAGATTATTGTAGAATTTTTCTCTGAAAATATGTATTGCATATTGTGTCTTGTTATACATATTATATTTTTCTCCCGGAATATTTGAACACTTTCTGGTCAAAGAGTTAAAACTCAGGTATTAGAGTTCTTTTTTTATAGACCGATTGGAACGATAACATTTTGATTGATTTTCAATATGAACTTCGCCGTGTTGTTCTAGAAGAGGGGTATTTTATTTAGCTTCGTGTATCCCTACAGAAACTCCAAATGAAGACAGAGGATGAAGGTGTTTTTTTTGTTCAAAATTCCTTATCATTATATAAAAAAAATAAATAACAAAATTGAAATATTGTAACAATAATAAGTCAGCTTGGGCAAAAACTCGACTCTAGTGACGTAGTTCATATGTTTTATTGTGTAATATTTCATCATCACCGCCATAATCAAAGGTAGAGCCCTGTTGGTGTAACCAAGTCCGTGTAATCCATTTAAGTACACTCATTATCTCGAAAATTATTAAATTTTTCCAGAATTTATTTTCTAGAAAATTTAAGAAACTAGTAGCTCTACAATTTTATATTTATGTTATTTTTTGTTACGCTTATTTTTGGGGGATAAAACCACTGCCTACTTTTGATATTCAAATGGCAACCTATATTAAAAAGTCCATAAATAGATGGAGTATTAGTTAAAATAAATTTTAGTGTTGACATTTTTAATTTCTATCAATCCGTGGACTAGATATTCCACTTTTAAGTTTGGGTTTGAGGAGAAGAGTGGTGCACTATTAACACGCCGTGCACCGTACCGCCGCACAAACTACTCTCCTCCAACCCAAACTTAAAAGTGGAATATCTCATCAACGGATTTATAGAAATCAAGCATTTCAACACTCAAATTTATTTTAACTAAAACTGGACTTATACTGGAAGTATACGTTGCCATTAGAATATCAAAAGTAGACAGTAGTTTTACCCCCAAAAACAAGGGTGAAAAAAATAACATAATTATAAAATTGTAGAGCTGCTTATTTCTTAAATTTTCTAGAAAAAAAATTCCGAAAAAAGTTAATACATTAAAAAATAATAAGTGTACACTTAAAATGGAACACCTAGTAATGGATAAGACATGGGTATATTTTTTGGTGTGCAGCAATTCTGAATAAGGAAGAGAGACAGCAATACTATAATCATATATTCTATTCTATACACCAATAAACTGATTTTTTTTCCATGAATTCTTTAATGTATTCATGCTTATATTGAATACTGATTTTAATGATATGAAATCAATTTCATAGAAGGATAATTGAAAAGTTCATGGAATATATACTTAGCGGGTGAAATAGAGGATTCGAGAACGCACCTAACCTGCAGTATAGCCTATCCGTTATATATTATCTATCAAATATATACATACAGTGTTGTATCCAGGAGTGGATATACGGAGGGAACATTCTCTTCCACGCAATCTTGTTTTCAAATTATTTATTTGTTGTGTATTTAATCGTCCTAAAACAGTAGGTACTAATATAAATTATTAGTGCCTTCCCTTGAGATTTTTTTTATGGATACAGCATTGCATACATACATTTATACAAACATAAGTAATATAGGTATTATCATAATTATGTTATTATATTGTTTGGGTGTTGTCGTCGCGTATATTATGTGTAGCGAATAATATGCAACACGCGAACTTATATTATCATAATATATAAAAGCTCCGCCTACCCGAGGGCGAGCCGCCCTTCGTAAAATATATTTCTTTACTACGATATACGAGCTTTGATAAGAGGTGAACGCTGGATTTTACGATTATAGTCTGACATATAGTATTATATTATAATAGCATCGACCTACAAATTATGCCAAAACATCGTTTCGCAGGGCCGTCATAATAAATAATAATATTCGTTTTTGTAGCAATAGCGCATAATATAGTGTTGTTAAATTTTAGTGAATTAGTAGAGTTTGTCGAGTTTGATGTTTTAGAAATTGAGTTAAGTCAAATCGATTCAAGTATTATTTTTGTAAATTCATGCTATTAGTATACATAATATTATGTAATAGGTATTTGTATTGGAAATATCTGGGTATGAACTATGAAGGTATTTGTAATTTAAACTTAGATGTAAAATTTATTTTTCTTTAATAAAACAGTCGAATACTCGAGTCTACGAGTACAAAAAAAAAAATTGTTCGAATCCAGTCAAGTACTTAGCTCGACTCTGGAAAACTCGACCAACTCTAAAAATTGTATTATCAAGTCGTAACTGTAATGTATTTATCAATACATTATAAAAACAAATAAAACACATTTCATAATTCATAATTAATCATAATTTTATAATGAATGATAAATATAGGTAATATTATACGTAACAATATTATTGTTATTAGTACTATTGTCATTATGAATTTCAATACGAGCATTAATTGTGAACTCGCGCTAGCCAATATTGTAAAATAGATACCGTAACATAAGCGTACATTAGAGTATTTAATTGATTTAGGTTTCTACGTACGAGAATGTAGGTAATGACGAGTACTAGGTTATCGATTTGTTTCAAAATTGTATAATAATACGGAATTATAGGTACACGATTGTTCGAAAAACATGTTTAGAGACCGGGAACATTGCACGGTTGCAGATTTGGCTTTTCTATAACTTGTTTATTTTGTACTATCCATGGCGATTCGAATAATGTATGTTATATTGTACATAATCGAATTACTCATTCAATGTAAAAGACATTAAATTTTTTCAGTAATTTATTCACAAATAAAAACATAATATTTCTTAGTATCATATGTAGGTACATAATATTATATTATATATACATGCATTTTTTACTAGTTAATGTATCGGTTATACTCGTTATTATTATATATTTATAATTATAAATATATATATACAGTATACATGGTATTACTCATATTGGCGCGCGATAGTAAAAAAAAAAAAAGGTAAACAAATTGAGTCATACGTGAAAATATTTTCATAATACGCTTTATATAAATTTAAAAAAAAAAATAATAAAAATGTCATTATATTTTATTATTTAATTTCCGTGTCTACTTGCACACGCGAGCATCGGAAAAATATAATGCTAATGTTTGTTCGATTCCGTCTGAAGTATAAACGCGAAACTATAGCGTTTCATTCAATATACGTCTGTTTTAAAATAAATGACATGATTACTAAACAGGTGCAGAGTCTTTTTGGTAATTATAATTTTTTTTTTTTTGAGATTCTGGACGTAACGAACTTTTTGGGTTTTTTTTATTACAAATGCGTAACCAGGAATTCCAAGGGAGGTTTGGTTATTTAAAATTTTCACTTCAAGAAATATAGCTTAACATAATTTCGTGTTTATTTCAATCGTAAAATTATTTAAAACAAAACAATGCACAAGTGACTAATCCTGTTAATGTTTATAAATATGCGAAAATTTGCTTGGATGTTGGTTACCCCTTTACGTCAAAACTATTGAACGGATTGAGCTGATACTTTGCTTAAATGCATTTCTAGATCAAGGATATCATATAGGATACCCCCTCCCTCGAATTCACCTCCTAAATGGGAAGAAGCCATTAACTAACTAGTGTTATTGGTATTTTTGGTACGAAAATCTATTTTTTTTTTTGCCGATTTATGAGTTACCATGGTTATACTGATGAAATATAAAAAAAAGTTAAAATAAAAAAAAACATGTGGACGCACCTACTGTTGTAAGTGGGAAGTTGGGAAAGTAGGATACAGACAGGAATTAAATGCATATCTGTAAATAACGATAAACAATTGTTAACGAAAAAACGATTCTAAGTAGAGTTCAATTTATAGTGTTGCTTTGTCAACAATACAATGTTTGGTATAAGTCATATTATGGTAAAATGGTTACAACAATGATTGTTTAAAAAAAATTAAAATAATACAAGTTTAATAATAATAAAAAATTAATACAAACTGTTTCCAATGACAACTTATTATTTTTAATCTTTCAATCTTTTTTAACCTAAAGGTTTTTCTCATTATCTCGAATATTAATGAGAATATAAAAAAAATGACATTTTTAATATAGCACCCAGGAAATATTTTCTTTCAGAAAAGGTGCTATACTTGATAATCGGAGCATGCTTTCTGATAGAAAAATAGTTAATATAAGAAAAAAAAAATAAACATCATTGTAAAACCAATACATTCCTCGTACGATTCAATATCTAAAATAAATAACAAGGTACTCTGTATAAGGACCGTTATAGATGTCATGAGGATACGCACAACAAACAGTAGTTACCGTCATAGAACCTGGTTAGTTAATTCATCGTTGAATTATATTTATTTTGGCATGGACAACGACGGACGAGAAAACTATAATAATAATAGGGTTATTGTGTTTGTGTTATTGGTTATTAGATTACGGAGGATTTTTTTTTATAATTTTCATTGATTTCTGGTATTTATCTTGCAACAAGGGAAAAATACAACCGATATGATTTGGCTCAGAATCATTTGTCATTGACAATGGTTTATATCGTAGCGCACAGATATAAATATTAAATTACTCAGAAAAAAAAAATAAAGCTCATCAGACTACTGACTACTAGTGTCACTGATTTTTTTTTTCGAAGTAAATATTTAGCAATAAATTTTATTTTTATATTCTATTATATACTCAAATTGAGGTATTATATGCATTTGTGATATTAATAAATATAATAGACATACGTGGTTTAACTAGAATGTATACATACGTATACGCACTTTACGCGTTTATAGTTTTAACCCCTCCCCCTCTCTCTTCTCACTATATAAATATATATCGTGTACACTTCGCAGTTTAATATATCGGGTAAATATTTATACTTTATAACTTGCGCGTTAAAAGAGGTGCCCCGTCGTTAAATTCCGTTAACTTAGGAAACGAAATTTTTTTTTATGACCGTATTCGAATAATATTATACGCGAAATCGTTTTTCATCCATTTAACGCGTTTTTCGCTGTCGGTTAAATTTCGGCGAACGAGCGCTCTTTATACAAGGTGATTTATTAATTGTAAATTATTCACTATTGAATTTCGAAAAAAAAGAAATTTAAAAAAATAATTTGACAATTTAAGAAACAAGCAGCTCTAAAATATTACCATTATTTTTGTCGTCCTTACTTTTGAAACGATTACCTACTTTTCATTTCCAAATATATTTATTATTAACAGCTAATGATCTAAAAATTTAATTAATTGATGAAATATTAGTTTAATTTAGTTTCATTTTGATGTTGAAATTTTTGATTTCCGTTAACCGGCCGTTGACGAGATATTTCACTTTTAAATTTGGGTAAGTGGACAGGTGTGGAGCATCATTTCTGTAGCTACACGCCAGTCAAATATCACAAATTTTAACATCAAAATTTAATTAACCTAATACTTGATTTGTTTATGTTTTTTTAATGTAGGTCACTATTTGTAATTTAAAAGTAGGCAGTCGAAAAAAAAATAAATAAATTATGGTGACAATAAAATAATGACAACGTAACATTTTAAAGTTGTTTATTTCTTAAATTGTTAACAGAATAATTGTTTCGAAAAAATTAAATACTTTGCGAAATAATGAGTGGTTTACGTTAAATGAATCACCCTGTATAATTATACTAATATAATTTACATTTTTTTTTTTTTTGATATTATGTACTTTATTATTTATTTATTTTTGTAATTTTTTTTGACGCATTGTGAAAACTTAAGTACCTACTTAAGGGACGACGACGGTGATGTACGACTACAGTGGGGTTTTCATCGCACGAATCATCGTGTTTGTCGTTCTGAAATAATGCGTCAGTCGTTTATGGGCGTCGTTATTAATGAGCTCGTCCTATTTTATGTTATTTAAACGTTTTTTCATTTCCGTTTTGAAATCATTGAACCTTCGATGACGGGGTCTCGACCGATTTACAATTAGAGTTATTAAAACTTTTTCCTATGCATTTATATAGCTACATTAATCGTCGACCTTTCTTTCTTCCATCTGCATGCTCTCAATTTAAAAATGTATGAAAATGTATACATATGTAACTTACCGAGTTATACGAATATAGTATGACAGATAATTCGTTTGTAATTTTAACGTTTCAAATGTAAAATTTCACACCGTAACCGCTCGAAATATTAAAAAATATATGTTTTGTTTTTTAAATACTTGTTTTTTTTTCAGTTCGGTTATGTATTGTGATTTTTAAAGTTATATTACGGACTAATATAAATTGTAGTACCTATTAGATAAACTCAATTACCATTTTATTCTTTATTCAAATCGGACTTTACCGAAATAAACAAATAGTCAAAAATTTAAACTGATTGAACTAAATATTTTTGTTAAGAATATAATTATAGAACATTATTAATGTTTTTAATTTGTTTGCTAAAGATTTTTTAAAATCTACGATCATAACCGTTCAGTGTCTTAATTTGATGTTTGCGCCGTATTAATGCCGACATTAGAGTTTTAAATTTAATGCAGCATTCATGCGGCTGATGAAATAGTATTCGAAATTTACTAAATTATAAATCATATTAAATTTGAACAAAAATTACTCTAATAGAGATATATTCTATACCTTCATTGTGGTGTAAACATTCTGTGAGAATAAGCCTAAAAAATTAGTAGTTAATGAGTTTGTGTATCATATCTATACACACAATTATTATTATAGTATGCGATACAAAATAATTCCACCAAAAGCCTAAACTATTATATAATCGTATTTTTGTATGGATACAAAAGCAAAATATGATAATTAGTCACGTATGTTTTCAAATTACAAGTATATAATGTTTCTGTTGCGCGTAGCTTTAGTTCATTTATACCTTTTACGGTTCAGTACCCATATACAACATTCGTTCTAGAATTATTTTTTTTTTTTCAAGTAGGTAATTGCAATCAGCATGTTAGCGAAAATCTCGAAAAATATTTCACCTATTTTGACAAAACTTTTTATTTCGATTCCTGATTATAACCGAAAGGTTATAGGATAATTTTTACACCAGAAAGTGTGGTGAGCAGTGAGGGTAGACGTGATTAGTGGGAATCTATATTTTATTTAAACTATAATGAAGTATGATTGAGATTAGTGTGAGAAACTTTGATAACTAAAATTAATTCAGATCAATTATAAAGAAAAAAAAAAACATAAACTAATGTTACAACTAGAAGTCAGCAGTGAGAAGAGAAGTAAAATTCGACTTAAGTGGCGGAACACCGTTGTTCAAGGACATTTATTTTTTTTTTTAATCTAAGTTTTCCAAAATAGAATGCACAACTACACTATAATTTATTGTTGTTGTTGTTGAATAAAACGAGTAAAATATAATAAGACCTATGTATTATTGTAAGAGTTTAATTAACTGATGAAAACTCGACAGTTGTTCGACTAGGTGCCTACCTATAATAGTATATATACCTAGTTACTTGAATAATAACGTCGGAAAAAAAAAAACGAAAGCCGATGGCGTGTCTGGTATAGGTAACCTTTTCGACTGTGATATTTGTATACAATGGCCCAGGGGGGTATCCGCGACTGAAGCGAAAGGTCTCTCTCTTGAATGTGAACAATTTTTAAAAAATCACCGTCATCGCAGTTTTTTTGTAGTAATTTTTTACGCCACAAAATGCCAACCAGACTCGCATTATAATTTAGTACATGTACGGAAGAAAAGGTTTTGGATATATTTTTTATGGTTCTAATTAAACGTCACATATATACTCATGTCGATCCAGGTCCGTATTTGGAAATTTTACACTCCGGATCCCTTCCCCATCAAAATTCTTAATTTTCGAAATATAATCTTTAATCATTATCATTATTTTGGAAATAAATGAAGTTATGTTCCAATGCTCAATCTGTATTCGAAATTTGTATTTTGTCTCTGTTTTTATTACGACAGTTATAACAAAAAAGCCGCTTGAAAAACGTGACAAAATATCAGATTTTAATATATTACTGATTTTAATTTTGGTAATAATAGTTTTATGTAAATTCAAATGCTAAACTGTCGTCAATTTAAATATATCCGTCGTAAATTTCTCGCCTTTACGGATTTCAAGATTTATAGTATTAGTACCCTCTATACGATTATGAACCCTTTTGTCAATTGTTGTATTCTCAGGAACCTATCATTCCTCCAGGAACTATTCGTTAGGTAGCATTAACTCCCCTTCCCATCTTGAGCATATTATTATTATAGTTATAGTTTCCGTGTTTCTGCACACCGTACGCTTAAACTTTTATTGTTTTTTCTCTCTTCCTCCACGAACTACCTAGTAAACGAACCATTAGCCAGACATATTTTACCAACAAGAACTCTTCTTTCTATATTCTGTAATATTGTATTTCTATAAGTTATACGTTACTTTGTTGTGTATATATTGCATTATTATTGTATTTTTGGGCGCAATAAACCATCAGCTGTTTCATAATATATTTTTTTTCTGCTGGTATTTAATATTCTTTAAGAGTTTTTACCACAACCTTCTTCCACTTCTCCTTGTCCTGAACTACCATCCTCTACTCTTGTACTCCTGATTCTCTAAGGTCTACTTCCACTATATCCAACCATCCACCTCTTTCTGGGTCCTATTCTCTTACAGTAAAGTATTCATTACAATACCGCTCTATAGCCGTATCTTTTTTACTCCTCCTTATTAGGTGACCAAGCTACTGTTTTAACTACTCACGTATAAAACTATTGACTGGCGCAATTCACATTACTTCCTGAAGTTCTTTATTAAACTTTTTTCTCTGCGCTTCCGTTTTAATATCAAATACAAAACTATAAATTGCTATCCGTATTTATTTTCAAACGTTCTTAGTCTTCTTGTTGTAGTGCTAGTGGTAGTTTGAGCTTCACAGCGTGAAACTATTAGCACCATATATAGTTTTACTTATGTTTTTGTTTTTTTGAAAAACTCGTATAATACATATTATGTATTTATGTTATTCGTGGACCAATGTGTTTCATTTACTCGTCGTATACATTAAAATTAAATAAAATATAAATTTATCGCTCCCTTGAAAGTACACTTGTCTCTATCCCACCTCATCAAATACGGACCTGACTCGATGGTATTACTTACGTAGGTATATAATATAAATAATAATACCTATAGGACTTTTTTAACATTTTTTTAAATTTTTTTGTTTTTTATTCGATAAATCATCGACGTCTTATCATTTCCGACAATAGTCGACCAAGAGAGAGCGTGTTGATTGATAAGCGCCGACGAGAATATATAATATCCGGCTAACGGTCGGGGCTAAAATAAGGGTCTGTAAATATAATATATATATACTGATTACTCGGGCTGTCGTCGACCTTTAACGTAATTAATTGGACGTCGCGATACCGACCCCTCTTTGTCGCCGTACGTCCCGCGTAAAAATCGTAAAAATATAGGCATCCGCGAGGCGGGCGTGGCGTCGTCTATAGCTATTCGTCTACTATACTTACAATAGTATTATATTATATTGGATCGACACCATATTACCCTATAAATATACATATCGTGTACCTACGATCGATTTCGCTGGGGTCGTTGCGAGACGCGGTCATAATATAATATATTATATTATTAAAACTCCGGAAACTTTCCAAAGTCATACGCGTATTAGACGGGGTATGCAGTACCTAGACTTTACGACCTTGTAATTATGTACGTGTATTTTTTCGTTACTATCCCAGTACATTGCAATACACACGAGCTATAGAGACGTCGTTGTTTACGTTCTGCACTATATTATAGGTATATCGGTCCGATTTTAATAATCCAACCTCCCTCCCACCCCTCTCGCCCATATAATCGTACGTAGTTTTATACTCGTATACATTACGGATATTGTCGTTGTTAACGCCATCGGCGGCGGCTTGTATAATAATAATCAGGCCGCCCTTCGACCTATTCGGCCGCCTTTGTTGTACAAACAAATCGGCCATTCCCATCTACATCGATTTCATATCGGAGCACTGACCCGGAGTTGGGTTGAATTTCAAACATTTTATTTTTAATTACTTGTTGTTTAAAATGTGTTTTTATGTACAAAACACAAATTTTTAAATCGTGTCCATGAATTTTGTTTAACAAGAGTTATACCTGTTATAAAGGTAAATATAACGAAAAATGTGGTCAGTGGTCGGCACTGAAGCTTATTAAAAATCGTATTTAAATAAAATTGTATTTAATCATGATACTGTATAGAGGATATTTAAAAACAACAGAAAACTTCAACTCGATGAAACAAATTGAATTATTCAATAATTATGATGACAAATTCTGCTTTTCGCACGGTAATCGCGTGTCGGTACACCGACCGAAAAAGCAATAATATATTTATTTTTTTTTTTTAATTAAAAAAATAAAATAAAACCGTACGCGTAGGTCGTGTATTATTATGCGCATACATATCAAAGTGCGTTACGGTTCGACGCGCGTATTATGTATAATGCCCGTCTTCTATTGTCCGTATTTTCTCGTTCTGTACAATTCGTATTATTGTCTAAAGGTATACAGACTTAATAAATATTATTTACGATTAAAGACAAAACAAAAATTATGCCGTCTCGTACCTGTATAAACGAGTGACGCGTTCGTTTTCCGGGAAAGTAATATTGTAATCCACGGATATATTTGCCATTATAATGGTAAGCAGTGGCGCACCGCCACATATTCAAGGAGGCGGGTTTAAGGAGGCCCAAGCCACCTCTCTATTGAACGAGTTTTAAACAATAATAAAGTAATTCTATAGTATTCAGTATTGAGAACTGTTATTATACTAATGCAATAATATTCATTGCGAGTTTTACGGTACTACATCTATATATACGTTATTGCATACTCGAAATAATTACAGTACTTTATTGTGGGAGTTTACCGATAGCACCTAAAATTACATTTTTATACAGGTACCAATTGCGTTCAAAACATTTTAAGGCCGATAGATCAATATTGCGCTTTTTTGCATAAAATAATTATATAATATATCAATAAATAGTTTTTTTTTCACATTTTGTAAATTATTTTTGATCGTCAATTATTTATAATTAAAGTAAGATTTACATCATTATTTGCATTTAAAGTTTATTACAATAATAAAAACAAACTGATTTTCAACAATTCTTTGCAAGTAATTACGCCAGATTTGTATTTGTCGCGATAACAGATTAGAATTCTAATTTTTTTGTTAAATACGCTCGATTTGAAATATACTTATCTTGGTTTTTACTGTTTATTGCAATGTATGTATGTGCTGGTCTGTGTTTCTATAGTTACTTTTATGAATAAAAATTTGAAAACATTGAAGCGTGAAAAGATTCACAAACATTAATTGTATGTTCAGAACTTATAAACGTTGATGTCCACAGTATCGGAGAAAATTTAATGCTATTATGTACTTCGGATAAATTTTAGATTCAAAATGGAGCGAAAAAGCTTATGGTTTTACAAAGATGTTTATTTTTTTTTCTATAGAAAATATTTCTGTCAGAGAACTTCCAATGATTTTTATGTGTAGTACTTTTTCTGAAAGAAAATTTCACTATGGAGGTACTTTACAGGGGTTGTTTTTTGATTTTTTCCGGATTTTTCTCAGAAAATGTGAAAAACTGGGAAAACCAGGAAAAACGTAGGAAAATCGAGGAAATTGGTACAACATAAACAAATATTATTTAAGAAAATATACAGAGCCCATTTAATTATTTTATTAAAATGTTTTAAAATTGATGATCAACTAAACTCCGCTCATAATCGTTTTTTTCGTAAGCAATGGTTAATCGTTGCTTACAGGTATACATTAAATCACCTATAAAAGTGGCTGCTTCCGTCCCCATTATTCAAGAACATCTTTTTCAGTAATGGTGGTAATAGTTTACTATTTCTAGTAAGATAAATACTTCATCGTATTTAGAACGAACATCGTTCAATGCAAAATCAACTGCACTTTATTGCACTTGATTGCGAATTAATTTCAATGGTCGTACTTGTTCTATAAGAAATTAAATTTTGAAAATACATAAATGGGTGCTATTAAATACAAAAAAAAAATAATAATAATAAAAGGAACAAATTACAGTATTTAAATATTAAAAAAAAAATTCAAAAATTTATTTATGGCCTTTTTTCCTGTGGCCAAAGAATTGTGTTACACAATTAATATGTATTTCCCAAAATAAGCTCAAAAAAAAAGCTTTGCATAATAGACGGAAACATTTATTTTAATTGAAATATTATTTATAGTTTCAAATTTACTATGTTTAACCCGCCCCCCTTCCCAATTGATCCTAGTTACGTAACTATCACAAATTATTTAAATACTAATCTATATGTGTATATTCGTTAATTATTGGACATGTATACAAATGTTTAGAAAAATGTAACACGTTTCGTAATTTTAATTTGAAAAAAATAAACATGCATAGGTTATTATTTATTAACATATTTTAACATGAAATACAGTTATATTTATAGTTTAACTAAACGATTAAAAACAAAAAAATAATAACAATACTAAAATTCGGATTCAAACTAGAAAATGATCTCGTATTTATTAAATCGTTAAACGATACGTTTTCTACGTATATATACCTACACGTCTTGTCGACGGGAAAAATTATTTGTACGATATTTTGTTTCCGAAAACGAGAGCCAATTATTCAAGTTTCTGGCACTCGTGTAAATCAGAAATATCTTTCTCTCTAGACCGTATCGCGGCTGTACAATATCAAATATTAAAATATTGCCTGTGACAAAAAACAAAGCATACAAAAACAGTGTACTGGTATTTTAGTGTTGACGTACATACATGGCGATTTTTTTCTACCGTAATCTCAACAGTTTTATCTATGAAAACAAGTTTTTGCGTGAACTCGATTTGGAGTTATCAGAACTGTATACAATTGTTTCGAAATTTCATCCTTATTTGTCTGGTGATGGGTGATAAAGCTATCTTAGATGCCACCGGTGCCATAACAGATGAATTAAGGACCATAGGGAATAACGGTTTAAAATGTTCACCGGAGGAGTGGTGAAAAGTTAACATCCGAAAATTGTTATCAAATAATATAGTACCCTTTCCAAAATCCTTCGGTTTACATTTTAAACATAACACTAATATACAACTCAGAAGTGATTTATCCAACGTATTATAAAGTTTGTTATTCGTAAATATATTTTAGATGCTAAAATAGGGCGGAGAAGGAGTTGTGAATTCATAAGTTATAGAAATCATGAACAATATGTATTTGGACATAAAGATAATATTCGTTATACATTTTAAGATACTCGCAGAAATGAATATTTACTTTATAATTTATTATTTTCAACTTATATTTACCTATACTAGACGTGGACAAATTTTCAAAACATTAGATCAATTTTTGAGTTATTTATAGACATTTTAATTTTGCTAGTTTGTTATATCATTTTTATTCGGTAGGTATAGGTACTCTGTGGATGAAATTGTTAAATTAAACAGAAATGCTTGACGATTTAACAGGATATTAGTTTTTTTTTTACTCTTTTGCGTCCATCGTTTTGTCCAATTCAAGCGCTATAATGTTATATATCGAATTATATAGACCGTAATATACACCGCGAACAACGTATCCGAAACTAAAATAAAATATCATATCGTTACGAGGCGTAGGCATACTATATAGATAATATTATTATATAATGTAAAAATAATTCGGTAAATTACCGCGGTTTTGTGTTCCCGCGATGTGTACAACACACACGCGTATTATACTGCAGTTTACAACGTGGACACGACACGTCGTCGTGTACGTATAACAATATTATTATAACACGCGTCCACGCCGTTTACAGTGTGTAAATGTCTACATCTGTGTATAATCCGCGGGTTTCGTACCTATATAATAAATCGAACGCGGTCGAGCGAAAACTGTAGTGGATGAAAAAAAAATTGTTTTTAAAAAATAAAAAATTCGAAATTTGACCTTAACCGAAGGTTAGGTGTTAGCCAACGGTAGCAGTGGTGCGTGTACGTAAGCGCGTGACGGTGGCGACGACGTCGTCGGACCAGCGATGTGTCTTGGGTAAACACCCAGATGCATGGTTGGTAAATATGTCGCGGGTATTTACATCCAAGTACATATATTTAGCCGCCCACGAGATTCGGGTCAATATTTTTGTTTCTATTTGTTGGTTTATCGAGTAGGGTGTCCATTAAATATACGGCTGTATGAGTATGAAAAAAAAAAAAAACAAGTTTTCATATATAAAATGTGTGTATCTGCGCGTGTAATGCGTGTGTATTACGTTAAAAACAAATTTACCGGATAAACGCCGTGTTACGTGCGGTCTTGTCGATACGGTTTTCTTCGGGGGAAAATTTTTCGGGTCCGGTTGGGCGAGTGGCGAGAGGGCGCGAAAATCCCTCGGGACAGCGATGCTCAAATAACATACAGTATTACAATGGTAGGATTGAACGGTTTTCCCTACGAATATTGTCGACGTTTTCCTTTATGAACCGAAATTTCCCGGCCGAAACATCGGGACGGGACCGCATTGCCCACGTAACGTATGTATTCGTTATAATAATTACTACCCTATATTATGTAATATCCTATGCATCCCGACTGCCCATCCGCGGTACGTATAGCATATCGGCTTTTTTTCTTTTTCTTATTTTTTTTCCCCGACGTTTTACGCAATCGAATATTATTGTGGTCGTTTAGCCCGCGACCCGTTTTGCCGTGCCGGGACGCACGCAATCCGAACGCCGCGTGGACAGACTCGACGGCTCCCGCGCGACAAGCATGTAAACCGTTTCGTTTACGCGCGAGGGGCCCGCGCGAGTTGCCGAACGGCGGCGTCGTAATACATTTGATCCGGCTGTTTTTCCGCCGCTTTTCTGGCGCAACTCTACGCAAATTGCGCCACGCAATTTTCGTACGTGGCGTATACACACCTGCGGCGGCGGAGGCCGCGACAGCCCGGAATCGCCCGTATTGAGCAAACCGGAACGAATTCGGCGCTTGCACACACACACACACACACACTGTAAAACGCACACGTTCGCACGCTCGCCGTTTCGTCAAGTTACTTGTCAAACTCACTAGCTCGTTCTCGCTCCGTCCGCGCCTGTCTCTCGGTGTTTCTTTCTCTATCCTCGACGGCCGAGTTTTCTGCCACTTGTTATGTAAAAAAAAAAAAAACAAAAAAAAAAAAAAATACATATAGTACGACGGTAAAATAAAAAAAATTATGCAGAAAATTATTATTATCGTTTAATATATCCTTTATTATTTTCTCGCTGCCGCAGTAGCATACTGTTTTTTTTTATTCACCGCTAAACGATTTCTTACCGTACACTTTTTAAACTGTCCGCGACCCCGAATTACATATATAAATATCACCAACTGTGTATGAAAGTTCATCTGAAAAATTATTATATTTATTGGTTACATATTTTAATAACTAAAGTACAGATTTTAGATAAATAAAAACTAAAGAAAATTAATAAATCTAACAAATAAGCTTAAAAAAAATGTATCAGTTCATTAAATAATTTTTTTGAAAAACAAGGTATTATAATAAATTTATTCACAAGGCTTCTTCCTCGAGTTTTCCTACTTCCACAGTTATTCAACTGAAATTTAAATTTATTCTATTTAAGATAATTTATAAAAAACATTAATTAAACAATAGTTACAAAATTATTTTTATACCTAAATAAATAAATTAATCTACTTTATACCATATGGTACGTGAATCACATGATTTAAATTACATCGATAAATATATTCATACATAACAAGATAAAATCGATTCAGCCATGGACTTGGAACACATACAATATAAAAAAAAATATTAATATTTCAAATACGTTTATTTAGAACACATTTAAAAAAATATAACTTAAAAGTAAGAAAAAGTACTCAAAATATCTAAAAAAGCATTAATATACAAAAATGTTGCTGTGATGATGTTCATAACAGTGGCGTAATTACGATTTTGTTCTGAGGTGTGGAGGGACGTTGGTAGATGATTTTTTAGGTGAACATCATGTAGAATCCCCACACCTCTTCTTTAACGGATTTATGTTTTAAAGTTTAAGTATGGCGAAGAAGCTATTAGTTTTACTAAGATGAGTTTTTTTGTTAGAAAACACTTTTTCAACTAACCAAATTGTCCCCATTTTTTCCACATCGTACTTTTTTATACCTTAAAATATGGGGATTTTTCGCCTGCGATATTTATCACGTAAGATGTGGAATTTTTACATGTGTTACTTTATTTAAAACACACTTTTTTTTTATTTTTAACAGTTTATATCCTAGATTCTTTGTTTGGATTTTTTAAAAATGTCCAAAATTATTTGCACCGTAACTTGAAAAATGACAATTTGTATAGAAAAAATAGTAGTTACACCATTACAAATAAGTTTACTAACAATGTGCGTTGTATGACATTTCAAAAAAACGTTCCGGAAAGGATCTATCCCCCTTACTCCCTCCCTTACCATGATTATGTGGCACTGGTCTTGCTCTATACCGCGGGTTGAATTCATTCGAAATTGTTGTAAATCGTCGCGGTCGTTGTATAATAATATTATTATTGTCGTGTCGATATTTCGCAATTTTTTTTCCGTACGCTCGGTTTGTTTATACGCTTTTACACAGAAAATAATCGCTCGTCGTCGTTGTAAATTATTAATGTCCGTATGTGACAGCGATTAATTCGCAACAGCGATGATGACGCGCGCGCGCGCGCGCGCACACACACACTGTAATAAAGTCGCGTGTTTGCGTTTCGAACGAAGGAGTTTTATTTTTTGGTAAACACGCAGCAAACACACAGACAAAAAGAAAAAAACAACATTTTAAAACGTCACGAGTAATATGTGTCGTAGCAGCGCACGCCGTGTGTGTCCGACGCGTTTTTTTTTTTGTGCATACATAAAAATAAATTTCGATACAACGATCTATAGACGAAAAAAAAAAAGACTCGCCGTAATATTATAATGCATGGGTGTATATTTCATACATTATAAATCATATTTTTATTTTTTTTTTTGCTTTCGGAATCTTAACTCGTTTGTTGTACATAGTAGCCGAATAGGTGTGATAAAAGAGAAACAAAATGATATATTATATTATTATTCACAAACACAACGCGATGGCGTGTTGGACACTTAAAATTATAACGCATTTATCGCGTTAATGCGATAAACGCATTATTTGTAGAATCGTTAAATTAACGTCTCTGTCCGCACAACATAGCGCATTTTCATTCGGTGCTATTAGTTTTAATATTTGAATAAATAGATCTAGTATTATCAAATTTAAAAAGTTAAAACGTTTTCCGGACAACTATAATATTATCACGTTGGATTTGTTCAATATTTTTATTTTTAAATGAAATATGAGTTAAAAATGTTTTTATTTCTCTTGGAAATTAAAATATCGAAATGAAACGACGTAGTAACAACACAGATAATATTCTTACCTTTGAGTTTGGTATTAAGTCAATTATTCATTTTAACATTAAAACTAGGTAATAACCTAGAATTGTCCTTTGAACGATAATTTGGTAAGTCGTGTGGTTGTATGACGGAGACAGCTGCGCGTGCAGGTGTGACTTTCTCTTAAGTTTTATTTTAACACTGTTTTGAATTTTTACCTCTACGTCTTACACCTTAAATTACTAGGCACTTTGGTTTTCAAATCCCTCTTTCTTTTAAACATAAATAAACACAAAAAAACAATTTGGAAAATATATATTCTCTATACGTCTCTGGTCTAAATTTTAAACTCTTAAATAACATTAAATCCAATATAAACATTATGAATATTAAAATAAGGTCAATGTTTTTTTTTTCAAAGCTGTGTTAAGCGAGGAGAAGGAAGGGCGGTCACTGTATAAATGTCAAACGTTTATTTGTGTTTATGATGAATAGGGCCCGGATTTGTATGCATTTTCATGTTTTTTTTAATAGTCAAAAAATTAGCTAAAGAAGCTACAAGTTTGAATTATAGTCAATAGATCTCCGAAATATAAAATTTATTTTGCATATTTTGATGTTATGATGATGTATGAAATAAGGATGTAATTAATTAAGAAAACAATTTACATACAAGCATAAAACACGTATTAAAAGATTTCATACAATGACTGAGGAATACCGAAATCAGTGATGTTTCCCAACTTCTTTGACAGTACGGACCACACGAAGAGAACTTTCGATAGGAAGTGGACTACCTTGATTTTGAAAAGATTTTTTTGTACGTAACCAGGATCACATTTCTCAGATTCACCAGATTACTAATTTATACTGTTATATAATCATTTATGATAACCGAATGAGATTTTTGAGTTCGACTTCAACAACGAAACCGACTGGACAAAATTTGCTCGTAGAAAATACGCTATACAGTTGGCGATGACCCGAGCAACATTTCTGGTATACAGAAAAGTTGTTTACAGACAGACTGACAAAGAGAAAAAAATCACATACACATACATCACATCACACTATAACCAATAATACATTCCTGGCTACACTCAAAAGCTAAAAAAAAAAAAAAATATCAATTATTCAAATATCGAGGTATATCATAGGTAGGTATTTAACGAGTGAAAGTAATTATATTATCGTAGTAAGTTATATTATTATTATACTTTCACTCGTTGTATAAAAACCATTTAAAGTGTCAACTGTGTCATTGGTTTTTATATAGAATACCTCGTCGTGGTGCATGCATGCCGGCTATACACACACACATATATACATATATAATACTATAGTACTAATGCTATAGTACAATGCTATACAATAATAGTAATAATAATATGTTGGCAGACTCAAAGTATTCAAATATGGCTCGTTGTCCGGGTTTTATTTAGCAATATACAATAACAGTGTAGGTAAAGAATAGTTGTATATATTATTATTATGCGTAATGTTCGCGTTATATCATTATATTATAATATTCTCGCCCGTAACGCTGCAAAACTGTTTTGTTCCTCTACAATTTTTTTTTCTGACCGCGCGTTTTTCTGCTATTATTGTTACGATGTGACACATATACATATACATTATATACAAAATATCGTTTTTGCCGACATAAAAAGTATTTGTCGCGAGCGAAAATCCGCCAGTTCTTGTCGCGACGTTATATGCAGTGGGCGTTGCAGATGCCGAAGCTTGCGGCTTAAACTTCACGCGTAGAAGGAGGTGGAGACAGGACTGAAAATTTCGTGGAATGTCACTACGAAGTTATCGGAACTGTAATTATTTTTCGATTTTTTTTTTTAAATTCCGAGTGTCTTTTTATTTCTCGGAAAATAATTTTTTAGTCAGTAAAAATATTTGAGATTTTTTTCATCCCATCAGGGCCGTGTTTAAGGGGTGATCCGGGGGGGGGGCAATAACCCTCCTTGGTGTATGTTAGGGG
The DNA here is from genome assembly GCA_902439185.1 of Cinara cedri. NCBI lineage: Eukaryota > Metazoa > Arthropoda > Insecta > Hemiptera > Aphididae > Cinara > Cinara cedri. The sequence continues at coordinate 102,884 of CABPRJ010000540.1, read as the reverse complement.
GCGCTAAATTTTTACGGCGACTATAAAAAATTTTTCGGAATTATAAATTATTATACGAACAGTTCATATATTTTATATACGGAGTGATAAATCTATTATAAGACACTCATTATCTCGAAAAGTATTAACTTTTTTCGGAATTTATTTTCTAGAACATTTGAGAAATAAGTTGCTCTACAATTTTATATTTATATTATTTTTTGAGATCAAACCCACTATCTACTTTTGATTTTAAAATGACAACGTATATTAAAAAATACATAAATAGAGGAGTATTAATTCATATACATTTTGGTGTTTAAGTTTTTGATTTCCGTGAATCCGTTGGCGAGATAAATCACTTTTAAGTTTGGTTTGGAGGAGAGTAGTGGAATATCATTTGTCTAATGATACGGCGCGCGGCGTGTTAGTGATGCACCACCACTCTCTCTCCAACCAAAACTTCTGAAAAGAAATCTCATTGGGAAAGTACTTTAGAGAGATCATTTTTTGATTTTCCCAGGAGTTTTCTCAACAAATGTAAAATACTGGGAAAAACATAGAGATAAACGGGAAAATCGGTACAATACTAAACAAATATATTAAAGAAAATACATAATAATACCAATTTCATTATTTTATCATAATATGACATACATATTATTGACAAAGCATCATTATCAACTGAACGCTGCTCAGAATCGTTTTCCGTTAGCAATGATTTATCGTTGATTACAGATATACATAAAATTCTCGTCTGTAAACTACATTCCCTGCTTCCCACCTGCAACAGTGACTGCACTCACGTATGAAGTACGTCCGTTCGAGTCCAGAGTTCGAAAATCCGCGGTTTTTGATTATTTGTAGCCTTTGAGTTGTGTTTTCATGAATTTGTTTTTATTTATTTTCCGCTCCGGACTATACCGGTTAATCGTAATGTTTGTCAATGCAATCAAATGGTCTCCTTTATTTTTCAGCGTACATCGGCCTAACATTTTAAGGTTTTGCACGGTTAATAATATATAATATATAGGTGTTTTAATTTTTTCAAACGACGCGAACGAGAAATTATTATTGCAATATCATTGGCCCATTTAGAATTTTTAACGAAAAAACTAACCGCGTTAGCACCGGAGCCATAAACATGTCCCGAGACCCAAATAGATATTTACTACTCTACGAATATAATAAATATGATATACGCTTTCAACGCGCGATAAATTCACTTTGTAATATTAAAACGTATTAAACCTACGTTGACGTTGTAAATTATAACGCGCGCCGCAGTTTTATCGGTTACAAATAATAATTTCTTTTCGTCATCCGCCGCCGCACAGTTTCTATCGTAGTATGATAATATACATTTTAATACCTACTCGTGTATAGGCACTATACGACATTATAACGTTAATAACGCGCTGTTAAAAAGCCAAACGATTCGTTCAGAGCATATAACGAACAATACACTCATAATATTACGACGTACACAAGTGGATCGCGTTCGTGTTGTTATTGTTGTAGCCGGCGCTCGAAAATATCGATTTTTTCGCGTGATTGAAAAATATCCGATATACCGGTCACAGGTAGGCCGCCACCGTTTTAGATGGCTATTAAAGTCGCGGAATTTTATTTACTTAAAATATACTGCGTATTATTACACCCTCTCTTACTGCGATTACCCTCTTATGAAACAGCGCGTGCACACCAATCAGCGGTTTCGTCTTGTTTTCTAAGATTAATACAATATAGGTAAAACCGTGTAACTGTGGCAGATTTTTTAAACCCAATAGAATTGTTTTTTTCCACAATATTAAATCGGTTTCAATAAAATGTCCACTATTCGGACGTGACAATATTATTCACACGGTAGGTGTGATAAAATGTTGATAGATAATTCATATTTATATTTATTATCGTTCCAGCAGCTTCCATAGATTATTATTAAGTATAGGTGATACGCGAAACGCCTAATAAGGTCCAGTAAAATAAAATATGGTCCATACATAGTATCGTTGGAAAACGTGACCGTTTACGTTCTATGAGTCTTTTTTTTTTTTTTTTAGTGTTTTTGTTTTGTTTTTCATTCTCTTAATATTACGTAACTATAATATACAAGCCCAATGGTGCGTGTTGCCGCGAAATAAGCCAACATTTTCGGTGTCTTTTTACGTTTTTTACACACAAATTTCCGATATTAATTACGATATTATCATAATACTCGTATCATGTCGCATCCGATTCCCGCAGATGTCTGAGCGTTTAATTTGAAAATCAGTGACGCTCACAACCTCCCCCCCCCCTATTAGCTTAAATAATTCGACAACTTGATGATTTTAATTTATTTAATAATTTAATTTTAAATGTATATGTTTTGGCCATATTACAAAGAAAAGCTTGTATTATTGATTAAAAATGGACTTTTTTGGATGATGATTTTTAATTTCTATGTTCAAGTGAATTTATGTATTTATTCATGATTATTATTTCTTATATCCTCTTCTATCGAAAATATCTGGGCACGCTACTGTAAAAAATATTAATATTATTAATAAAATTGTGCTTTAATCAATGTGGTTAGATTAACATATTATTAAAAAAATCAATAAGTTTGATTTATAAAATTATGCAATTTTTACTCTGAAAAACTGAATTGTCTACATAGACTTAAAACTCACTCCATAGCTTAACCTGAGTATTGATATATTCTAAGCATATTAAATATTAATATTTTCGAGTATATCAACCACCTTGTAGATTTTTTCGGGGTTTTTTTTTCCTTTTTCGTAGGTTATTGATCTTTTTAAAATGTCAATATTAATTGAATGTCAAACACATTAAGTTCAATATTGAAATATCACACGGTTTTTTCTTTATGATTTTTTTATGCAGTAAAATTTAAAAAAGCGAAATAATTTAACGTTAACGATGTTATAAACGTTATATATTGTATATAAAAGGCCAAATTCATCTTTCTAACACTTTTTCTCTTATATTTAAAACGTAAACTTTTGCGTTTAGGTTCATATTAGAGTTTAAACACAAATATATAATTTAAATAGAATACTATTTTCGAAGACTGTACGTAACATTTTATTTAAAAATTACTATAAGACAAAGTTACAGCCATCATGTTCATTTTTGTATTTGTATAGCTATAATATTTGTTTATAACAATTTTGTAGCAGAAAAATATGGTCTAAGTAACGTAATTTCACTATATCACGTGTTAGTAAGATGGAGACAACACATGCAAGTATGCCATTATCTTTAACGAACAATTATAACTGTGCAAATGTATACATTGCAAATGTTTATAGTTTATAATATTTACGATTGCAATGCAACTTTGTCTCATATCGCACCCTGCAGATTCTTTAAATTTTAAATAAGTGTCAAGAGTGTATTAGTCGTTTCAGTCAGTTAACTTTTATCAGATGATTGGTGGTGGGATTGACGTATACAATTTATTATAGTCAGCAATGATAATTGATCATTATAATCATTTAATATCATTCATATGATCATATTTGAGTCTATTTAGTAAGTACGTAATAATAATGTTTATTTCAATATTAACAATAATAAAATAAAACTTTGTTTATAAACTATTTGAATTCATGAAAATTCATACGTATATAAGGTGTGTAAAAAAGTTTTTTCCATAGAGATTTTGCAGCATTTGGATTTGTCACTAGCCGTTTCAAACATTTAAATGACCATTATAACCCGTCATGTATGACGGGCATACAACTGTAAGTTACTTGTATGGTATAGTCTACTAGCCGACTAGTTTATTATAATTCAGTACGACCGATCGACTATTAAAAATATCAACAAAATATTACAACGATAATTTCTTACAATGATATTATAAAAACGATGGTAATAGTTTTAAAATATAATAAAATATTTACACTACGCCTTCGTGAAATATGCTATAGATATAATATAATATTACAACCCTCGGCTTTGGAGTTGTGTCATCGATGAAACTCGATAGTTTAAATGTTCAAAACGGATTTCAAGTACAATTATCGTATTAAATATCTGTATATTCCCTTTTGTTTTAATAACACGATTACTCTCTAAGAGTTTTTGCCACTATTATTACATTTCGCTACCGGTATCTATCTTGAATCTTATCAGTTTCAACTCCCAGGTTTTCCAAATCCTCTTCGTCGATCCATCTTTTCCTGGGTCTAGTTCCTTGAGATTTCGACTCTATAGCTGTCCTAACTGTCTCGTCTTCGCCTCTTCTGGTTTCTGCTCTATAGATATATATATATACCATGTATAATGTAACGTATTAAAATGTTTCAAAACGTTAATATGTAAAATATTTATATACTCGAATTCGTGGTAGTAAAATTATTGAAACAAAAAACATTTATAGTTATTTATTTATTAGTTCATACGGGTTTTTATTGTTTCAATATCGAAAAACTATTGTTTACTGCGATTGTTTTTGCTAACCAAATGTCGTTCTCGACAACCAGGTCACCGGAATCTTTATAAACTATTTATTTTTTTTTTTTCCGTTGATAAAATACCGTACAGGAAACAAAACGTTTTGGGCGATATTACAATCAAATAATATAACAAACAACAGCAAACTGTTTACCGAAAACTGCGTCGTCAAAACACGCGTATTATAATGAGTTGAGTGGCCGGCTAAACGCGTAATATACCTAATCGACAATAGTGATTAAAGAAAAAAAAACAAGGAAAAACATTAAAAATCACTATTGTATATAATAACATTCGTATAATAGTCATCGAGTTATTTTTAACATTTTGTGTATAGATTGACCGCGCCGTTTAAAAAAGGAATATGTATTGTGTATAGTTTTCCCGATTCCGCTATGCGCGGGGTACACGGCGAAATAATATTTGTTTTGGAAAAGCGCCCCTAGTGATGGTTTTCGACGGCGGGTCGGACATCACCCGGCCGAACGACGGCGGTACGTAAAAGCCGTCTACTCGTACGTCCGCTCGCACACTAACTCAACTGATGCATCAGTCGCTTTATCAACTTATACTTGTAAACAGTGAACGATATAATTATATTAGTATTTTGGTGTATAACTTTTTTTTTGGTTTTTTTTTTTTTTTTTTTTTTTTTTTTTTTTTTTTTAATTTCGTAAATTTTACTTCGCGTGCGTTTTAACGATACCCTAGTCGTAATAACGACGACAAACAAAAAAAAAAAAACAACCCGGTTCGTGTTATAGAAAATAAAAACAAATAATAATACCCAATAATAAATAATAATCGTGTCAAATTGGCGGTCGGTATGTACAAATATTATTGCAGTCGGCACAATACCACTACTTATTATAACTATACTTCTTTAATATTAATTGTACCTATGCATATCATGTGTATATTGTATTATTACAGTGTAATTTTTGTTTAGATTCTGAGCGACAACGCGAGGAACGTAGTATTTGTTTTACCTTTATATAGGACGTGTGTCGTAATAATTTTTTTTTTCTTCTGTCAAGTGGTTCACATTATTACAGGAAATCTCTGTTCGTCAATTTCGGGGCACGGTTTCCGTTAGAAAATGTTGTATAGTCCGCGCGTTGAGGAGGTAACTTTATTTAAATTCGCCCTGTAGTTTTCATAATATCGAGAAAAAAAACGGGATTATTTTCGTTTTTCTCGTAATTCGGTCAAATATAATCATAAAGAGACTTGAAACATAGGCCGAATACTCATCTATTAATGAAAGCGCTAATATTATTAGCGCTTTTTAGACGCGGTATGATTTTCAAAATACGTATAGCTATTTTAAATTTTTGAGTATTTTCTTTGTTTGTTTTTTTTTTTTATACAGATGAAACTTTTGGGGTACAATAAAAAATATCGGAAATTCAAGACGAGAAAACATTATTTATTCTAATTACGTGTTTTCAATTAAAGTTTATCAAACCGTAATATTTTTCCGGATTTTGCTTAGAATCGGTTTCTCTTTTTTTCATTTATTAATTTCTTCATTTCATACATACATTATTTGTAGGGGCGATCCCAAGGGGAGGGGGGTTGTGTACTTATGTGACACCCCCGCTAAAGTCGGCAACTGTAATTTCCAGTCAGCATATTATAGCTATTTACAAGACCTATAATACCTAAAATTTTAATATTTTAGATTCTTAGTGGAACGAAGAAGCTTATGTTTTTACAAAAATTTTTATTTTTTTTTTTGTCTGTTAATTACTTTTCTACCTAAAGACTTGCTCGGATTTCTAAGTGTAGCGCCTTTTCTGAAAAAAAATCGGTGTGTAAAGGTACTTTAAGGAGATCATTTTTCGATTTTCTCAAGAGGTTTCTCATAAAATTTAAATAATCGAAAAAAAAAAAACGGGAAAATTTAAGAAATTTAGGTGTTAGTTAAAATATATTACGGCCTTCTTTTTTCCTGTTCACAACTTCTCTACCAGCAAATTTGCTCCAACTTTTAATGACAACAATGTTTCTAAAAGAAAATTTCACTAGGGAGGTACTTTAAAGACGTTATTTTTCGATTTTCTCAGGAGTTTTCCCAGTAAATGTGAAAAACCGTGATGAAACATGGGAAAACAGGGAAAACCGTAGAAAAATTAGAAAAATTGGTACAACATTAAACAAATTGTTTAAGAAAATATCTAAAGATTATTTAATTATTTTACTATAAAAAGACATTTATATTGTTGACGAAGCATCACTATCAACTGAACACCGCTCAGAATCGTTTTTTTTTGTAAGCGACGGTTTATTGTTGCTTACAGGTATACATTAAATTATCTATAACAGTGACTGCACCCATTCCCATTATTCTAGGACGTCTTTTTATTTATACGTTTTTCCTTGATTGTTGTAAATCAACTAAAGCTGTAATAGCTGATAACAGTCGGCAGATATTATGGTATAAAGTAGAGTCGTCAGTGTATACAGTCGTCAAACGTTGTTCGCAAAATTCACTCCAAACCCCCCTAAAAATACACCATAGGATCGCCCCTGATTATACGTATAAAAATGGCACTTGGTTGTATGAATAATCGCAACGCGCGTGATCAACGTTTTCTTTACGAAACGAAATCGCTCAGTCATCTCCGGAAGTCGTATATTTTTAAAAATAGACGACCCGGCGGTACGCTTTTATTGCGCACACCGCGATTAATAACGTACTTACTAATTTTTTTTAGATTTATTATTATTATTTTTTTTTTTTTTTTTTATGTATAATTTCCCGACAACATACGCGTGAACGTTCTTTAGATGATTAACTTCGCTGTATAATATTATTTTAACTTGCGAAACAGCCTTTAGGTCGCGAAAACATAATATTGTTGTTCACCACTCTTGTATTATTTCATACGAATCAAAACGCTTCGTCATCAGTCTTTTCGTTTTGTAAACAATATATCATATTTAAAGACCGCGAGCCAATGCAGGCGTATTTAGAATTTGGCCGAAAATTCGAGATATCGAATTTGGAAATTATGTCTTGCGTTGTATACGAACGTATAATTTATAATTTATTCCGTTCTAAAATTACCATTGAAATAAATAATAATTATTAATTTATTTATCGTTTAGATACTAATAATCTAATCCCTTCGTTATATTATTATAGTGGTAAGGGTTTTAATCAAGAAAACGTCTATACGTTCGGGAGTTTTTTTTTTTATATATATTAATTGAAGGGGGCCAGATGATAAAGGCATTCACTATCGTTTTGATGAGAACGATTCGAAACGAAATATTACTAATTACGACTTTGGCTACAAAAAATAATGCAAATAGTAATCGGTGCCAGTGATATACAATACCAATCTAATGCTAATCGACGTGTACATAAATTACTCTAACACCTTTATTCATACAAACCAATATCACACAACTTATGTATAAACACATAGATGTGTTTACGGGTGTTGCAGCAACACCCAGTAACTGGGGCTGCTTTAACTTATAAACCACCAGTTCGAGTAGTGCGGTACGTTTAACAATTTACTTTTTTTTTTGTATCAGATGTAAAATAATAAATATAAATAAAAACCGCGGAGGCACAGAATATTTTCGAAGTTTTTAGTTTCTGATAGCATAAGTGCGTTGATAACGTCATTACAATACTACTCTAAAAGTACTACGGATACTCATACCAAATTATATTAACAAATAAGTACATAGTAGTTTGTTAGATATCTGTATTAGCGTGGTTTTTAACTAATCAGTTTTTATCATAATATATCAAATGGAAAAATCGACGTACGTTGAAAATCACTGTTTATTTTAACAGTCAATTTTCCCAAACGTACTTGTACACCCTAACTAGCAACTGTTGAGTTAAAAAAAAAGTTCCGCACCATGGTTTTTCCAAAAAAAGAAAATACCATTCTAAATTTTTTTAAACAAAAATCAAAAAATACGAACATACTTCGCACATGGGAGGGCCACTGTTATAGATGAAAAGTTGGGAAGGTTAAGAGGAAATTTAATGTATATCTGTATATGCAACGGTTGACCATTGCTAACGAAAAATAATTCTGAACGGAGTTCGGTTAATAGTGTTGCTTTGCCAACAATATATAATATGTCATACTTGTTAAAATAATTACATATGCATTATACATAATTTTTAATAATATTTGTTTAATATTGTACCTATTTTCCCAGTTTTCCCTTGCTTTTTCCAGTTTATTTGGGAAAACTAATAGGAAATTAAAAAAATTACGTCCCTAAAGTATCGCCTCAGTTAGATTTAATTTCAGAAAAATTGCTATTGTTGTAAATCGAAGCAAAATTGCTTGTAGAAAAGTTGTCCTGAGGAAAAAAAAATAAATTATATATCGTTGTAAAACCAATACATTACTCGCTTTGCTCAGAATTTAAAATTGAAGGTTAATACGACGAAAAATATTATCGTATTAAATTGTACTAATTAAATTTGTTATATTAAAACTTAAGCTTCAGCGATATTTTCATATTATACTAGCGCACGCTAAAGGACGCTAAATGCTTTTACGATGTTTTTTTTTTTTTACTTATCAAAATAAATGGTAAAAGATAGGTTAGTTAGGAAAAATGTGATTTCAGCAACAATTAAACTAAAATTCTAGCTGCGCCTATATGTGTGTAAACATTGTTGATTATCTCGATAAATGTATGCGTTTTATTGTATATACCTCAAAACAAATCAATTTATAAAATTATAACAATTTAACAAAATGTTAGCAACGAATTTTTATCCTTTAAACCCCCACCCCACCTTCATCATTATAATTATTATACTCCTGTTAAGGTAACCAACACGTTAAACTGTTGGTTTTTCTGACAAAAAAATTAAAGAATTTGAATTTAAAAATAGCTAGTCATATAAATAATTGATACTAAAAATAGGTCAATATATCTCCATGATCTCCGCCCGTAAATACACCACTGTGGTGAATAATCCGCTGCAGATAATTAAGTATTATGCTCACCACACTGTAAAACGCTATTTGCGTACGGTACATATTATATTATTATATAAACGTTTTAACGTAAAACATAAAAACCGACTTTTGAACGACGCGGCGTTTTTATAATCATATATTACGTAATGTGTTAAACTTAATTATTTGGCACGAGATTTTAAAAAAATTATCTGTTTTTTTTTTTTTTTCAGAGTAATAATATTGACATAATATTATACTGCGTATTCTGTTGTAATAATAACGGTTGGAAATGTTACTCGTAGTTGTGTAGATGGTTTTGATGTTTTATTGATGTTTCGAATATTTGTAGTGACGTTATAACGACGAAAAATTATCCGCGACCCTATCCCCCGGAAAAAAATTTTTTTTTATGTCTTCTATTTTCTATTGTCTATTGTCTATAGCTATTTTCTTATGTCTACGCTGTTGAATTTATTTTTAAATCGATAAAAATCATGGTAACGCTCGTTAAAACGCGTTTGCAAAAAAAAACATTATCTGGTAACATCTTAACTTCTTATACTCGTTTATGGATGATTTTCGCCAACGATTAAAATACTTATTAACAGAGGTCTCGATTGAATACTTGAACACAGAATCGTGTACTCGTGAATGAAATATTTGTAATCGCGTATACGTGAATTCACTAACCGTGCACGCGTGTTTTAGTATTTTTCACGTGTTCACGTGAAAATTTGTGAAAAATCACGCGAAAAACGAAAATACTATATAGGCTGTCCCACAAAGATATACCCCTTGAATATCTCCGGAGATAATAAAGATAATCAAATTATGTTCTCCGGGAGAAGAGATTTGAAACTATTTTTAGACGTCCAGCAATAAAACATAATATTTGAATTATATTTGGGGGGGAGGTGAATGGAAACGGGGAAACCCGAGAAATGGAGCCGACTTATAATTGAATCTATTTTCGAAGAAAACGATACCTATAAACCGTTGCCGTTATAATATTTTTGTAAAAACTAAAACGACAAAAATATCGTAGCACTCAACGCTGGCCCCTCAAATCCGTCGGCCAAAGTTCGTCGACCCGTATCTCCCATTACGGGTTTTCCGATAATTCTATTTTTAGATATCCGATTAGAAATGCGCATGATGGGCAACGTGTTGCTGCCTTGATAACGACTCTCGTGTTTATGTTCCGATTTAAATATTTACGTCAGTAACCTTTGAGGGGAGGGCTAGCTAACATGCTTTCGTTTTTTTCTGTCTGTCTCACACTGGTAATAATAATATGATTGTCTCGAGATAACATTTCGGTTACATTTCAACCTGGTTAGAAGGCAGTTATTCAAAAATGATAAGGACAAATAATGATAACGATAAATAATAATGGACCGGAAGCGTAATTTCTATAATCATAATACAATATTATAATACATGCGTAAAATTTGAATACTGCTGTAGTTCTACTTTATTATTTAGTTGTAATTTGAGAGTGGAAGAAATTAATAGAAAATAAACCCCGATTTGTTATGCAAAACCACGTAGTAATTTTTTTTCTTTGTTTGTATTATTGTATTATATAATATAAGGCATGTGCCTTTTGTTAAACTAATTTAAAATTTGGATAATATATTTCAATATTATTCAAATACTAAACTGGCGTTTTTCATTTGGTGAAAAAGGGAGAGGTACGACTTTGGCTGAAAAGGGAACCGATCGATGCCCAATCAGCTATGCCCGTGCGCATGCCTATGAAAATAATATTATAATATAATAATTGTGTATCCGCAATCCGCATTACTCGAATTGGAAAATAAAAGAAGAAGAACCGAGAAAAAAAAATTAGCGTCTTTTACAATTATTGAACAAAACACGTGTTACACCACAAACAACGTTCAGAATCGTTTTTCGTTATCAATGAGTTATCGTTGCGTGCGGATATAAATATATAATGAAATTTAAAATAGCCTTTCATATTATCTTACAACCTTCCCGATTTCACACCAACAACAGTGATCCACCCGCAGTGCAATTAACTATGTCGGATTTTTGTTTTTATACAATTATTTATACAATTACATAGTAATATTATAGTTAGTGTAGTTTTACTTTCCCGATTTGAAGAGACAATATAAATACCAAACGATTTTCGATTTTAAATAAATCATGTTTTACCGATGGCGACAGTGTTAAATAATGTTTGTTTCGTTGCGTTCGATGCATCCAAATACGCATCCGTACATTTTATGTTGCATGCACGGTGATGTTTTTCCAAAGCGGTCGATAATGCATTTGTAAATGAATATACAGAATCACACGGTAATAATTAATATAATAGTTGAATTCCGAACAAACGTGTTAATATTATTAATGTGTGTCTCTGTATAATTAAAGTGTTATTATATTATTATAAATACAACATCGTAAACAATTAAAACTAAACTAAACGTACCGTTATCATTTTCTAATTACCAGAGGTCGTAGTAAATAAATTGTTATTATTATACGTACAACCGATACGATTTAATGGATTAATTTTTTTTTTACACAAAATCATAATATCGCGCGTTTTTTACCATTCAATGGTGTCGCGATTTCACAGCGATTAAACAACAAAATAATATTACGTTTCGTAGTTTAGTTATTGTTATTATTTTATATTAAGAAATATTGCGATTAATATTCCCGCGTTTAAATCCTAACTCGCGTAGAGCGGAGTCACCGCCTAATCAGTATTTTATTCGTGCATAGTTTAATTTCTTGAATTTGATAAGTCGCACGGCCATTGTCGTTGTTCTCACAGTATGTAGCGTAGCAAGAATTTATAACCGCGAGGATCTAGGGAGTTTTAGGGGTCTACAACATGCTTAACCCTATCTAAAGCTAAACAAAATTGAGCAATAGGGAAGAGGAGTGTGGTGGGGTACAATACCCGACCACCCTCTTCTGGCTACACAATATTCGTCCACATCAAATTAATTTATTGCAGGGTGATAGCAACTGTTACAAAAACATAGAAAGCGTATAGGACGACCATAGAACGGAAAAATACAATTTTAAAATGTTAATAAATCAATATTTTTCATTCTATAATGTTGTAAAGGCTTTGAAATTCGAATACCGCGTATTGGTAAACTTATAATATGCATTCATGGTTTAGTTTTGAATTTGTTTTTTGAATAACCTTAGACAGATTAAATCAAATGTTATAAAACAAAAAGTACTCGAGATAGCCATATAGGTAGCGACTCCCCGTCTACATTTGTCCACATAGTAGTATTGTATATTAATAATTCATAATACGTCATAGCATTGTTTATTAATAATTCCTGTATAGATGTAAAACACCTGCTTTTGAGAAAATGTTTGCACTTAGATAACGACTCGAAAACAGAAATTATTTAATGTGCCTAGGTGGGTATTGTGTACGTATTTTTCTTGTCCGATTAGTAAAAGGCATCGTTAATATTATATTAAAAGGGGACGTGAGAAGAGAGGCCGCTCCCTCATCGACCCTCTTATGAAATCATACTCATATAATTATAATATATATATTCTTTTAAATAGGCCGAATTTATATTATCTAAATACATTGTTATAATCATACCGAAATGTTTGTTTTTATTTTCTTATTACCTACTTTATACGTATACAGAGTGTCCAACGGCAATCCGACAAACGCAGTAACTTTTGTTCTGTTCAATATTTGTTTATATTATGGTTTAATAAATAATTGTAATATAATATTGAAAAATGGTATATACTATATTACTGTATTCACTTCCTATAGTCGGTATAATCACGTCGCACTGCAAAGCTAATACGCGGCTTGTATACGGGTATAGTGGGTCTCGTTTACACTATACACGAGTACCTATTTGTTTTATCGGAAAACATTTATTAACGATTTCGTCATTTTTAATGGACCTCTCCATATCATTTCCCAACATAAATTATTATTATATTGTCCATTTTTTTTTCTGTTTGTTTTTTTAAGTGTTTTCATAATCTCGGTGGTACCTATACTACTAATAATATAAAATGCGTCATGCTTAGCTAATGACGGCATATAAATAATACGGTGTACCGTATAATCACAAGTGGTCGAACAAATTATGTTTTGATAAGTAGAAAAAACGTCAAGGCTCGAACATTATTTACTTTACCTATATATAAATAACTCAACTTGCTGGTTTTTTTTTTTACAATAAATTCATCACACTCGATTGTTTTGGGCGTCATCTCCTTATTGCATTGAACTTTAGACCTCCGAATATTATTGACTACTGATTAAAACTACCTTGGAAAACTGCATTCCCCCTCCCCTCTAAAATAGATTCTCCTTGTATCAATACAATTTTCTCGTAGACTTTTATAGCACAATTTACTGTCGTTACCGCACAATATTTTGCAGTATTGGGTTCGTATCCCTTAACAATCGCATTCTGGTACACATTATTTAATATGTATCCAACAACCCATTCATCCTGTATTGATTTATTTTTATAATAGAAATGCATAACTCCTATGAGGATACCGAATATTTTTAAGAATCTATATATTATGACGTATAGGAAAACTTAAATTTAAAACAAATGAAAAAGGCTCTAGAGGAAGGGGAATGTATACCACCTCCTGTTAACGTTGCACTGATACCACGTATAGTAACAGGTAATATGGTATGAAAATATAATAGGATCCGAGATTCGTGAGTCCCTTTATAGTTAATTCAAACACGTTGAGAATTTCCAGAAAACAACATTACTGTCTAGACACTCAAAAGCACAAATAACGCAAATATTCTGCGTGAGCCTAAGTGCCCGTAGTATTGATTATGTAGACTTAGTATTTAGACTTCATAAGTATTAAATTTGGACAGAACGGGGCTTGACTGAGTTTTGAAGCGGAGCTGATATCCTTAAGCCCCTCTCCGTATTTGTACCGATGTAGATACCGCCGTTGCCCCACCATTGAAATCCACTCTCGGGAATCTCGTTACGGTATAAAAAACCCGACATAATAATATCACGCCCCGAGTCGGATCTCTATCCGATTACCTTCGTTTTAACACACAGACTGTCTTGCGCGTTGTATTTGTGAAATATGTTTTTACCGACGGCTATACAAACCGACCACACCCATACAATATTATCATATTATGTGCCTATACTATAACAGTAGCAGAACACAATACCGCGGAAAAGGCTTATAACGTATAAATAATCGATCGACAAGCATTTTCGAAACGTTTCAGCCGCCCAGTCCGGAAAATTCACTATCCAAATCGCACTTTATGATAAATCGCACGGCACATTTTAATATTTTAGCTCCTTACCGCATTATCTGAAAAAAAAACATTATTTCTCTTCCTCCCCTGTTAATTGGCAAATCAAACTATGTAATAGTCGAGTGTATATAAAGTGAAGGAAAATCGATAGAAACGTGAAATATTATAAAGAAATACGCGATTTTTAGAAAATGACAGGGTTCAAGGTTGTGTAAATCATCCGAAAGCCATTTAGAAATTTATTGAAATTATATGTTTCGTGAAATACAGCCGACACTTTCGAGGCCGTCGGGCCGATATCCGGTGAACAACGAAAAGCTGATGTATAATGTTTACACCACGTCGTCGCAGTACATCAAAAAAAAAAACCAAGGCTGCGCATTAACGCGTTAAAAAGTTAAAAGCCGAGCTAATACTGTAACATTCGACGTTTGTTTTTTAAACATTTGATTGTTTAGTAAATTGACTTATTTATTTTACATTGACTCGGTAATAAAGAATTAATTTCAAATTATATCGATTAATTTCAATGTCTTTTAATTTTAATGTAAAATTAAATTTACGATTTGTATACATCATTTGAATAGCAGATTCCGCCGTCATTTGGGTAATATTTTTCACCCGATCATTTTCGACGTGCGGAGTTCCGAGTTACAAAAAGAGACTCGACTCAAATTTAACGTACAAGTATGTAGTAAATTATTGTCGAATTGACTTAACCTAGTTTGATATTAAAATTCATTAACTTGTCAACATTGAAAAAAAAAACCCTTTTAGGCCTGATGGTTACTGACTTATGATATATTAAAACTGTACGGGCTCGGTTAGAAAAAAAATCGCCGTTCGTTTCCGTGCATCATTGTTGTAATATTTTCGACTCGGGGTTATTGTCCCTTCGAGAAATCGCATTGTTGCGAATCACAACGACTAATATCTATAAATAGACACGCGATGATGTCACACGTATGATTTTTTTTTTATTTGTATACTGCCGGGGCGAAAATTACACATATCATCTTGCTCCCCGATGACCGTTGGAGCACGGAATAAAAAAAGAGTATCCAAAAAAAGAAGGTAACCTAACCTAACCTCCGGAAAAAGATTCGAAGTAATTTGCTGAATTTACAAAAAAATAAAAAAATAGCCGGATAAATTTCACTGAAATCCAACAAATAGCCAAATCGATTATTATACCTACGACTCTTCGATCATATTGTTTATCGCGTGAATGGAATCTACGACCATATGATTATTGATAATATTATATTCCGGTATATCGGCGTTTCTCAAACATATAGGATCAAGAACTGCGAACTTCTCAACAAGGTAGGTGCCTATTATCCCGATAAATTAGTCGTTTATATTTCTTTAAAATTAAATCAATAATAATAGTTTCTTTTTCGAGTTACGGTTGTTGAAAAATTAACTGCGTAGGGTCGTGTACGACGGGTAGTAGCCTACCGTTGACAATTATTTTCAAAAAGGTTACGTACGAGATCGGTTAAATGTGTCGGGTCGGCGAACACATAAAGGTCGAGAACCACTGCGATACGCCGTTGTATTATTTCACACGATTTCGTTAGTTTATCGAACAGCTTTCCGTATCTCGCGGCGCGTATTCAAGTATTTTCAAAAGCACTGAATTTATCGCAGCCGCCGCGTTTCGCCCGGTATAACTCGCCTGCTCGTGCCGGCCCCGAATAAAACTGCAGCGTCCGTGGGCGCCGACTATTGGGGGGGGGGGGTGCCGCGGTCAGTGAAATAAAACTGAACACATGAATATTTACAAGTTACGTTAATGTTACACAAGTAGAAATAATGATTTTTAATTAATATATGTTTCGGGGGGGTATTTTGTTGACGACGACTGCGACGATAACGTTTTATATTTAGGTATGTATTAATAAATCTTGCGAAAGTAGACAAATTCATAGTAGATCCCAAACAAATAAATGTTATATATTATAACCGAATACTATGGGCTCTGATTTCGGTTGGGCTAAATTAGAATTACGTCGCTGCAATATCACGTTTGGATGTTGCAGTGAAAAAAAAAAAAAATGTTTAATTAATCACCAGTGTCAGACACAATTGATTTTTCAAAAAAAAGAGTTATATATTTACAAGACTTAGTACCAGAAGCGATTAAATCATTTAAAACCACGTTACCGTACCAGTTTCACCGTTTCTCAGCTGAGCGTTCATTTAATACTCTTCGGCGTTCAAAAAAATTCCTAAGGTCAACAGTGACACAAATACGACGATATTTCTTATTTGTTTGAAAATATAATTCATTTAAGCGGGTACCACCCAATTATAGTTAGAAAAAAAAAACCATTTTGTTTTTATTTTGCTCGTGGGTCTTCGTTATTTTTAAAATGTTGGCAGAGAGGTATTTATAGTTTTGCCACCCTTGGGCATAATTGAGAAAACTCACACTTCTGGACATATATTTTGGTTATGGGTAAAAAAAAAAATCATCGCCTATTTTTTAAAACCACGTCGGGTAGGCAACAAGGAAAATTGAAAAGCATTGTAGGTGCGTGCACCTTTAATCGGTACCACATTATAACTTTGTGTATGCACAGCCGTATTGGTATAATGGTATTGGGCACTTGTCGGTTATCGCGAAAACCGATCACGGATAAACACGTAATACCAAAATATGGTACTAAATAGTGTCACGTGATACTTAAGAGTTCGGTAGAGATAGGTTGGCAGTTGTGAATTTAGTCGTACGATTTGAAAAAAAAAAAAAAACAATTTTGTATAGATTGGCAACGTTGAAATATTGTGACTGTGGCCTGTTATCAATTGTCCGAAAACCGTAACTATCCGGGTCTGGTACTCGTAATATTTTCGTTATCGCGGCTGCGTACTGCTCGCGTTCACGTACACACCGGGACGCGCACGTTTGTAAACTCGGCTACGCATAGGTACGTGTAAACGCAACCCGTGATATAATTCGAACCCGCGTCTAATAACACACGCGAATTCACTGTCCGTGCGCACGTGTTTTTCACGGGGTTATTCGCGCGAAAATACGTGGAAAATTACGTGATTATACAGCGCGGTATACAAGGATTTAATTTGTTCAAGTACACGGATTTACCGATTTGAGTACGCGTCCGGCACGCGTGAAATAATAAGTGACGCTAGTATAATTGCATACCTATTATACATGCGCGAAATAAAACCATGTCGCATGCCGTGCTTCACTCCGTATACAAATACGCGTCGTTGAACAGACAAATCTTATCGTAGTTGTAGTGGCTAAGCTCGCGTCGTTTATTTTATTACATTCGGATTCGGTTCCGACGATCATCGCGGACATTTTTTTTTCTTTTCGGTGATTTGTCGGTTTCATTTGCATTTTTCGCTTACGACTCGCCCGCCGCGGTTTCTCCGTTTTTTATTTCGTTTGCTGCCGGAACGGTGACACCACAAAGCACGCCCTTTTTCGTAATATAAATGGTATTTTTTTTTTCGTTTCAAACATTATTTTTCGTAAATAGTATTTTATTAATATACCTTGTTAATTATAAACAAAAGTCGATCATAATTATTAGTTGAGAGCAAAATAACAATAATTAATCGGGAGGAAAAAAATTAAATATTAAGTACTTCTTTAACCAAACAAAAAAAAATAATAATAACAGGAAGGGCCGTTGGAAGAAGGGCGGGACGAGCTATGCATACTCCCCGGAACAATGTCTAGGAGGGCGTCGAAAATACCCGAAAAACCAATATAAACATTGTGTTAAAAAGAAACAACAAAGTTGAATTTCGGGATATCCAATCTAAACGAGATAATTAAAACGATAATTCGATCGTAGTTTTGCACAAAACGTTCAAAACTTTGCGTTTTCGTCAAAAATTATCAGGGAGCGTTTTAAAGCTTCGGGTCGGGCGCGATATTTGATCACTTCGAACGGGAAACAGTAGCGTGTCAGGGACTTTCAAGGGTAGAGGATGTAGCGATAATGAGGATTCTAAAATCGTCTTTTCTACCCAATTCGACTATGGGAATATTGGTAATTTAAAAGTCGGATCCTACAGAAAAAAAAAACGATTTATAAACAATACATCAAGCTTTTTCCCTCGCGACTTGACTGCGAAATATAATACGTATTTCGTTGTAAAATGAATTATATTTTTTTTTTGTATTTTCAAGCCGATCGTCACGATATGACCAGGCGCGTACTGGCCCGCCGGGACACCGGGAATTACCGGGTAGACCGTTCTCAAACGGACTCTCGATTTAAACACGTTTTCCTACTCCCATTTCTTTAAATTACTTACGGTAGCTTTGCGATTTCTCAGGTAGGTGGGCTGGTACTTAACGAACGTACACGGTTTGTGTTTATAAGCGGTTTCTGTTTCGTAATTTCCCGGTACAAAAATAGAACGCGCTTGGACATATCTCCTAAGCTCTTCCCCCCTCCCCCGTCTCTGACGGGAAACAAAAAACGCCCTTCAGAACGTGATATCAGAATACGGGTGGTTGTTTGAATTCGATCGTCAGACGTTCCAAACGCCGTTTCAGACACGCACTTGTCGGCAAATGCTCCGCGACCCCGAACGTCGGACGTGAAAAACACCGTCGTTCCGTATCGGTGTCGATAACAGTTATCATTACTTTTCCGTATTTCGTGGTACCGTGATAATAAATACGCGGGACGAAAATACGACTGCGACGACGACGGGACCCGCGGCCGAAGATTACGAGCGCGTGTGGCGCGCGCACGCACGCGTGTGTCGGTCAGACGTAATCGGCGAAAGAATCGCGTGCGGCCGTCGTCGTCGACTAGTCGCGCAGGCCGTCGTCACGTTTCGTTTTCTCACTGCGTTCGACGACGACGCGCGACGACTGTGTCGTACGGGTTCCGTAAGGCCCGTTAGAAAACCGGACGTTTCGTTAACTAATAATAACTCGGTTGTCGTACAGTTTTCCGGTGGTGTTGTTATTATTATTATTTTATTTTCCTGTTTTTGTCGTGCGCGATTTTCGAATTCGCTGTGCGTCCGCATCGCCCCGGCTCTATTCGTTTCCGTTCCCGTCGCGCTCCTCGTTTCCGGACCGAACGCGACTCGACTTCGACCGGCCCGAACGTCGTCGTCCGCAGCGGACGACCGGCCGACGCTGACGGCGGCGACGACGACTGCGACTGCGACGACGGCGTGCCCGAAAACCCGAACGCCGCCGTGGCCACGCGTTCGAAATCGTACCACTACTACAACAGCGGCCGCAGTAACGTATCCGAACAATAATAACACGCTTTTTTTTTCCTCCTATTTTCCACCTCGAGGCCTATTGGACCTGTTGGGTTTTTTTTTTATTATTGTTATTATTATTCGTTTCACATTGCGACAGCCCGACACACACCGCGCCAACGCGCGGCGTTCTCAATTATTCGGCGTTTTTTTTTTTTTTTGTTCTCTTCGTCCCGTGAAAACCGTACACATGTCGGCCGGTTACCTTATGCGACGGCGTGTCGCAACACGGGAAAACTGCACTACGTTATTAGGTAGGTGGCCGCGTGTTATTTCGAAACTGCGATTGATTTTTTTTTTTCTATTTTCATCCCGTCTTCCGACCGCCGCACGGGCGGCAGGCGGCGAAAAACGCGTGTCGTAATTATTGGATTTCGACGCCACCGCGGCCGCCTCCGACGACGGCGGTGGCGGCGTTTGAGGGACCGGCGCCGGTTTTCGCCTATTTCGTAAAATTCGAACGCTTTTTTTTGGTCGAAAAAACGGTATTCAAATTCACATTTAAATACGTCTCCGACGAGAAAAATGTCTACGGAGAAACGCACTGTCAGCCTAACCCATCCGGGTTAGTAGTTAAGAAACTACGAATTTTCACCGTAGAAAAAATACCCGCATTGTGCCAACAACAATGTCGGTTTCAGTTTCTCGTTACTATCACCGCGTTCGTTAATCGCTTCCAAAAAACCAACCAGAAATTATCGGATTTCGGAACGAAAATAACGGCGCGTTTCGCGCGACCAACGATGAAAACGGCGGGGAATCTCACGCGCTCTCGACGATAACCGGACACGACGCACCGACAGACTTCCGTAGTTCTCGTAAGGCCACGGACGAATTCGCCGCGCGTTTCTGCCCGAAAAGCCGGACAAAACCGGTTGGAATTCGCGCTGCGTCGGATTTCCATTTTGAAAACGCGATGTTCTCTACGGGTGCTACGGGGTTGTGCGTCGGAATTATTTTCAACATTCGCCGCAGTAATAAACATGCCGGTGTGCGTTGTTAATAATATTACGTTTCCGTCGCCTTGTCCCGGCGGAACGGGTGCCCCGCGGACGACGATAGCTGACGAATCCGTAATCCGAACGCAGTAATTTTGGCCAAACGCGACAATAATTGACTGTTGATACCGTGCGCGGTAACGGTGTTGTGTTTTGTCCGGGTTTCAGTTCTGCCCGGACTACGACGACCGCGCCGTATCGCGCCGTTACGATAAAATACACAGTCATTGTTATCAGCCGCTCATTATTGTTATTATTATTTGTATTATTATTGTCGTTCCGGACGGCGATACAGTATCGGCCCGCGGGGGGGGGAACCTCGTCGTCGAGTAGTATTGTTGTCGCTCCGCGCGCGCCGTGTCGTTTTCCGGCCCCGGGCCCGAGAAAGGATTTTCGCGTTACGTTATCCAGGGGCGGCTCGTGGCGTGACAAACGTATCGCGTTTTATCGCGTCGTGCCGTTTCTGCTCGCCGCGAACCGCGGATTTCGATCAACGTGTAAAACGGGACGCAGAATCCCGCGTGTACGCCCGAAAATAATATTACCGTCAATCGCATAGTCTGCGTGCCCGAAAACGATAACACTGTTTATTAACACCGTTGTCGCTCCGGCGGCAAACGCGCGCCCGCGCCGAGATTTCGATCGGTTGCGAACGCGCGCGCGGTGCGGTCTGCCTACGCGACACGACGACGACGACGTCGCGCGCCGTCTTGCAGAACGATTTTCATAATCGAAACGGTTTCCCCCCTCCCTCCCCTAAATAAATATACCGTATCGCGTACAATATTTACGAATAAACGAGTCGCGTATACACGTGACGCGAGTAATACGTTCGTGTGCGGACACAATATTATAAATACAATTATTTATATTATAACGCGCCTACGCGTAAACTCGGGGAAGGCGTCGGGCGAGGGCCGCCTTCCCCGCGGGTGGAATGTCTTTTACGTGTAAGCAAGGCTAGATATGCCGCTTTTTAAAAATTTTTAAAAATCCCTTCTTAGCGGATGCCTGCGTCATCGTGGCCAAGCGTGTGCCGAATTTCGGCCTGATCCGTCCCGCGGTTTGGGCTAGGCGATGGTGAATTAGTCAGTCGGTCGGGACACGTTATTTTATATAGTCGATAGTAGGTAGACATTTGTATGGGGGGGGGGGAACTAAACTGAACCAACGTAAATCCTAATTCAAAATTGTAACAAACAGATACTCGCCTATAGATTTTTGTTCATGAAAGATTCTGGGCGGGTGCGTGGTGACAGAATTAAACAATACAGTTGACT
The DNA here is from genome assembly GCA_902439185.1 of Cinara cedri. Classification (NCBI taxonomy): domain Eukaryota; kingdom Metazoa; phylum Arthropoda; class Insecta; order Hemiptera; family Aphididae; genus Cinara; species Cinara cedri. The sequence continues at coordinate 80,638 of CABPRJ010000540.1, read as the reverse complement.
GATATTCCCGGTTTCGGACGAATAATACAGTAGACATTGATTTATTCGCGAAAACGGCATGAAAAAAAAGAGTACCGCTGTTATCACAACGTGATAAGCATTCTGATTCGCGAGCTTTCGGTACTGTATATTATAAAATCGCGTGCTCGTCGAGTCGTTGTGCGAGGCAATATCGTAGTTGATAGGCGTTATGGACGGTCGGAAAACGCACGAGCGAACCCGACCACGCGAACCTCGATGTTCGTATTCAATGTATTAACACTGCGAGACCGACTAAAAGCGAATAAAAATCGAGTACATTTGCGTTTGAAAACCATCGACTGGGTTGTCTATTATTTTCGTTCCCGCGCTCTACATACAGTCGCAACATTGCACAATAATTTGCATAACGCGCGTTTGATAATGTCGCGGCGATTTCGGGCGCGCGCGAAACGAGAGTTAAACGCGTTATTAAAAATACTCGTTTTCGATTCCGGGCCGCGCCGCGTGTGCTCGTGATAATAACACGCTCAACAAGTGGTCCAATCGAACGTTAACGGGCCTGGGGAGGCGGCCGCGTCCGAATTGTACGCGTCGGTCCCACCGAAAACGGGCGACGTAGCGAAATCGCGCGTTACCGCGAGTGGTGGCGTAATAGTCGGCTCTCGTATAACCGCCTACGGTTTTCGATTTTTTCAAAGCGCCCGGTGGTTTCGGTCGGTTTCGCGCTCGTAAAATATACGTTTTTTTTTTTTTTTGCAATCTGTGTTTGTTTTTCGTTAAACGGCTTGTTGACGTTTGATCGTACGGATATTGGGCCGGCGCAACAGCACGGGGCCGTCCATGCGATTTGCGCAGTTCGACGTGGAGAGAACAACGATTACGGGGGCCCGAAATTGCGCATGTTTACAAAATTGTGTTCAGCGTGTTTTACGTTGACGAAATTAGAAGGACGCGATTGAGGGGCACACTCGATACGATTGTTTAGACCTCGTGGACTTTTTCAACGTGTCTATAAAAACGCGAGACCGCTCCGACCGCAGTGAAAACCCACGACGCGTCTCTCCCTGTCCTAGGAACGGGCCTGGTTCAGCGAGGAATGTTTTGGTTTACTAAGTGTGATTTTTTCTGTCAGCGACTTTTCTAGTGGAAATTTTCGCTTCAATCAAAACAGTACACGATACAGTTTTTGTAGCATTTTGGATCTAGTTGGTACATTACAGGGTTCATCATAAGTTATAGTTAATGTTAAAAAAAAAAAAAACGAGGAATTTTGTTTGTAGTTCCGTGTTGCAAGTTCAAATTTTGACCAAAATCGTTGACATTTCAAAACAAATATTTATTCATCGATTTATCGATGCATACATAAATCGATGAAAAATAAATATATTAACTCTATGTATCCTACCTTCCCAATTCTGGTTGTCTAATTCAATACGCGAGCGTCACCAATTTCTCGTCCCATCGCACCCATTAATTTTATCGATTTGATAAACACGCGATCAGGTGTTTCGTCGATGTCCGTGATCTGCAGATTTCGACAAACTTCAGTACGTGGGACCACCTCGAAAGTATACTATTTCAAATAAGATGAAAATTTAATCACTCAAGTTATGCGTATTTGACGGAGTCATGCGCGAACATATTATTATAGGTCCGTCGCGCAAAATTGAATGGACAACCCAACCTCTTTTGTAGCCGTCATTGAGCCCTTTTCGAAAATACTCTCTTCTTTTAATATTGTTATTTTAGGTGTTTGAACTCCGATTTCAACATAAACGCCGTAGCTTATGACGTAACGTAATTGTCGAGCCTTCTTTTAATTGGCTCGCCGGTATTCGGATACTCTCGGTAAATCGAGGTTGTTTACCAATGCGTCTCGACGTGTTGGTAAATAAAGTAGCATACCTATAAAAGATAATTTAATCGGTCGCGTATAATAATGATTACCCATGATTAATAATTAATTATAATTATTTATACGCGAATATTATCGTTTAGCAATCAGTGTTTCCCAACCTATGGAGTCGTGACCCAATATTGGCAAATGACCAATTTTAATTTTTCATAAATTAATTGCACGGAAAGTATCTTAATTACCCCAAATGAAATGTATACAAATAATTTTATCGGTGAGTTTCGCAAAAATGTTAAATTTGCGGTTTTATTTGATATATACTTGGCTACTTATACATAATACATGAACACCGGAATGAACACCACAGAGAGAGGACGCTGAAACATGCGTGGTGTGCAGATAATATGAAAGTTGTCCGGAATTATCACATCCACTAGAGTGGACAGTAGCGAACAGTAGCGATATCGTTTTTACATATTGTAAAGAATAGGAAACGTATTGGTGATTTATTTTTGTTTTATTAATTAAAATACAAATAATGAAACTTCTGAATGATTACTATAGAACGTTTTTCGGAGACCGAATTGTCTCCGATCGAATAGTTGTGTTTGCACGAACAATAGTTTGCTTTTAGGTTAAGAGACGTAATTAATTGAAAATGCACGCGTCATATTATCGTTAGTTAACAATCTATAGTATATTATATGTATATATCCGTGGCAGTCAACCAGCAAACGAAACTACGATAGTAAAAACGAAAAGTTTTAATTTATGACTATTGACACTTATTTTTACTGCGGGATAAAATGTGCTATTCGTAAAGCCTGTACAGTCGGTGGTTCAAATTAAAACGTAAATGTACAACACTAGAGTTCCATCTGGCGCAACATATTAATATTAAATTTACGTCATCAGATAATCGTAGCTATAAATTAATATATTAATTGATACTCCTTTAAATTTGGAACACGGGAATAGACTAGATGTCACGCATGGCATATGCAATGCATCAGCTTGACTGAAATCATACCCCAGCGGGAAATATATTGTGCAACAAAATCGAGAATCAGCTGACACGTCACGACTAAGATTAAAATTTGCAATGAAATTCATTTTATTTTATTTTATTATAGTACGCCGATCTGTATATTCGAAACAAAATCCATTGGTATTTTATTTTGAAGCGCGTATTTTTTAATCCAAAAATAATCTTTACGTTTACGAACATTTTAAGAGGACGTTATACCATCATCTACTGTCCAATTACCGGGTAACATGCAAAAACAATGCTTACGCAGAATAAGTAAGACTAGCTTAATTTTGAATTTAGAGTAAAAGTACCCATTGTAAAAATGTATAGAAAATAATATTTTGTTGGGAATGTCACAGGGTTTTTGTATTATTCAAAACATACAGCTCGCTGTAGAAGATACATAAAACCATTTTTTGTTTTTTAAACAACTGCAGCTTTTTTAACAGTTCATAATTCATAAAACACCGATTTCATTCCCTCCATTTGATATTGTTCTCTATTCATTTTGTAACATGTATTTTACTCTAAAATCAAAATGAAGCTAGATTTACTTATTCTGCGTAAGCATTGATTTTGCGTGTTACCCGGTGAGGGTGAGACAGTAGATGCGGGTATAACTTCCTCTTTCTATTCAGTATTACGCGTTATATATATATTATGAGAAAAAAAAATTTAAAAAGATTATCAATGTTATTATACTATTACGATTTATGTTAAACGTCATATGTGACTTTTTTTTTCACGGGGGAAAGGGGGAAGTTGCCTACCCGACAAGGAGTAAATTTAAATGGCCCCGTTACGGAAATCGTTGGGAAACACTGGCTGCTTTAATTAACGGAGCCATCCGTATTTTCGATAATATTATGTTATTAATAAACGCGTATGGCGAATGCCTTGTATAGAGTATTATCAGACACTCCGCGTATTCAGTGTTGAACACAATCGTGACCTTGAGTCTCTGAAACCACTCAAACCTGATAAACGATCGATAGAAATCCAAAAGAATTAGATACACCGACGGATCGGAAACGTTTCTCGTATCTGGTTGGTTTAGCGGAAAAATTTCCTCGGGATCACATTTCAGATCACAGGCAAACAAAAATTTATCGGCTGGTCTAATGTCCCCACTATATACGGTTATTCGAAAATGATAAAAACCTCAAAACAAAATTATTTCCTCCGTTCGCTTGCTTAGTCACTGCTTTGGTTCGTCGGAGGGCCCCGGACGAAGTTATGTTACGTTTAAAATATATAGTAGTGTTTACTATGAAAATATTACGAATTTAAACATGAATACAGAAATTGCGTTTACGGACCGTTATAATTTTCGCCCCTATTCTAACCGTACCCTAAATTGTTCCAACGGGCGTTATCACACGGTCGCGGAGACGTTTTTATCGTTTCCGAAATATAACGGTGGGTGAAACCGCAACGATAAAACCGTCGTCGTCGGCATACGCGGTCGAAACGCGCGGATAACGTATTCAAATATCATTTTGAATTTCGCGTGGATAAAACGTTTTCGGTAATGTTTTTTCGCCGTTAAATATTATTTTGTATCGAGAGTAAAAAATACGAACGAACGCGCTATGGGTGGGCTAATGTTGTCGGTGAGAAGTCGAAAAGGTTGCTGATCGTTGCTTATCGTTGCCAACGAAAAACGTTGCTGAGCGGAGTTTTGGCCGTGAAATATTGTGTTTTGGAAAACCATACGATATTATGAAAAGAAAAAAAAAAAGTTTCGTAAATTTTCCCGGTTTTCCTACGTTTCTTTCCCCCCGGTTTTGACGCGCGACGGCGTCAAATCGGACACAAAACGTTCGGCGGGCGAAACGCGTGCACTCGTGTCGACGATTCGCGACCAGCCCGGGAACAATGATTAATATTTATTAACAGTCGTGTTTCTCGCGTCGTCAGCCGAAAACGGGCGCCCGGAGACGTTGTAATAACAATATTATTGCGGTGCCATAAACGCCGCCGTCGCCAGACACCGAGATAACAGCAATAATAATTAATCACTATAATCGTCAATTGATTAATTTACGTTCTGGCGAATGAATATTCGGCTACTGCCGTCGTTCCCGAACACTAGTGTGTACGCTGCGGTACAGTTTTTCCGTTATAGTCGCGCGTATTAAGTCTAGCAACGGGGTGAATACGATTCGGAAATTACAACGTTTACAGCGTATCATACGGGACAGCGAACACGCAACACCTTCGCGTGACTTTTTTTTCTTCCAGATTCCGAGCGGATCTGGGAACGTATATCGGTTTTACTGCGCGTGCTTCCCCCGTCCCACTATGGTCTCCAAACCATTTTTCCCCCGGAAACCTTGTTCCGACCGACAAACGCCAAGAGACATTTGTCGTCGCGTTTTGGATAGTCTGTGCACCGAGTCGGTAAGTTTTTGATTTGTCGAGGGGTTTTCGTGATGATTGGGAAAAATATGAGGAAAACCGGACAAATATTTACGGCCCTCCGCGGCGTTAACGGTTCCATAATTTTAAATTTGCACGATTTGTGTTTTCTACTAGAAATCTTGCTCCGATCAAAGAAATTACTAGAGACCTTTTTTATTGCATTATGGATCTGATTGGTATGTTAGAAGGAGTTTTCTTAATAATTGAGAAAAAACGTATTTTTTAGGTTTTATTAGCTGTGTAAAATTGTTTGGATTATCTGAAATACTTGAAAATTTAACACAATATTTATCATATAAATTTACAAAATTAGACAAAAAAAAAAATAATAGATGAGTGTTTTAATATAGAATTTCGAAGAAAATCGTAAATATTACGGCATTTCAAAACGTGTATAATCAAACTTCGCTCAGAATCGTATTTCGTAGCATAAGTTTACTTTTGATAGCTTTTGAGGTGTTCCTCAATAAACAATTTTCGTCTGGTTGTCAATCTGACGGCACACCGGATTAATTATTGATAATAAATCTTATCAATCTATCGCCTCGCGCCCAAGCCACATTATTTGTCGGTCGTCCATCGGATGCACCGAGAGTCGATCGAATCCAGATGTATACAATTTTCGGGTTTCTAATGTGATTGATCATCGAGTCTAACAAATGGAAGGAATACACGAATTTTTTAATAGAACTTTATAGATTTGTATAGATATCAATATCTATACAAACTTTTATCTACACACTTTTGTGTAGACACGAACGCCGGGTACAAACGAATTGTGATCCATTTCGATATCGACTTTTCAAGTTTACCAATAGAGGAAATAGTAAAAGAATGTTGACTAATGTCAAATTAAAATATAATACATTTTTTTTTTTATAAAAAACAAGTCTTAAATCATTTTAAAAATGTTTTTAAACCATAATTTTATCTATATTAATTATTTTTTGTGCACTTACCTACCACATACGCGCATATTAATAGTATTATTTATTAATTAATTGTGTTCGATTATAATCAACAGGAATTATTAGGTTATCATTTTTTTCATTTTAAGAACATTTTTCTCGGAAATTTTATAGTAATTGCGTGTGACTCGTAAAACTACGTCATTTGAAATGTTATCTCGAAGAATTTAATTGTGTTTTCGTTAAAGTATTTATTATGATATATCTATTTTAAGTGTTTGTCATCCGTTCTAAATTTTTCAGATTCATCAGATAGGCAAAAGCGGAACATTAAAATTTTGAATTTTTTTACAGATTTTCCTGAATTTTTGGATTTTTTTTACACGTTATATCGATAAAAATGCATTTTTCGGATAGTTAATATCATATTCGAGTCCTAATAGTATTCCATTTACAGTATTTTGAATACAGCACTTTGTCATTCGAAAATCAAAATTGTGCAGACAGCGTCTGTGAAAAAAATTACGGACAATGTAAAATTGTAGAACATAATGATATACATAATATTACAAAAAGTTGTCGTATGGATAATTTTTCGAAAACAACACGACGAGTTGAAATTGATTGTAACACGTAAGGATCCGCGTATTATAATGTTATATTGTAGAAAAATGTGTATAATTTAAAAACGATTATTCAACCGGCAAAATGTTTTTTTAACGGCGTACATTACTATGAAGTGCGAGTTATTTTACGTAATGTGTATTTTGTCTGAAAAAAATATCCGCTTATAATTTTGTAATATTAGAATAATTATAACGTACAAACGTATTACAGCCATACAGGTGAAATGGACATGCGTAATTAATAAACATCATTAGTATATTAGGTAAAACAAAAAATATACAATATAATCAACTGTATTATTACGCGTGATAACAATCCCGGTGGCCCTATCCCGGCATCTGTACCGATTCGGCGGTCCATAATGTCCAAAAAAAATGTACACGTTTATTAAATGTACACGGTGGGAGAGCATAACTGTGGTTTTTTTTTTAGACATTATTAAAAATTATTGTTTTTACGTACTTCTCTTGCCAGTCCACTGAACCTCAATCGTTATGAAATTATTTACGTTTCGGTTTATTTTAAATACTTAAATGCCAGAGTGTACTCCGTCTCGTCGTCTCCTATTACGTCTTACCCATTATAATCGTACCTACTACTTACTGGGCACCGTCCCGCAACCCATCCGAGGACAACGGCTCACCGTCACTTATAGAACAGCAGGCCACTGGGTCAGTCCGGACCTGTAAACAATAATACTCGTAATAATGTTCGTTATACTCGGTTGCGATATCGCTATAGCTTTTTTTTTTTGATGCTACTGTATTTTATGTACAATGGATAAAACCGGTAACCGAAGATGGTAAACGCAATGTTTGATAATTGTATGACGATCGGTTCCTCTATCGCCAAAAAGGTTCGTTCGTTCGTTCGTTTGCTATATTAACTCGGTTGTCGAAAAAACTGCCGAAATACTTACTCCTATTGCATGTTTTATTGAAAAATATACATCGGCCGAAAACCCTGCAAGTCGTTTTCCATTCTTTTATATATTGATAAGGGTATATCTACTATAGGGTTGACCAGAAAAAAAAAATCTTTTTTTTTCCGCGAACGTATCTTTGTATTTTATTTGTATGGTTGAAACAATATCACTGTCGAATTTGATATTTCACGAAAACAAAATAAAAAAATTCCGAATGAGGATTATTATTCGAGGAGGACCTTTATGCCATTTAAAAAATACCAAAAAAATAAAACGAAATAATTATAGAGTTTCTGTTTTTTCAAGAGCGTATTTTAGTAATTTTTTAGAGGGACAACCGCCCGCGTGTACATCGGGTTTTTATGGCGTTTTTACGTTTTTTTTTTTATTCCGCGATATTATGATTCATATATTTTATTTATATTACTATTGTTGTTATATTTATGCGTATTGTCGCGTCGTCGTGGTCGTTATGATAAAAAAAAATCGTTGTTATTGTCGCCGACCGCTCCTCGCCCTCCCCCTCCCCCCTAGTCTGTTCGACTCCGTAAACCGGTCTGAACTCTGAAATAGGTACCTGCAGTGTACAGGTCATAATTCCAAACAACAACTTTAACATAAAACAAAATAAAATCTAATAAATAATCATACGCTTGTCGTCGTTCTGTTCGGGCGTACAGCACAGCAGTGCGCGAGTACGTGTAAAATTGCCAACGCCCGAGTCTGTGTCGTACGAACGACGATTTTTTTTACCCTCTGTAGGTGCAGGCGATTTCGTCCGAAAACGTGCGAAAACGATATTTTTCATTTTCACCGCGATAACGACGTGAGTCAGCATTTGTGGCGTGTTGTAATATATATTTATTTCGTCTCCTCGGCTGTATTTCGTACTTACCTATATAAGATACCTGACAAACCTATACTGTGACACCACGTTTGTATAATGATAACATGACATAGTATAGTGATAACGTCGGATTGTTTTGACAGTGATTTTGTATTCTCATAACTAAGTCAATAAGTAATCTTGGTTATTATTCAAATCCTTTTACGAGACCTATTCAACTCTACTGCACTACCTGAAACGCCTGCCTGAATCGTCCGTAAACGTCTTATCGTCTCGCTATACTCGTATGTATTGACTCCGATAAGTAACGTACCGCTGTGTTGAGGACAATTTTTTCGGTTTTATCCGGTCGATGGCGTGTCGTGCTTTTTATTTATTAAAAATCCGAAATTCCAATACGTATCTAAACCAATCAATACTTTGTATTGTATTTATCTAAGTTGTATAAATACTTGGTTTACTTGAATTATTATTTGTCGATAATATCGTCGACAGCGAGTCGTATAGCATTTCCGAATGTTTTTCTCTATTAGTGTCGTACACGATAGTATAGTTTTGATATCGACGTCGAGGTACCATTTTAACTTACATTTTCAAAACTAAACGAATATAAAATAAATCGATTTATTTTAAAATATTGTCGATTCGTGATCATATGTTAGTCCCAACTAAACAATTTTTTTGTCCTCCGTTTGTATATGTACTCGCAAAAAAAAACAAGCGCCTAAGCACACATATCTGTATTGAAGACCCCCTTCACCGGATTTATTATGAAGTTTTAAATACCACGCAAGTACATGTTGTAGTACTTTTAACACGCCACATGGTAGTCTCGGATTTATATAAAAAGAAAAAAATCATTTTAAAAATATTTCAAACGTTTATCGTATCACACTATTTCCCTCGAACGTTTAAGTGAATATAATATTATAATGTTATGATGTAATTTGGTATACTTACCAGGGCAGGATTTAGACTCGAGGAAGGGAGGGAATCATATTTTCAGCCCCCGGTCTTAAAATATTTATCCACTTAGGTACGAAGGGGGACCTACGAAGATATACCCATTCATATATGCATAGATGGGCATATTTTCGTGAAACACCCTTTATAGTAATAGTATTTTATTAAGTATATATTTTGTTCGGCGGCTATCGAGATTTAGATTACAATATTATATTATTTTCAAATTTTCGAAAATATATATATTTTTTTTTTATATTTTTGAACGCGTATAGAATGCGGCAGTCGTTTTTTTATTTTTAGGAAAACAAAAACTTAAAATTAATTTTTGGGACTTGACGCTCAAACCCTCCGCCGAATGATCTGACCCCGCTATGTGCCAACGATTATTGACCCCCATGATATTTAACCGGAGGGTGTAAAATGTTCGGGTCAATAATCACTAGTGAAATTTTACCGCTCCCTCTCCCCTTCGAATAGTTTACGAAGGATGTAAATGTTCACATTTTACCGCCTCGGAGATGGGGGATTCGGGTGTTTCGGTTAAATATCACGGGCGCAGTCAATTTTCGCGGTTACACCGGTGTACTTAAAACGAATATGCGGCGGCGAGTGTGCTGCGTTTTGAGATCGATAATTTCCCGCAGGACCGGTGCCGAAGGATATGCTAGACCTAAAAGCCCACTGTTGTCCACTGTACAGCGGACTGGATTCGCCTCTAATCCCGTGGCCGGGGCTCAAGTTCGCGTGCGTACGAATACTCGAACTTTACGGCAAAGTGTTCGGACAAGAAGAGCTTTGCGAACTTATCATTAGGTAATTCGGCTGCACGGGACCTGTATATATATTATATATTATATATGTACACGAAAACCTCACGACTACCATATTATTATATACCTACCTTTTATTATATATATATATACTTACCTGTTTCACTTACCTATCCCTTGTTACCTTCCTGTACAATATTCTGAATACAATACCGTGCAAGGACACGAAATAAGCATATTTTAATACATATTTATAATTGGTATGTGATTTACCGACAAAGATTTAATTCGTAATTTTTCGTTTCCAGAAAGACATGTGGCAGTTGTAAATGCACGACAGACTCGCACGATGTGTTGCACGAGGAATGGGTCAACGTCCGGGATCGGCTCGGATTCAAGCCCGTTCAGGATCCGGACAAACGAGTGTCCAAGGAGAGGTCTTACAGCCAAGGTTACTCGTGGGTCCCACCCGGATTGCCCAGTCACAAGGTCGGTATTAATTTTTTTAATTTTTCCATTTATAGTTGTGATAAATAATAGCATCTATTTTTATTTGATCGCAGGTAGAGAAATACTTCAACAGTTTGCCGTCTAACAAAGTTCCTAAACTGGGCACGGCCGGCGAGAAGTACAGGGACAAGCAGGTGGTCGTTCAATTGCCCAAACAAGACTTGGCGTTTAATTATTGCAAACACGTGGAAGAAAATCATCACCAGAGCTACGAAGACTTTATAAACGCTCGTAACGAGATAGCGTTAGATATCGGATATGCTAGGGAATGTACTTACCACGTGGTTAGTTTCTGTTTTAGACCTAATATGTTATTTTCGATAAACTTCTCATAGTTTTACGAGTATATATACACATAATATAGTGATAGGATAGGACGTAGTTTTACCCTGGCCATTTTCTGGCTACTAATTTTTTTTTTCTATCATGGAAGTTGTACATTTCCCTGTACAATATATACAATGTTGGTTAACAAAATTATATTATCAATAATTAGATATTGTATTAAATGTAAACTACATTTTTATTATGAAGACAAATATCAAGTATATGTGTATAAATCAAATTTTAAATAATATGTATTTTTTAACCGCACACGTACTGTCATTTGAAATTGATTGCGATTGTCTCAATAATAAAAAAAATAATAATAAATTAATTTGATAAAAGGCGTTACAATGATTTTCGTTCTAAATAAAAATGTTGTAGTTTTCATACCAAAAACGTCTAACAAAGATTTTTGAAACACGAGCAGAGAATATTCTATATAAAAAAAAAATGAAAAAAAAAATAAACAATAACAATAGAGAATATATCTGAAGCTATTTTTAAGAGCCCATGTTACCCTGGGAAACTGAATTTAGAAGTTTATTGTATTTTTAGTAATTTTATCCTTAAAATAAAATTATTATTATTATTATAGGGACTATTGTCATTAGACTCGGAATTTGATATTATTATTTGGCATTGCTCTTAAATAAAGCGAGTTGAATCGAGTTTTGTTTTTCTTTTCTAATACAAACTTAATGATATTTTCACTTTAAGAAATAATATCAAACTGTAAAGATCAAATAAAATATTGCAGTTCATAATGCCAAATTAAATTTAGTTCATTATTAAACTTTCTTATAAAAATCCAATATTAGTACCTATATTATGTGTTACCGAAAACGTTATGAAAATGATATCAAAGCCAAGTATTTTTTATAATTTCCCTAAAGATTATTAGACAATACTATAAAAACCAGTTTATACGTTTATTCACGAAATTTGTATTATTTAATGTTTATTAAATAAATCCACGAAAAGCCGATAATATTACTCGATATAGCTTTTGACTTTTCGATTTATAGGACCTTGCCGAAAGACTAATGACACTTCTCGAGTGTCAGTGGCTACAAACAGTGTTTTTTAATTGATGAGTTAAAAATTATGTAAATATAAGATTATGAAATGATTAATTATAAAGACTGAAGGGAGGGGGAAAACAAAATCTATTTTACTTGCTCATAAACTTTATTGATAATCGCTGGAGACTGGGTCGTAATAAAAAAAAAATCATCTTGTATTACTATACTATTCTACATTATACAATTAATATGTATATAACCAATCCAATATCGGATGTCCTGGCAATCTTTTGCTGTCATTGTCGGGAAATGATAACAAGTACTTTTACTATAAGTACAATGGTATAATTCCCTTACCGTATTAGGAATTGTCCGCATTTTCGGTAACATAATATAAGTACGTTATTAGTTAGTAGTAAACTATCAACTGTATATAATATTATGTTAAATCGGCGAGTAAAAATTAATACTACCTTTGTATTAATTATACAATTGAAGCTCTCAAATCCACTTTTTGAAATCGTTTAAAAGAAATAAAAACACATCTATCTATAGGATTTGTCTTCTTTTTGCTCACAATTTGGTAGAATCGGAAAAGTACTTATCACTATTGTTGCACCATAATATGTACTATCCATTTTTTTACTCGAAAACTATCAAAACGTCATTTTGGACTTACCTTGGTTGGCGCACTGAGTCATTCAAATGGTATTTGCTAGAATAATATAATTTATAATATATACATTTCTGTACTTACCATTAACTGACTGACGGAGTCTGAATATATTGTATAATATATATTATTTACATATGTATTCGATTTTAGTATTTGTAATATGATAAATAATTATAACATGTCATTGTATGACATGCAAGTTTAGTGAACTAAACTTGTATTGCAATAATACATAATGGCGATTTGTATATCTATAAAAATATCCAAAAGAAAATTGATTTTATTCTTACGGCACATTCACTGAGCTAAATTCAATATTTTATTGACAAATATTTGTACATTTTGTTATTATTTTGTTGTCCAGGAATGTCCAAAGTGTCAAAAAAATGTCGAACCCGGCGAAATAGGAGTGTTCGCGTCTAAATTCGGCGATACAGTTTTGTGGCATCCGACATGTTTTGCCTGTACCGAATGCCAGGAGCTCCTAGTCGACTTGACTTATTGCCTATACGAAGATCACTTGTACTGCGAACGTCACTACGCCCAGAAATTCAAACCGAGGTGTTCGGCTTGCGATGAGGTACATATTAATTTTAAACTTTAAATAAAAATAAATATAGTCTTGGGACACTACGAAAAATTACCGTAAAAAACTAAAACCCATTACTTTCGATATTTAAAATCCGATTTTCTTGTTTTATTGTGCATACGACGAATTATCGCTAAGCGTTACAATTTCCATTAGTGTTTTCATTTAATTGTTTAAAAATATACAGTTGAGTGTAAAAAAAAGAAGAAAAAAAGAAGACATAAAGCATTTTTACAGTATAACTGTCTATTTAAACTGTAAGACTAGGAAAACGTTTTGAAAATGAAATCGTGACTTTTTCTTGAAAATCATGTAACGAAATAACGACGTTTTATATAACGGTACGCATATATTTTGCCTACGTTTTACTCCTTTAAAAAAAATAATATCCAGATGTTCTCCTGCCCCTTAACAGTAAGATATTATTATTGGATATTATACTTTTGAAATTGTCTTTTATTATATACAGGACCGTATTAGGGGGGTTGGAGAAATGAGGGATAATTTGCCCCAGAGTACTAGAATCGCCCTTTTTTAAATTTTCAAAAATTTCAGGTCCTCCCATAAATTGAAAATAAATGTATTATTTTGTTTGTATACTCTACAAATGTATACAATATTCGTAATGACTAATATTTTTTTATTAATAATAAAAATTATAAAATTGTTTATGTCTTCTAAACAAAGCATACTTCCTAGTTTAGAAAACGATGGATTAAATAATAATACGGCTAAAGATTATCTTGTAAAAATTGATTTTGTAATCAATTTAAAACTATATAGTACCTAAAGATACGATTAAAATTAGTTGTAGATAAGCTGCTAAAAATTACGCGTCTTTTGTAACTGTAATATAATTTCAAATGAACAATATAACTAGATAACTAAAGTAACTAGACATCGAGCGTATATGAGGCATGAACTCACTAGTGGTGAAATTTTAATGATATCAATTAAAAATTATTTTTTTTTATTAAGTTTTTGTTTGAAGACAAAATAAAAAAAAATAGACTGACATTGTTTGAACGTGTTTTGTGGAGAAACTTATCCGAAGCGGTAAGAATTGTGACAAAAATAAACGTAGGAGGAAAGAGGAGTGGAAGACCGAAAACTAGGTAGTTGGATGTGATTGAAGATGATATAATGATATGAAGATAGCGGGTGTATGCGAAAACCAAGTGGGTTATCGTAACAACTGGAAGTTTTGAACGAGGGTGACCGACCCCAAAAAGTTAAAATGAAAACGAGGGAGAAGAAGAAGTTTAAATAGTTTAAATAGAAATCATTTGGAGTTATATGCGAATTACTTATAAAAAAATAAATTTTTGTTAAAACATTTTTACTTTATTTAATTTAATACAAATAATTTGTACATTCCTGGCTTAATGGTACTCTCTAGTTAATAGCACAATAGAATAACTTTAAAATAAAAACAAATTACATTAAACAAGTGAAAAGTTTTAAACTCATAAGAAAATTTATGGCAGACGTGGTTTGGTTAAAAAAAAAGTTAAATTGCCTTTAAAAAATGTTAGATCTCCCACCCCTTTAAAGATGGTTTCTCCGTCATTTTTGGTATACTTTCATACGATGCCAGCCGGTCATATCCCCTCGGGACACATTACACAAACATCGAAAGTAAAACAGACACATACATGATAAAATAAAATCATACTGTAATTTAGGTCAGTAGACGATAAAACTGCTGTCCCATCTCCCGTACTCTATTTAATTTGTTTTATCGAGTGAAAATGTATTCAAAATGCCATTCTCGAATCCCATACGGAATTATCATAGAATGTCGTAATTTACGTGACAATGATATAATCGTTTTTGCTGACTTATAGAGTGATAATGTCTCTTCGAACATTATACACAAAACATGTATTTTAGAAATAAACGAAGGCTACCGAAAGATTTGGTGGTTGGGATATAAAATAATAATATTACATACTTATCCGTGTAGTAAACTCGCACCGCTAACAATTTTTGCCGCGCCATCTGTCGTTGATTTCTGATGGCGAACGTCGTCGATTTCGACCAACAGATTGCTTGGTGGGTATTAATTAGTACCAAAAATTTAGTCGAGGATTTTTTATCAACTACTTGGCCTTAACAAAAAAAAATGTATATTTAAACACCGATTTTAAAGTTTAAATATAAACGTAATCGTAGTAAATTAATGTCATGTTAAATTAGTACCTATACGTTTATACATATACACAGGGGCGTCGATTTTGTCTTAAATACGACCTTAGTGTCGGATGCAGAAACGTTAGAAAATAAAGTACATTTGTATACAACAGAGTTTTACACAATACACGATTATACTACAGTGGATTAATGTTCACTCGATTTGTCAAGTTATAAACAAGTGATGTACTTCAGTAAACTTAATAATAATCTAAAATATGCTTTAAAAATGTATGGAACCCTTAAGCATATTCTAAAATTAAAAAGAAACCAGAAAAATGCAAAATTGTTTTTTTTTTGTTCGGAACATTTGTACTGTTGAGTAATATTATGTAAATTAATTTAATTATGTCCGAAAACCCCAAGAAAATTAATTGAGAAAAAAAATGATAAACATTTAGTTATAACATTAAAATAATAATATTATAGGAATAGGGGAATAGGTAGTGTTTATAAACATAATTGTCTAAATTTAATTTCATGGCTCCCTCTGTAAAAAGTTGTTTTCTTTTGAACAAATAAAAAAGACGGGCCACATTACATGAGGTATGAAAGTTTTTTCCGCAAAGCATGTTTTTGAGACATGAGAAAAGGCGCGCAGTCCCTGATTAATGGAAAGAAAATTTAGTAAACTTTTAGGTCTACTAAGTTTTCTTTACAGAATTAAATGCTAACCGTTTTACGTATAAACATTTTCGGTCGTTTTTCGGATTTATCGTCCACCGATTTCCAAAATATTCACTATTTAATGGTCTACTTGTACCGAGGGGTGCACAAAATATCTCACGGTCAAAATATCCTTGATAAAGTTATCTATTTCAAAATAGCCACGTAAGAAATATTTCTTATTCAAAATATCCCGTATACGTATTCTTCTATCCTTCGTTACAGTATATTTTGAAAAAATAAAAAAAATAAAAGTAAATACAATATGAACCAGACTTTTAGATTTGACATATATCCAGGAATTTGACGTATAGATTTTGAGTGTAGCGAAGAATGTATCGGTTTTACGAAGATAATTATTATTTTTTTTATATGTGAACATTTTTCTATCAAAAAGCTTACTCCTCTATATATGATGTAGACCCTTTTCTGAAAGGTTGGCTTTTCTTGGGTGGTATTTTAGGAAAGTTATTTTTCAATTTTCTCAGAAGTTTTCTTATCAAATGTGAAAAACCGAAAAAAAAGGAGGAAAAACGGGAAAATGTAAGAAATTTATTCTGCGGACAACTTTTCTATTAGCAATTGTGCTTCTATTTACAATGATAGCAATTTTTCTGAAAGGAAATCTAACTGGGAAGGTACTTTATGGAGGTCATTTTTGGATTTTCCAAGAGTTCTCAACAAATGTGAAAAACCGAAAAAAAACATGGGAAAAACGCAGGTAAAACGAGAAAATCGGTACAATATTAAATAAAATATATAGAAATTGATATCTAATGATAAAAAAATAACAACACAATATCAAATCAATAACAATATTCCAAAACGCAGTTTGTCCCAATGTTGTATATTCTAAAACTTGATTTTCTCAAATACGCAACCAAATCATATTTTGTCCGTGGGATATTTCACACGCGGGATATTTTAATAAACGAGATAAGTATTATGAGAGGGAACCATACCGGGTGTAATAAATATGATCAGAACGCAGTGCAGATTCGATCGAACTCTGCGGCAAGTGCAGTCCATTTCGCCATCTGTAACATGGTTTTGGCGCAAATTATTTAAAAGGATAAGCAACGCAGTGGTGTCGTGTGTCACACTTCGCTGCAGATAACAAGAGAGAGAGAGAGAGAGAGAGAGAGAGAGAATGAAACGAGCTACCGACCTCGTTGGATGTTTACAATCCGTTACGTTTATAATATATTCGTTTTGCAGTCGACGTTTTTCACAAGGAATTCCGCGAAAGCGTTAAAAAGTAATTGATTATGAAATTCTGAGTTTGATGAATTTCACGCAGTGGTGCGATACTATCTGGTTTTACAGTTCCTAATCTCTATAATACAAAGTGATCAATTCTCGATATTGTCATACGGAGAAAAACATTTTATTTACATTTTTTTTTTTTTTTAAAAAATTTGTGAAACAAGTAGCTTTAAAATTTTATATTGCTATTTTTAATTTATCACCCTTATTTAGTTGAGTGAAACCCATTATCTAATTTTGATTTTCAAATGACAATTTATATTGATATAGTAGACGAATACAATATGTTGAGATTAAAATTTTTAATTTCCGTCAACCCGTCTAAGAGATATTCCATATTTAAGTTTAAGCAGGGGGAAAGTGTAATAGTGGAAAATCATTTGTGTGACGACGTGGGGCGAGACGTTTTAATAGTCTCTTTTTATCCAAACTTAAAAGTGGATTATCTCGTCAACGGGTGTCGGAAATTCCGCGTACCGGCAAACTTTTCGTCGAAATTTTGTTTAATTTAGCAACAAGAGAAAAAATTATGAATTGCTCTGCTCAGAATAGTTTTTCGTTAGGAATAGTTTAACATTGTGTACAGGCGTAAATTAAAACAGTATTGACTTTTTAATAAGTTTTTTGTTTTTCTTAACTAAGTGTATAAAGTAATATTTTATGTTTGTCAAAATAATTTCGGCTCAATCGTTCAGGTAAAAAAAAAAAAAAAAATGAAATGAAATTTACATAATATTTCTCCGATGTGGCATGACTACGTGGGAAGTGTGGCCGACGCGACTTTATGCTCAAAAAAAAAAATGTGTACGTTAGGAAATTAATAAAATATATATGCACACCACATAATATATTGTGCGTCGTCTTCGTGATATTAATTATTTCGAACTTGAAAAATGCATGTACTGTAGCCGTTGTTTATCACGTATGTGATTAATTGAATTTTGGTTTTTTTTTTTTAAGGCCTTGGAAATAAAATTTTAATTACGACGGAAACGACGTTGGTGTAATATAATGACGAAAAATCGATGTTCCGGAATTCGTAGACGAATAGAATTAGAATTAGAATACAACTTGTAGACGGGTTTTTTAAATATTTTTTTCATATGGTTTCTTTACGAAATTTCTCTCATTTTTTTAAACGCTCTTTGGTTCTTATATTATCGAAACATCTCGTAATGCATTTCGATATTCCGTTAAGTATACGAGTAATACACGAGTATATGTCATACGGAATCTAAATTTGAGTTTGTTCGTTGCAATCGTTTTTGATTCTGAACCAGTGGTTATATTTCTACGACGTTGTTTTTTTCTGATTGTATGAACAACACTACCAGAAATATTGCCCCGTCTATCGACTTCGGGAGTTGGTTTTCGATAGTAAATTTGATTGAAGTGTCACAATGACGGTAATTTTTTCATATTCTTTGTAAAATTCTTGTATTATTTGTTAATAATTAGAAGAAAAAAAATAATTTTTCTGTTGTCGATTACGTTGTTTCGTTCTTATTCAGTTAAAAATTATCAGTGGAAATCTTTTTTCTACAAATACCTACTGATATTATAATATAAGCGAATCTTACGATTTTTTAAAACCATTTATAGCCTTTTGACATTATTGAGTTCTTTTATAGTTTTTAATTGGCTTTATGTTATGAGCAATCATAAGTTATACTCGTTAGTTAAAAAAATAAATACAAAATAGTCGAGCGTAATATTTTTATACTGTAAAACTTCCATATAACGGTTATCGAAGAGATCGGAAAAATGATCGCTATTTAGATGACCGTCCTTTAGAGGTTTCCTATAGAGGCATAACACTTGACGGGACCAAAAAAAAAAAAATAACTGTTCTATAGAGGTAATCGTCTTTTAAAGGTGACCGTTAACGGAAGTTTTACTTTATAAACATTTCATGTTCAAATTACGAACTAAATAGTGAAAATCGTGGCATTTCAAAAACAGATATAATATCCAACCGAACTTCACTCTGAATTGTATTTCGTTAGCAATCTTTGCGTACAGCTAATAACCTCATGTATCTCTTTTTCTCAATCTCCCACTTTCGACAGTGGTACATCTATCGGACTGTTTTTTTATTTATTTGTTTTTTTTTATTTACAAATACAGATACAGCAAACGTGACTCGATTTTATAAAATTTTACCAGCAAGGCAGTCTAAATACACACATAGTGACACGTCCGTCAACAGTATTGGCTCTCTTAACTTGGTTTTACGTAAATCGAATTTCTAAACGTTGATTTAATCGCCGTGAAAATGTTTCGACATTTGTTTTTGACATTGATTTTACATTAATGTTATTTTTTTTTTCCATCTGTGAACTGCTTTTTTACCAGCGATTTTGCTTTGATTTTCAAGTATAGCACTTTTTCTGAAAGAAAATCTGATGAAATGATAATTTAGGATGGTCATTTTTTAATTTTCTCAGGGGTCTCAGGGGTTCTCAGGGGCTATTTTGTGGTTTATTGCGCGTTATTTTAGTAAATCTTTTTAGAATAACATAATTGTTATTAGTATGAACGCAATGACGATAAATGCCTGAATGGACGAATGTTTGTTTTTTACACGCGATTTCGTTGGCCGATAAATCTCTGAAAATTCCTCGTTAATGCATTTGGCACTAAGCGCGGTTTTACGATAAGGCATTCGTAACAATAAATTCGTTACAATAATAAGCTTGCGGCGGTCGGCGCCCGAATAAAAACGAAGAGATTTTCCTCGCCCCCACTCCGTATAATTATTCAATAACAATATTATCATCTACACTGCATAGGTTTTTAACCGGTAGTCCACGGACCACATTGAGGGTCCGTGGATGGTTACTCGGGGGTCTACGAAATCGCTATGATTCTTTTTCTTTTTTCTAAAAAGGCCAAATATAAATTTATTTGAAATTAATTCAAACTATTTGACGAGTCAAGATCATTGCAGGTCGAAAATAGAAACTGTTTACTTATAATGTATAAGAAATATAATGGAACGAACATGGAGTTTTTTAATCATACAGAAGTACGTGTAGGCTTTTCAGACGACAAATTATTAAACGTTTGTATAGACTTATAGAAGAAATGTATTATTATTTTTTTTTTTTAATAGAAAGGCAAAGCTTACTCCAAAATATTTGTATAATAAATTCATTCTCTTCATATTTAAAGGATATTTTTAGTTACCTAAACGAAGTAAACACATCGATTCAAGGACGAGAAGTGACAATTATGGATGCATCCGAAAACAAATTAATGCATTTGTAAATACAATTTCCTTGTGAAAAAGAAGATTTAATTTATAAGAAAATTTAGAACACTTTCAAACACGTGAACACGAACTTCAAAAAAAAATAATATTATTGCTTTGTCCAGTTCCATACAAAGACAAATTTGTTATTATCTTGACGTACTTAAAAATTCGATTTTTCAATTCTATACATTTTCAAAAACAGAAATATGATTATATAGTAATCCTTTTCTTGAGGACTTAAATACGTTTAATGATTCAGACCTAGTTAAAAATGAATTACTTGATTTACGGTCGAAAGAAATGGCACACCACGATTTTTAAAAATCGCCATATCAGTTTAATTTGTAAACAATGACCTCTTAGATATAGATTGGCGGCCATTTTATTGGAGACGTTATTTTATATGTATAGATTATGATAGCCAGATTAAATCTAGTATTTTCATATACCTGTGGGAAAAATTGATTTCCGGGTTACCTTGGTAAAAGCGGAAAGTGAACACAACTAATATCGAGCTCAAAATCGTTTTTCGTTAGAAATGGCTCATCGTTGCGTACAAATATACATTTAATTACTTTATAATATAGTCATCCTTCAAATTTCCTCCTAAACAGTAACTGATGGATGTATCGCTATTTTAATATTATACTTTTTTTTTTATATTTTTAAGATATAGGTTGTTAATAATATAATTTAATTGGCTATAATATACAAATTGGCCATGCGGTTCGGTAGCCGTTGCCAGTCTTTGGCAGCGTAGTAATATAGACCGTGAATTGTTATACGGCGAGCTTGGTGAAGTCGAAATTATCAAATTCCGACCATTATGTGTTGCTTGAATTTTTTTTCTTTTTGTAAACAAAATCCTATAGGGTAATTATTTAAGTTAAAAGATTGAACTGGTTAGGTCGCGTCATACTAAGTTTCCAACACTATCACAAAAAAAGCCCTTGGTTGGAAACCATCGCTGCAAGAGACCCTTGTATAGGAATGTCCAAGCCACGGTGGTCCGATAAAGTGGCAAAGAATCTAACAATACTACAGGAGTGATGATAGAAAATTACAAGTAGGAAATGCAGCACTGAGTTATATATTTTTTTTTTCTTACGAATTGTTCGACGCGCGCAGGATTCGTGAACTAAGTTCAGTTCATATTATAGGTTCACTGTATTTTATAATTTTCTTTAATCGTAATTTCACGGAAATTCATTAAAAAGTGATTTTTTTTACTTGATAACTATTATATCTCTTAAAATGTCGAATTTTTCAAATTCATTTGCATTTGCCGAATGATACGATTTTGCAAATAATATATTGTACAACCGGTCGCGCTCTGTATAATGTGCGATGCGATTGGCGCAGGAATTTTATAGTCGGAACGAAACGAAAAATAAACGGATATTTAAAGATTCGCGGGTAATGATGATATATTTTAAGATTTATATCTCTGGCCCCATCTAAATTATTATGGTGGCCATTTATATCAAGGATACCCTACAACAACACGTCGCAAGTATTATTTTTGACTTTAAACGACAGATACGCTCCAATTAGTGGCAAACGCCGGATTATTTATTATTATGCCAAGTGCTCCGGTTTAAAAGGACGATGGGACATTATTCTGTCGTAAGGCACGAAACTTAGGCCTTATAATATTATAATTGTGAACAACAATATCGTCACCCCTCGCGTCTTGAATACCTTTGGATAGCAAAATGTCAAACTGCAGTTTCTTCAATAGGTACCTATAATAATATAGTTCTCTTGATGCCCTTTGTTGATGCACTATGGGTAGTCGAAACGGTTTAGCATTTGCGTTTTTTCGATTTTTATTTTGTCTTGTTACTCACCTGCGCGTATTGCTATAGTTAAGGCGATAATGTGTTCCGAATTATCGAAAATTCAAACAGTCTCTACTTAAAATTTCCGAAGTACAGGGACAATTTTATTTAAGGGAGAGGCGTTTAAAATGCCGACAATGTCTGAATTCCGAAAGCACCGACACGCAGATAATATAAATGTACCTACTCATTTGGCACATTAGAGTAAACGTTCATAACGATTATATTAGGTCTGACCACCCTAGTAAAATATGCACTACGCGGGACACTCGACGCAATTTCGGCGACATTCTCATCAGCGGATTTAGACCTTGTCGGGATTTCGATCCTGTCGAGATATTAACCGCCGGGTTTAATTTTTTATTTTTTTTGCCTAAGATGGCACTCGTAGATAATAACTTTTTTTTCAATATTAGTTATTTATCGGGACAATTGATCTGTAATACAATAATAATAACAATATCACAGACAATAAGAGACGCTATGATATAGTTCCGCGATATTGTATAGGTCGGCGCTGGCAATAATGTTTGGAAGGTGACCGGTGGGCGGGAACGGGTCTGTTACACGCACATACACACACACACACACACAGATACACAATTATTTTTTCGATTAAAATATAATTATAATACTTATAGGCGAACATGTGCGTTTATTAATTATATTACGTCTATTTTAATTTTATATACCTACGGTGGCATCGCACGCAAGCTATAATTTTTTTTTACTCGCACAAATTTGCATATGTACGTCAACGCGCGGTGTCCCACACGCGCGTTATAAATTGTTATTATAATTCAATTACACGTGTAATGTACGTATATTATAATTTTTCCCTTCATAATCTGTTCGTCGTGTCGTCTGTGGAATTCGCCGATCGAATTAATATTGAAACTGCGTAGGCAATAGAGATTTGATTATTATTATTATTTTTTTGTCTATAATTTATACGCACTCGGATTTTGCAGATTGAGCCCGCGACAATTTAATAGTAACGGATATAATATATAGTGCTCCTTAAAAATATTTTTATTTTTCATTCTGTGAACTGCACAGCGCGTTGTCCATTCGTTTTCAACCTAAATACATTATCAGTAATTTCAATCTGTGTATGTTTTTAAATACAATTAACTACAGGAAATTTCGGGATAAGGTTGACCCGTGCTAACTTGGACTTGAAGAGTTTAAAACTTGAACTGTATGAATATGTCTGACGTTTCCGGAAATATTTCGCAAAACAATAGGAAAGCGGTATTATTTAACAAGACATTTAAAATTCTGAGTGGAGCGAAGAAGCTCGCTATGGTTTTAAAAAGATGTTAATTTTTTTTTTTCTGTGGGCAACTTTTCTACCAGAAATCTTGCTCCGATTTACAAGTGTAGCACTTTTTCTAAAAGAAAATCGGACTGGAGAGGTACTTTAAAAAAACGTAGGAAAACGGAAAAATAGGTACAATATTAAAAAAATATCATTAAAGAAAATTTAATACAATAATGCATATATGTAATTATTTTACCATAATATGACATATATATTGTAAACAAAGCAACACTATCAACTGAACTTCTCTCAGAATCATTTTTTTGTTAGCAATGGTTTATTATTGCTTACAGATATACATTTAACTTCCTCTCTACTACCTTTCCAACTTCTCACCTATAACCGTGGACCACCCAAGTACGAAATTTCCCGGCTTTTTCAAAGTTAATTTACATAACTTTTATTATAATACATTTGTAGATGTTTAAACTCTACGTGTAGTGAAAAAGGTATTAGTATTTACTACGATGGTTTTTTTTCTCGGAAAATGTTTTTCGCCTAGTAAAAATGTTCAAATATGTTCGCGTGGTATTTTCCTTCGACGATATTTTCTAAATTTTCAACAGTTTGGTAAATATTATACCGATATAAATGAATATCTATTGCTGTTTTAGAAAATTGTGAAGACATTTTTAATTTTCTTTTTTCTTTTTGTAAATAACTTGCCTTTAATATTAAATTTTAGTACAGGATTATTCATTACGATATAACTATATTTAAAAAAAAAACATCAACGGTGAAAAAATAAAATGTGTTCTATACGAGTGTCAATGTCGTGTCACGAAATATAGATACCGATATTCAATTGCATTATAAGTATAATTTCCAATGTCCTCGGGAAATTTCAGATCGTTGGTTCACACCGAGCGCACTTTTGATATGCCCGTAATAACTAATAACTAATAAGGTTCGTCAAGACCGTCTTGCGGACGAACTAAAGCGCGTTTCAGAAAAGGCCGCAAAAACGAAAATGCATACGAGAATAATATTTTAGGTAGATCTCAATGGAAACGGTTAGAGACGAAGGCTGCTATACATTAAAAAAAAAATCGAGAATTAGTGTGTAGCCGGAGTCGCTAAAAAGCGTTTATATTATAATGTTATGGCTCTGACGCGAAATCGTTGTTACTTTTTTTCTTGTTTGGTCAATCTAAAACTATATTATTTATAGTCGTACGGTTCGAAACGTGCGCAAAACAGTCTAACGACGATAAAATTGTACCGTTACGTAACCCAAACGAAAAACTAATATGCTTCATCGAAGTGACGATGATATAACTAGATAATTTAATTGATATATCGTATAAATAGAATCGTTTAAAAATATAATATATCAAACTGATGCGAATAACTTAACGCGAGAGAGACGGCCGGTTCCCCCGTTCTCGGCAAAATCGTGACAACATCCCCGCGAAATACCCGAATAAAATAATATTACGATGCAGGCCAATAGAATCTCAAGCCAAAAACAAAAAAAAAACCATTAGATCCCTGGCCAAATAATTAGTGCAATATAATATTATACATTTATACGGAATTTTAGCGCGCCAATAATTGTATAAAGTGCCCGAAATGACATTTTAATATTTGATACGCGCGTTACCATTATATACCCTCCGTTTGATGTTGCATTGTAGCTTGATGTGCCAGGGGGTAGTGATTTCCAAGGGTTTTTTTTTTTGATAATAACGAAAAAAAAAAAAAATTGTGAATTATTAACAATAATATATTGTAATCGCGTGCTTAATATTACACGATTTATTCTTTTTTTATGAATTGTTTTCATTATACCCTTCGCGGCTCTGAATATTCGTTTGATCTTCCTCGTGCAAAAATGTATAGCCGAATTCTTTATTACGATATTATCCAAGCCGCCGTCCTGTTTGAAATCTGTTTTATACAATCTCAAAAAAAAAAAAAAAAATCGCGACCATGATTTGTTAATATATATATATTAATGTAGCACATTTGGGTTCAATTTGGGACGACTTAGTTTTAATATTATACAGTAAATCGACCTGTTATAAATTACTTGAAAGTGAAAACACTATAAGCGCAACCGCGTAGGCGTTTTTTGAAGTTTCGATTTTTAAGTAAGATACGAGTATAAGATTTATCACAATTATTTGAAAGTGATTGTATCGCGTTAAAAAATGAACAAAATATCAACAAATATTTATATGTTAAGAAGTAAAGTTACAAAAGTTTGATAATAGGTGAATTCTGGTATTCACTTTAATATTACAACTAACGAAACGAAGACAAAGTTGTCCCAGCTGAACGGAAATTTGATATGTCGTAAGTACACACATCGTTTAACACGCCTTATTAATAAATTAACGTCCGAACGGTTGATATTTTATTATTAGTATTTGTGTTTCTTTTATTTCTGTTGATTCGGAAAACTTTTATTTGGAATAGCATGCATACAAAATGATTTACCGATTTTATCGAATATTTGAAATTGATCTGGTAACATTATCGGTGGTCTAGTGGTGTAGATTTGAAATATTCGACGAAATATCTATAAATATAACTACATTTTACATACTTGTTAAAAACATTACAGTCAATTAATTTAACGAAAAGTTCAATAAATGTATAAAACTATTATTATAGCGAACTTGACTTTACGAAATGATATCTTAATTTTTTTATAACTGCGTAATATGTAGACGTAAAAATGCCGAATAATAAAATAATTATTTTAAAGGCTAAATATAACGATAAGAGATAAAGACGTAGGTGTATAAAAGAACCATTTTCAGATAAAATGTTTATAAAACTCAATAACTACAGAATTCGTTTGTAGTTTTTTTTCACTATTTTCGGAGCGGTCTTAAAATAATAAGTTCATGCATTTTCTTTTATTACCATAATATAATATTATATGCCTACTTGGTTTAGTTTTTTATTCTTCGATTTTGCTCAATTTAAACGACTATGTACTCATTTTAGACTATTTCATAATATGTACGTTTGTGTGTTTATAGTGCGGAATTTAAAAAAAAAAAAATTGCGTACGGTACATCTTAATTTCTTATCGCAGTCAAGGATAAAACAATAACGGCGTTCTCGTCCATTCGTAGTAACAAAATAAAACAATAACTTTTTTTTTTTTTTATATATATATTATGGCACGCATAATTTCCAACATTTTTTTTGACTTTACTGCTGAATTCTGTATGTACGTTCGGCATCGAAACGCGCCAATATTATTGTTTGCTAAAATATCTATTCGCTGTTTTCGCCTTCACTCAACAACGCGTCACTGCTGCGATACACAATAAATGAATAAAAACAATTAATATACCAAATAATGTACGGTTTGACGCTACGACGACGACGCGCGGTAGGTATATAATTAATGAATATTTTTTTAAAAATAGCAAAATTAAAATAGTATACTGTTTTTCTTTCGATGATATTCCTTTCGGCATATAGCATGTTTATGGACAAAAAAAAAAAAAAAAAAAAAAAAAAAAAAAGAAAAAATAACACTGACAAATATCAACTACTGTTTCGTCACCGGTGTTGCGCTGTGCACACGGCACCACGCTAAATTATCTGCCAAACTTCGTGCGCGCGTCGGTCTTAAAAGTATTATAGAATATATAGGGGGAGGAGTATCAACTATTTTTAGTCGAGTTTCCAGCGTCGTCGTTAGGTCCGACCGCCTGCATTAATTGAAAAAAAAAAAAAATCTGTGCCAAAGAATGGATCTAAAAATAAAACCATAATAAACCAAAACACGAAATAATACAAAAATTTGGAATCTTATCTGTTTATACATCTTTGTATACATTATAATAATTATCTTTGATTCCGGCGGGGAAGAATAAGGGATTAAGATAATTAATAATAATAATAATTAAGATAATTTTCGGCCTTTTTTTCATAATTTTATCTTTTTTCTTCTTTATTTGTTGGTCTAAACGGTGCATAAGTGTATTTTTTTTCAGAGTTTATGTATCTGTGTATTTTCGAAATATAATTACTTGCATTTAATGAAGTCTATACGAAATTTAATTAACCTTTTTTTCCCTGGGATAAAGAAGAAAAAATGTATGGTGCGGAAATCGGGGTTCAAAACCGGTTAAAACCATAATTTTTTTTATTTCCTGTACATCATCCCTGACCTAAGCCCAATAATGTTCGAAAACAGATTTTGTTCTTTTTTCAAGGGATAACATCCTTCAAGACCAACCCTCAAAGTAATTACTCTTCCATTTACTTTTGTCCACCGCTGCCTTCTCCATTGTATTCCCTTTTTCGTTGGGTTGTTTTCAATTACTGTGTTATTATTATTAATCATGATGCGCTTGTCCAGCCCATTTCATTTTTGTTCACTAAAATATCTTTTGAAGCTGCTAGGACGTTGAAAAAGATCCTGGATTTCTCGATTTAGTCTTATTCTCTATTCCCCAGTTCGATCGTCCTTGCGTGGCGCAAATATCGTTCTGATAACCAAAATCGTTAAAATTCAATACGGTTTTACGACCTGCAGGTAGCCTAGCATTTTTACTGTACATTTTGATTATTTTTCTTAACCTATTATTCGTCTATTCGATCTGAGATTTATTCATGTACTAGGTATTTAGGTTTGTGGAAATATTTCACTTGTATACATGAAACCGTGTATTTTGTACAGTTGAGCTTTAAAGTTCATACTTTTATCGGGGGGGGCATACATGCTTGGAAAACCGTATTGCGCCTATCCAACAATAGAATGTGAAATGCAATAAACGGTTTATAAATTGTAATTTTAGTCGCACACATCACTATTATACAAACGCGCGGTTGTTTATTATTAATAATCTTCGAAATATATCGAAAACAGCACTGTATGTACTTATATTTTATGGCGTATTTTATTGTTCCGTATAGTGTGTAATAAAACGTTCGAAGGTGATGTCTTTAAATATAAATACTGGCTTCTTTTTTTTTTTTGTACAAGCGTATTATATTTTATAACTATTATCCTGCAGACGTTGGCCACCGCACGCGAAATTCATACTAGTGACGTGTGCGAAATCTATGCGTCTAAAGCGTTAAAGTATTAAAGTTTTTTAGTTTTATTATTATTTCCAAAAAAAATATATAGGCGATAAATTGTTGGCTGATCACCAAATAACGACGGACCGACACCCGCGTACGTACAATAAATTTCGTGTCATTATTATAACATTATATTTCGAATTACGAGCTCAGAGAAAAAATGTGCATTGGTTTCACTATTATAACAACGTGCGCCTTTTAGATTCCGAGTGTAGCGAGGGAGCTATTGGTTTTACAATGCTGTTTATTTTTTTCTTCTTTGTTCTTTGTTCTAATCTGAGGACACGATTTTTCCTAGTAAACTTGTTCTGATTTTTACATGTAGCAACTTTTCTGAAAGCTTAGGTTGTCTAGATTATACTTTAAAGAAATCATTTTTTTAAAAAGAAGCACTTAAGTTGGAAAAATTGTAAGAAAACGTACAATTTCACGATTTCGTTATTTTATAAAAACACGGATGACGTTTTCTACCAGAAAAAATGATTTGATCGAAAAATCACCAGACAGCTTTTTTTTGCCTTTTTAATTTACTTTCTTACGGTGTCATCGCTAAAACTTTTTGGCCACTTTTTAGTTTTTAAGGAATTTTTATTTTTGAGATTTTTTTTTGTTGTAATTCGGTTATAAATACACGTTAAAACTTGAAACTTGGTTGTAGTGTTTATATTGGATTTATCTAGACGTGATAAAATTTCCAAAGTTATCGGATGACTTTTTTCCTATTTTTTATTTTTTTACAATGGTACTTTATTTTTTTTTTTATCTTGTAGACCACTTTTATCTTAAAAAAACTTGCTCTAATTTATAAGTGTTGAACCTTTTCTGGAAATCAATTTTATCTACTTGGTAAATACATAAGTCATTTTTTGATTTTCGAAACGGTATTTAAAATAAAAACGATTAACCGGGGAAAAAAGATTTTTTTACGATTTCGTTATTTTAAATAAGTATCTACCACGTTTTCTAGCACAAATTGGCTCCAATAAAAAATGATAGACCTTTTTGTAGAATTTTTTTTTTAATAAGCGTTTTGATATCAAATTTAAACGAAAATCTCAAAAAAAACTACGGCACTTCAAATTATGATTACCGAACTGCGTTCGGAATCGTCTTTCGTCAGCAATGGTTTATCGTTGCTTACAGATATAAATGAAATAACCTTATGTATCCTACTTTTTCAACTTCCCACCTACAACAGTGGCTGCACCCATCCCCAGTATCAGCTTTTTTTTTTAACGAATTCGAATAACTTTTCTACTATAAATCTTGCTCCGATTTTCTAGTGTATAGCGTCTTGCCGAAAGAAAATTTCGTTTATTTCGGTACGCTGGGAAATTGTTTTTTAATCTTTTATATTATAATTATACAGATGTTTATTAAAACGAAATTTTAAAATTATTATACAAATGCGGTTTAATGTAGTTTTTTAACACGTGCGATGCCCGCCCTCACTCATACAGCATGTGTTATGTCAATAGTTATAAACATTTTCGTAAATGCATTCTCTGAAGAAAAAAAAAACCTGTGTCTAAATATTTAGATTTTAACGGCCAAAATGTAAATATTGTAATTTTTATGGGGGTGGATCGTTACTTAACGATTTTTAGTCATTATTTTTGGTGTATGATCGCCGCAGTAGGCGAAAGTAAACGGCTCAATTTTAATATGTTTTCCCGTAATACCATATTATAATATTATCGTTCCTCGTCATCCATATAATATCGCATAGTATTTCAAGTGTAAAAACAACAACACTGTTTCGAACTCTTCATTTCAATACGGTATCACCCATAAACTCTCGTGCACTAAGTATTTATTTTTTTTTACTCCCACTGGTGGTTTTAATTTCTCAGTACTATGTAGGTTAGTAAGGCTTTTACTAGCACGCTTCAGGCTTTTATCAAACTTTTTCATTTATTCCGGGCCATTGTATCATCCAATCACCTTGACTCGTCTGTATCTGATATATCCTTCTACACCTTACCTAACTATCGATGGCGAGGTAGATTCCTTGATGGCTTTTTGTTGGGTCACTGATCAACACATTCGTGTCAGAATTTCACGAAGCCAGCTCACTCCAATCGCTTAGTTTTTAGGAACGGTCTGATATTTGGCATATTTTATAATCTTTTTAGATCATCGTTTTTTCGTCTCTCATATTTCCCATTTCGGTTTTGAACAGGCCTGTACGTTTTCTATAAAACTTCTTTCAAAGATGAGGACTCGTGGACCATGTCTCACATGTGTATATTACTATCAGTCATCAAGTTGCACTAAATATGTCGTTGAATTATTACTTGTAAGTATTCTAGTTTACTCGTCATTATGTAGGTTAATTTAGAATAAAAAACGTTAAGTTTACTAAGATATATATATTTTTTTTTTCGAGAACATTTTTTCGATCAGTACAAATGCTCGAATTTTGTGACCGTAATTGCAAAGATTTTGAACCATTTTCACTTGGTGGTATTTTATTTAAGGTATTTTTAAAAACTCCCGATAATTTGTTTTAGATTTTATTATTATTAATATTATCTTGAATAAAATGAGGAATGTGCCTGTTAATTTTATACGGTATATGTTTTTCCGTCTGTAAATAACGTTTTAACTAGAAATCTTACTCCAGTCATCAACATCAGGGATTGAAATATTTATCGATTTTTTTTTTCCTTTATTTTACAAGCTTATTATTATTCGAACACCACGAAAATATATTATAAGGACACAGGCGGTATACTGTAGACCTTCATGATTGAAAAAGCATGCAAAGTGCAGTCCAAGGGAATGACCCTTTTAAAATCCACTACTGGTAAATAGGACACCATATATGTCTTGAACGGCTAAATAGATGTGTAAAATAAAATAACGAATTCAGATTTTCGATATTTTTAGGATAGACTCTTGTGCACAATTTATGCCAATTTATGATTAGGTACCTATATTTATAGTGGGGCGATAATCCGCAGAGAAAGCAGCTGCGTACTGTGGTTCGCATGCTGTAGTATTATAATTACACGCAAACGAATATCGTTGAATTATTTTGTTAATAATAATTACGATGCGTACATTTTTATGAATCGATATAATAATTGTTGTTATCGAATACCATTTACGTTCTGGCACATACGTAAAGCAAATCGATCCCACCAATCGTCGGTGGCACTGCCATATTATTATAATAATTATATATTTATTTAATATGTGTATACAGTGACGAACTAATGACATATATTAAAACAGTTTAGCCGGTTTCCGCGAACCGTGTTCACGTGTATACGATATTATAATCTATCGAAACAATAAACTGTTTTGTCCTCGCAGAAAAAAATTGTATTCAAATTATTCCGTATTTAGGTCCCTATACTTATTCTAGATATAGAAACGATTGTCAGAAAATCGTCTGGATTTTCGTTTCGGGGAGGCGTGTCCATGTTTTGCGTACGCGACTATCGATATTATCAGTTCCGGCTCTCTTGATGCATAAATAATAATGATATGGGTGGATCAGCGAATAAATTGGACCGGGCACGTATGGAGAGTAGAGGGCCAAATACTATCAGTCACGAAATGGAAAACATCTAAGGTACGGCCAAGGAAATGATCTAGTAAGTAGGAGGGAGATCGAGTCAATGATGATTAAAACATCTTATACGAGGCTCGTAGGCGTGTTGGATAGAGCCGAGCTAGCAACACATTGGAAACATTTTAATAGTAACAACGGCCCTAAATGACTTAGAATAAGCAAACCAAAAAAACAGAAATATCATTTCTATACATATTACACAGAGTATATTGTGCATTTGAATATATCAAAGTTTCCAAAATGGTAAAATGTGGTTACGGCATATGGTTTTTGTTTTTATTACCTATAAGACTCTAATCCACTCCATGTTGATAAACACCCATATTGACGATTGCATATGTACATTTGTACGCACCAAAATGATAACCGCTCGTAACTATTGTAGTAACATATATTCTCTTCGGGCTACAGATTTGTAAAACAACTAGGTAGCACAAGTAAACAAAATTGCCGTCTTTTGTTATCAAAGAGGTCCGTGTTGACATATTATTTACCGGTAGGAGATTGTTTCGTGTTATTTGGTGTATGATTCAGATCACTGATATTTATGTATCTGTAGTTCAAACGTAAACACAGACTTCTTTGATAAGAGAAGTTGCCCATTTTGTTGATGTCAATAATATGACATAAATATTAAAACATAAAGTCAACTATCTATGTAGTTGTTTTATTTATACAACAAATACAGTGGTCCATCTATATATTTATTATTCATGTCCAAATAAGGTGATAGTAAGGTGCTATCTCATAGTTTATTAATTTATTATGAATGCCATCCTTTGAATTTCGTTCAAGTTGATTTTAAGCTGATTAAATAATTATCGGTTATTAAAGCCTAAAACCAGCAAACAATGACAACTAGTGATAAAACCTAGGTTTTTATTTCCGATGGTATAAATTTAATTTTCTATTTATTAACAGCTCCTCTCCTTTTAATTTTCGAAATATTTTCATCGCTTGTACTTACAAGGCCTACGAGCCGCCACTGGATATTATTGCCCGAGGTTTTATCAACACTTTTGGTTCGAGTCGATTTGATGTGTTTCGTATATTTTATTTTTATTTTTTTGGGCCACCGTTGATAATTTACAACACGGTTTATAATAATAATTATTATTGTTCCATTTACTGCAGGAGAAGGATAGTAAGAAACATTATTATTATAACACCATGTGTACGATAATATAACGGTATACTGATTGGGCTCAAAATGTAAAAAAACAGTGTTACGAGGACGGTCATTATCAACTATATACTCCGTATAATATTATTTTATTCGTATAAATACAAATTGTTATATGTTTGTATATTTTAACTCTCGAATAATCATTGTCGCTGGGGTCGGAATTATAATAATATAATATACATAATTCAAGTGTCCCTGCACTATACAGGGTGTTTTTTTTTTTTTTTTTATCATCACAACCCAGTGATTATTTGTACGAATATATCTAGAAAAATTGATTTTTTGGGGGTTTTTTCAATCATACATATTATATTATGCGAGTAATTATTATTTTAAACTTTTTACCCTTATATAAAGACTTCATATCAGCTTTTAGTTTTCAAATAGCAGCCCCTACTCTAAGTAAAGCTCAAACTATATTTTTCTAGTTTAGCACACCGACTTAACAAACTCCACCGCCCACCTACCCTGTATTTTAATAGTTCAAGTTCATGCTTCTTACCAAGATTCGCAGTACACTATATATAGTATATAATACAGAATTCTCGTTTAAAATATCGAATATGACGGTATCTGTCGATTTTTACATATAACTTAATATTTACAATATTGATAACCCTAGTCCATGCATACCGCCACAGCCCTTGTTTTATGCAGCGATTGCTGCACGTTAACCATAAATTATACGTGACCCCTTTTTAAACCTTAAAAAATATAATATTTTTAGGAAAAACAGGGAATCATTTAAAAACGTATAATATGCGTTTTTTTAAACCGTTTCTTATTTCTGCGTGGTCCACATTTTAAAATACTGTTTCAACTCATAAACGGTAAATCTGAAACTCAAAATGTTTAGAATATACTTTGCATTTTTACTCGAAATCTTCGTAGTAATTGTCGGATCGCGTTAATCGCCCTGTATATGTCATACTGATCGAGTAACTCCGCACAAGTTAAGTACCTATGTATCACTTTTATACTCGTATGACAAATAATACTTTCAATTGTAGAATTATTTTATTTTCATAAAAATTATCAATATTTTATAACATTCATTTTTAGCTTTTTAAGTTACCTATTACTGAATTTTACATTTAATATTATTTTAGCGAATACAGCCTAAACGATAACGTAATCTATATTATTGTGATGATGATACGGACTATGCAATATCGCTGTATCAGTTATAATTTTCTAAAAGCAGGAAAATCTCAAAAAATTAGAAATGACAATAATAACAATATATACCTACTATCTAGTAATAAAATAAAAATAAAACCAAAATTTGTCCTCATTGACAGAAACCACTTTTGAGACTCTATTAAAAATCTACTTTCATCATCATTTTCGTGAAATTTCGGGAGGGGTTTAAATCCCCCCCCTCATTGTACACGCGCCTATGCATTATACATACAGTAGCGTATTATTATAAATTAACGTTTCGCAGTTAATTCGTCTGAGTGTATTGCACACAAAAGCCGTCACTGTCGTCGGCTTGTCCACCCGCGTGTGTCTATGAGTAAAGTATATAGTACCTACACTGCGCCATGTATTATGTGTACTTACATCGGGCGGTCCATTTGAATAACGAACATTATTACTTCGTCCCGCACTGTGTAGTGTGTAGCGGCTGCGTTAGACTAACAGTTACACATCGTATAGCAGTATCTCATTTATATATTTATATATATGTATACACCATCACCAATTGTTATAATTTTCTTAACGGTTCATTACGGTCGTAATCGTCAATTTACGACGACCGCGTAAATGTTACAATAACTATTCATAACAGTAACAGGGTCTCTCCCGTGAATGCCAAAATAATAACGACAATACAAAAGTGTTCGCCTACCAGCTACCGTTTAAAACGCCAATCTCACTTAATGATTGGATCGCTGACGCTCACAACCCCGCGGTTGTTGCAGGATTGTGTGTGCGGACGTAACTGTTGCCTGCCGCGATCGATTCGCCCGGTTCGTGTCGGGGCCGTTGCGACGCGTCGTCGGTTGACAGTTCGACTGCGCACGCCGGTTAATATTTATTCGTACGGGATGGACGAGAACCGTCTTGTAGGTTGTAGTTGGGACCGGTGTTTTTCAATTGTCATCATAACCGTTAGTTGATTAACCGTGATAATTATATCAACAATTTCGACTTAATCAGCATAACCGCAGGACTGAGTATACCCATTAGATCGACTGAGTAGTTCAGACTGCTTTAGTTAGCACAGGCGGCAGTCGATAAACTGGACGGTATAGTGTTAACGGTCACTGAAGTCATATACAGTACACTATCTGTCGTTTCGAAACAGTTGAAAAATCGGCCCTTATTAACGCGGACAGTTAAATATCACGTGGAAGATTCAAAGTCGTCGAAACAATCAATTAGGACAACCTGATACGGGATAGATTAACAGAGAGAGGACGCCGAAAGTATAATGTATAGAATAACCGAGAGTCGCGAGAAGAATGGGTTTGTTTAGATGGAATATAGATAGAAAAAAGGTATAATATACTCGTATAACGAAAGCATAAGATAAAGAAGGTTTGGGCATTTTTGAGAATATACCCTTAGGCGAGGACTTTTTGGGAGTTGCTTGTTAAGCGGTTTTTTTTCTGGTTTGACGAGAAAGGTTCGGTATACGTAATATTATGATACTGAAACAACCCCTGAAATCGACTATAAATGATTTTCCGTAAAATGAAAACGTTATTTCGATGTTATTTATAATTTATAAATAACAAATCGTTGAATTTTATTTCTTAAACAAAACAAAACAAAACGACAATATTATTCACAACTTCACAAACTCTTGCAACGACATGCCAGAAATATCGTGAATGTATTTCGGACGGAAGTAATAAACGGAACATGATTCTCATTTGACAGAGCGAAAAAATGGCCGAACGTGGAAGACGTTTTTAACGGTATCAGTATTATTCGTTTATATTTTTGTCGAATTTTCCCCGGAAATGGAAACTATTGTGCTTTTTATAATAATATATAAATATATATATTTTTTACCACTACATTTGGACACTTTTAACGACTTTCTCTGGACCAAATTATAGTTCCGACTCGGAAATTAATTTTTTTTTTTTTTTTATATGTAGGCGGATTGAAGTAATACAACTATAAATGAGTTACAATATGAACTTTAATATGTTTTTGCGGGACGGCGGTATTTTTTTTCAGCTTTGTACACCCATTTGTACACTTTCCACTTCCAAATGAAGCTAGTAGTTTTGTATATGTATGGTGTAAGTATTAAGGAACTTTTGCTTGTTTCAACTTTTAATCCCCACTTCAACCATTTCTACGCTCGGATTTCATGTTTTTACTGAAAATAGCAGGTTTAAAATACTCCTCACGCCTCATGAAAGTACATAATTTGGTTAAAATATGTATTTATAAATATAATTGTCGTCGACGATGTATTTATAGAAGGTTTAAATTTTCAACCTTTGATTCCACAGTTAGTAAAAGTTTGGAAAAATACTGTATCTATTTTAATAAAATTGTTTTGGTTGCAATACAGTTTCTTTTTGTTTTTTTTTATCGACGCAGCTGAGTTCAGATTTTTTTTAGATTCTGCACGAAACATGGAATGGATTGATTATACAATGTTTTCTTTTAGATTGTGAGTGGAGTGATGAAGCTTATGGTTTTACAAAGATGTTTATTTCTCTTTTAATCTGTGGATAATTTCTCTACCGGAAATATTGCTTCGATTTTTAAGTATAGCAATAAATGGAAATACCGGAAGAACGGGAAAACGGGTACAATATTAAACAAATATTATTGAAGAAAATATATAATGCTTATATAATTATTTAACCATAATATACTGTTGACAAAGCGACACTATCAACTGAACTCCGCTCAGAATCGTTTTTCCGTTAGCAACGGTTTGTCGTTGCTTATGGATATACATTAAATTTTCTTTCAACTAACGTCCCAGCTTCCCACCTACAACAGTGGCAGCACTCACGTGCGGAGTTGCCCGGCATTTTTTTGTGACTGTAACCTAACTTTTCTACCGTAAAATCTCGTTCCAACTGAAAACTCTGTAACGATTTTCTCGTAGCGTTTTTTTTTTTTTTTTAAAAATTTATTCGGTGCCTCGAGAAAGTCATCGGCGGTAAGAATGCGAAACGAAACGCGCGTGTTTGACCGTCTGCGACACCGCGAACAGTGGGAACCGATTCGGCCCGCCTTCATAAAATGCCTTTTTTTTTTTTTTTTTTTTTTTTTTTAAAAACGGGAACCGATTCGGGTACATTCGCGACCGCGCCCGGTTACGCGGCGAGGTTGCGATGCCCATAACGCTGGTGTATCACATTATCGATACCGCCGAACGATACGACGGCATGATAACGACGAGCAATAACGGATATTGCGCGGCGATCGTTGGCGGTCGTTCGGCGTCTCGTCGACAGTCGTACGACGCGGCGCACGGCCGTACCATTAATAAGGTACCTCAACAGTATACAATCGCAATTGTTATTATTATTTCGAGTAGGCACCCGCCCCGCGATTAATACGCGATACCGTGACAATGTGTCGCGCGGGTACGCCCGGCAATAATAATTACCGCCGCGTATCGTTATCGTGTTATTATTATTATTATTGTTATAATTATTACGCGGTTGTCCGGTCCCCGGCGAACTTGAACGGGGATCCTTGAAAACCGACACGCCGCGCCGTCGCGTACGCGGCGAAATATATTGTTATCGTCGTTGTCGTTGTTATTATTATTATTATGACGTATAGGTGCATTGAATAATGTGTGCGGCCCGCGCGACACAATGTTCTGCGCGCGGGTATCGCTCTAACCTCACGGCGTTATTGCCCGCGCGAACCGGCTAAAATTTTAATGGAGCTAATTAATTTCGCGGGCGTT
This sequence comes from Cinara cedri, assembly GCA_902439185.1. Classification (NCBI taxonomy): domain Eukaryota; kingdom Metazoa; phylum Arthropoda; class Insecta; order Hemiptera; family Aphididae; genus Cinara; species Cinara cedri. The sequence continues at coordinate 41,901 of CABPRJ010000540.1, read as the reverse complement.
CCGCGGCGAGAGAAAACCGCGGCCGCTGCCGCCGCCGCCGTCGTCGTCGTCGTCGCGCGCGCCGAAATAATACGACATTATTATTATTATTATTATTATGATTATAAAAGCCCGCGGACGGCGGCGCGTGTAATTTTATTGTAATACGGACTCTGCGTGCCGTGTTTACGATTTCCTCTTCTCGACGGCGATCGGACGGGGAAAACGGCAGAGCTGTCTCTCTCTCTCTCTCTCTCACACTCTCACTCTCTCGCTCGTTCGTTTCCTTTTAGCGTTTATCCGTGATTGTTCGCCGACGGAACGTGAACGGGCCCCGATACCCGGTGGCAGAAACTCTGTGACCCGTGACCACCCAGTGGCGTGCCGAACTTTTTTTTTTTTTCGATACTCGAGGTAAATCAAATAAAAAAAAAACAAAACGATTTAAATTAATACAGTGCTGTTTTTTCAACAATATACATGCCATATTATTGTAAAATAATTGCATTGGCATTAGGTATATATTTTCTTTAATAATGTTTGTTTAGTATTATTCCTATTTTCCTCGGGTTTTCTCATTTATTGGGAAAAATTCTGGGGAAAATCGAAAAATAGCCTCTTTAAAGTACCGCCCCAGTCGAATTTTCTTTCTGAGAAAGTGCTACCATTATAAAAAGTTCACAAGGAAAAAATGGAATCCGCCCATTCGAAACATCGATGTTTATATGTCCTACAAATAATTACATCAACAATTTTATTTAGCTACACTGAATACATAATAATATAATAGCTATCATGTTCTTAAATAGATGATAGCTATTATATTATTATGTATTCAGTATAGCTAAATTACATGTTCTTAAATAGATGTAATTTATTAATAATTTAATACACAAAACTAAAAGCACATCTGATCTCTGAAGTAGTTAGTCTTAATCAATATTCAACATATTCGGTCAGTCGCCTTGACTGACGGGACTTCAGACCGATTACTACCACGAAACGCGACTTTATTGCAAACTACAAGGAAAATTGATATCCTCGATGCATCTTTTGTTTTCAGAAAAAAATTGCTCCCGGTTGTCAACTGTAGAAGTCGATTGATAGTCGGTGCAAGATTTTCGGTAGGAAAGTTGTTAAAAGGCACATAAAATACAAATTTTTAAAAATATAATCACCGCTATATAGCTGTGAATTGTGTATAGTCTGCTCGCTTTCGTCCGTGTATTGTTTTGGAATCGTTATGTAATCGAACTAATATGACAGTTATAAAAAAAAGGGAGATTTTTGTGGGGCAATAGGGAGAAATCGTTTGATCGAGTCCTATCTAATGTGAGACTACGACGCATTTGGCCGCAGAAAAACTGATCCGTCGTTGAAACGTTGTACACATACTTTATTTTACAGTATATTGAGTTGACGTCGTCGATGACGATTAGTCGGAAAGTCTCAAAACTTAAATGTTTAACGAGGTCATATTTTACCGTGGCGATAAAAGACATCGGCGGACACTCGTAATATACGATGTGTTTTTTTTTTAATTTAACACTTAGGGCTCCACCACCGTCGTCTCGTCCTCGTCATCGGACGGATTGACGGACGTTGGCAAAAATTCATATAAACGAACGACGGCGATAAATTTGGCACGTAATATTTTTAATTCGGCCGACACGCGAATGCGGATTTTCAAACGACGTCTGAACATCTGGGTTATTATAATATATGAATGCCCGCGACGGCGCGGCCAAAATTAAAATACGTACAATTATACAGGTATTATTATAGGTAGGTATGTTTATAACCGACCGTTTTTCATCGGCTATTAAAGTATTTTACGCATAGCGGGGTTACCGCGATAACCGTCGCGAACCGATTATGCCACGGCGTTTACAAGTCGAGTCCGCCGCGTGACAAATCTCGTATGACTTTTACTTTTACCGCTCGTATAAACGATAGGCATATAAAAACAATATGCAGGTCACGGGTTCGAAAACGATAATGATTTTTCCGCAATATGAAATCGAAACGAGTTGTCGTCGAAATCATATCGTCCCCTCTTTCCATCTTTCCCGTGACTTCTAGCCTTACCGATCGGAATCATCGAGCCATATTTTTCTTTCTCTCTGAATTCCTATATGATCAATTGATTCACCCCCTTATTCGCGGAAATCAATAGCCATGTTCCTTCGTCCCACTTTCGTTAATTCCCACCCACATCCCCATATTTATTCTAAATTTCACCTTAACGACCCTATAGTCCGCCTCTCTCGTTCACTGTTAAACTTGATCCATTTTAGATTCTGAGTGGAGCAAAGAAGCTTATGGTTTTAAATTTTTTTTTTTTTACCCGTGAACACCTTTTCTACCAGCAATTTTGCTTCAATTTACAATGATAGCAATTTTTCAGAAAGGAAATCTGATTAAGGTGGTACTTTTTTTTTTTGATTTTTCCAGTATTTTTTCCAATAAATTGGAAAAATATGATATGGTTTATAATATTATTTATAAAATAGGTGTTTCGTGACCCGAATGTGAGTGGCTAGTTAGGTTGAACTCGACTTTTGTAAACAGCTGGACGGTATCGTATCAAAATTCTATGTTTCTATCGGTATATTGGTTTTTTTTTTTTATTTCGGTTGACATATTTTTAAAATGGAGAAAAAAATGTTTTCAACGAAATTATGGTCTTGCAGATTACGGAACACTCGTTATTTAGTCAAATTGTATTATCTCTACTTAAAAACTAATTTTTTACTAAATCTTTACACTATTTGCTAGTTTCTAAATATTGTGTAAAGTACAATTTTCTATATGTTTTTTTTTTTAAATAAACTGTATAATTTTTTCTGTTCGTATAAATTGATATTATACTAAACAGAAAACTGTTAAAAATACGGTTTTTGTGGAATAATAAAAACCTTCCGCAGTATAAGGCCGCAGGTTCAGCCTATAATTGTCTATAGATTCTAAATAAGGTACGTATATTAGGTTCGTCGTATAAGTCAATTAAATAAAAAAAAAAAAATAAGACGTTCAAACAATATTCTGATATCGTCCTGTCAACAGTTTTCATTCGCTCGGACGAGAATAATATAATAATATAACATTTTGCTAATAGATGCGTTTCCGGCGAATAATATAACATACATATTATATACAGGGTTATTCACTAAGTGTGCTCACCTCATTTTTTGCTTAAATTTAGCATACATTCAATTCTGACTTTTGGAATTTTTAAGTTAAAGACGATATTTTCGAATACTTAGACTTTTCACAATATTTATGGAATATTTTGTGCTGATACTAACGTTGATTTTTTAAATGAGAACCTGCATTAAACATTCCGTAAATAGACTAAGTATTACTTAAAACACATTTCCGTGTCGACATTTTTGATGTCCGTCAACCCGTTAACGAGTTATTCGACTTTTAATTATAGGTAGGGGAGAAATAGCGGAGTTTCGGTTGTAGGGTGACACCGTGCGTGCCGTTTTATTAATGTTCTACTACTATCCCCCTAACTGAGCTTAAAAGTGAAATATCTCGTCAACGGATTGACGGAAATCAACAATTTTAACACCACAATTTATTTAAAGTAGTACTCCATCTATTTGTGAAATTTTCAATACAGGTTCTGGCTTGGAAAACCAAAGTTGGTATCTCCACAGGATACTCCTTAAATATTGTGAAAAAATATTACTTAAAAATTCCAAAAATTAGAATTGGAATATATGCAAAATTTAATAGAGAAAATGGGATGTGAGTACACTTAGTGAATCACTCTGTATACATTAATGTTGAGAACGTTTTTCTTCGCATGTTACGTAATTCGTTTGTAGTGTAAGGACAATAAAAAATTACAACTTTCATACGTAATACAGTATAGTGTGTTTCACTCAAAACAGTAACTCGACCAGATTCGGATTGCAATGGGGTTTTTTTTTTTTATGAAGATCGGTGTTACAATACACGTTTTAAGACAATTTTTGAAATGCTAATAAAACTTGTTGAGCGTCTGACAGAGATAAGACTGGAGAAACTTACAAAGCGGTCGTTTACCCAAAGAAAAATAATACTGTTTATATAAAATTAGGTTTTCTTCTTGAATATATCGAAACGCCAATAGTTTAGCATCGGATTCAAACAGTCTTATTTTTTTCTTCTGTCATGAAAATTTTCCAATGTCCAGTTGTACAATTTTTTTTCTCGGCATTTAAAACGCATGAACTTTTTAAAATAATTAGAAACATTTTTTGACTACTGTCCTAACGGGGGAAAAAACTATAAGTAAAGAAATAATCGTAAAATTACGCGCACAAACACTTAATAATATTATTATACATGTTAAGTTTTTTGAAAAACCGTAAATTTCAATCGACTTTATAGATTATGGGTGCGTATCGCGGATAATTTTCGCGATAAAAAAAAAATGACTATTGATCAACATCGATCAAAGAAGAAAAAGTATATCCATCTTATCTATGGCTCACCTATAAAAATGTAAGTGTTGGGAAAGTGTACATATTTTTATAATGCGTGTTCGCATCGCGAGGATTAAAATTTTGAAAATTTCTCCTAAAATTTGTATTTCGGGAGATCGGAAGATACCTCCCAAAAAAAAAAACACCCTTTTATCCCGCCCGGTTGCAATGTTTTAGTGAAACACACTGCGTATCTCTGTAAAAAGCGAATGATAGAACAGAATTCATAAAAGATTTCAATAATTGTAGTATTGTCAACCGTCACGGTCACGATGACTCGATGAATTTCGAATACTGTATATAAAATTAATTTCTATTTGTCATTGTACAGTCCGTAGGTAGGTACCTATTTTTATTACTATTATTTTTTTTTATCACAATCGTTTTGACAATACAATATATTTATATATATATTATAATTTCTAAACGCGACGAAAAAATACGAGTAAAAAAAAATATATATATATATATGCATATATTTTATACATAATTAATACAATAATTAAAAAAAAAAACCAATGCGTTTCTCAATAACGATAATTATTACTCATTTTGTGAAAAAAAAAAAAAATGAAAGAAAGAAAGAAAGAAAATCAATTTTCATCAACCGAGTTTCTTGCATAAAATATAATAAAATAATAATATTATAATAGATTCAGTTGCAATAACTGTTCGTATAAAGAGCAGTACAATATAATGATTCCGATTCCGTACGTTTTTTTTTTTTTTGCATACTGTAGTGTGTAGACTAATATATTATATTATATTATTATATTGTAATGTTAATTTATTTTATTATTTTTTTTTTTTTTCGTTACGAACCATGTATATCGTATTATTATATTATAATATATTTGTCAATGTAACCTGCAAAATGCAAACGCGTTAACAGAGGACGTACCGTTTCCGTCTTAAATTTCCCTCAATATCCTATCTTCTCAACTTCTCACCTACAACAGTGGCCCAACCATCGTGCGCTGTATGTCCGTGTCATTTTATTTATGTTTTCCTAAATAATTATGTGAAATCATACGAGCTACGATTGCATCTCGGTTCGGGGCTCGGTGTTCGAGTGCACAGCGCGTCGCGCATCGCGCACCACGTTCGAATGGGTCATCTGACTTAACGCCGCCGTTGGTTTTTGATTATTACAGTGATCTATTATCAAGCTTAAAGACAAGAATATTGTCTCTTGCGACTGCGTCGGTTTTATTCGATGTTATAAATTTCAAACGATATATATGTGTTTTTAAATTTTGATAATATACTTCGCATACTCGTATCTCGCTTAAAAAATTGAAGTGTCGAGATAAAAAAACGGACCTATACAATGCACATGATAACGTTCTTTTTGCTAGTGGTGATTATCGACATAGGTCGCGATATTGTTTAACGGCCGATTTTAAGAATATCGGAACATCGCATATTATGGTTTTTTTTTTTCAAAACTAATATTTGGCTTCAAAAAAATATCTATAATATTTCTGAAAAAAGCGTTAAAAAATAGAGAGTTTCGGAGTTTCAACCAAAATACCGGGTAATTTCAATATTATTAACTCGTTATTATCGATTTCAAATGTCGGAGTAACGGAGTAACGGAGAAAAGTAACATCAGTTCACCACAAGTTGTTGTGTTTTATAAAGTTTGATAATTAACTCTAAATTCTTAAAAAAAAAACAGCACAAGGTTTGTAAAACGGAGACGACAGTATAGATACCAAGATCTCTCGATGTGGTAATAATATAAGGATAGAATCGAGAACGTACTTCTAAAATAATAAATAATAATACTTAGACGTACTTACGAGATAATGTGTGCAATACGCACTCGATAAATAACGAGTAATGTGTTCTTTGTTATTTTTTTTCTTTCGTATTTTTCCATAATTAACCGACAGTATTATAATATTTCGTTAAAATTGTTAGTTTACGTGTGCAGCGAAAAAGCTAATTGTTTTTTATTGCACCTCTTTGGGTTTTGGTTAGTAGAACCCCTGACAGATGCGAATTTTCCGCCAAGTGGCTATTTATTTTGTTATAAACCGATTTATTCTATAGATTCCCTACAACAGCTTTTCTAAAGAAATGTTTGTAAAACTATAACAACAAAAATAGCCAAACCTCAACTTTTATTCTCTATACATTACCTTATCGGTTTTTCCAAACTTCACTCAGGATTGTTTTTTAATTGCAATGATTATTATTATCGTTGCTTCACTCAGTGTCGTATAAACAAAATTATTCGTCTATCCCATATGTATACTATATGTATATATTATATAGGTGCCTTCCCAACTTTCCACCTAAAACAGTGTCGTGTCATCCACGTTGCAAAGTATGTACGGGTTTTTTTTTAATTTTATAATAATAACTAATAACGTCATCATAAACTAATTTCGTTGTTTTAACATGCAAGATCAACAAAGTATACAAATTATTTCGTATATACGATTACACGCGTTACGAAAGACGCATTTCGTCTAATTTAGACTAATAAAAAAAAAAAGTGTAAAATTAAAAAACTCACAAACACTATTTTATAGTAATAACAATAATATTATGTTCTCACAATCTCACGTGAAACATTCTCGAGTATAATAATATGCCGAGCGACTACTGTCTGTCGTGTTCTTGTTAATATATTATTATTATTATTATTATTATTATTATTATTATCACTATAGTTATATGCACTTACGAACACAATATTATTGTTTCGTGTTGACTAATCTAATACAAAGTGTGTGTACCTAGCACGCCTATAATACACATTATTATATAATATAATTTGACGACGAAAAAGTGATTTTACACATTCGTTTTTAATAAACGCGATCAATTTGTAAAAATCAAAACACAGACTCATTCTGCTGATGGACGTGCCACTGTTTTAAGAGGAAGGTTAAAAAAGGAATGTACACAGAGTAATTCGTTATGTATGTCTGTGCGCAACGAAAAGCGATTCTGAGCAGAGCGTTATTAGCCGTATTTTTTCCCTCGTTACTACGGTGGTTAGGTTAGATTAGGTTCTAACTCAGAAATCGATAATAATTACATAACACGCCCGTAAGAAAATAACATGGCAATTAAAAAAAAAAAATCCGACTTCTTCGACGTACCGCTAGATCGAAAATGTTACAGGAAAATTTTGTTTTTTGATCTAGGCAAGATTTACGGAAGAAACGTTGTTTACAGACACAAAACTAAAACAATTACAATTTTGAAAAACGTCATAACAAAACGTTGTTTGCTGCGCTCTGAATCTGCAAAAATAGATTATTTCACCTATTGCCTTCTGTTAACGAGGCCGTCTTCAGGGTTTGCAAGAAACCGGGGGCGAAAATAATCTGTTAATAATTATTGTTGCCAGATATTTCTATCCGTTTTATTTCTCAGGAAATCGCTTTGTTATTTTTCTACGGAGCACAATAATAATTCTATATACGATTTGAAACGTAACGAAACGACGCTGTTTTCGCTAGTTTATTTATTTTTTCGTTTTAGGACGTGTTCCCGCATCAGGACATTTTAACGTTTTTGTTTTCCGCGGCCTATGCGAATTTCTCGCCGAATAATCGAAAATTTATATTTTGAAAACGCACACCGTAGTCTACTATTTTATCGTGGGCAATTATTGTTGCGCAAATTGTATACATCTATATATAATAATATTAAAACGTGTCTCTTCGCTGGTATTCAAGTTCAAAAAACTATGCCGACACAAAAATAACGAAATACATTAATATCATACGATCGATTACAAAATATAATCTTTTATGAAATCTAGTACGTTATTTTAATACAATACTATTATAGGGAACGTGTGAAATTAATATAAATTTGATAACACATATCTATAATATCGTTATTATAGCTGTGTATGGTATTTCTAGTTTATTTTCGAATTTTTGTCAATTATTTTCGAAACTGTAATATGTATCTATAATATAATATTACTATACTGTTTTTTTTTTGTGTGCGCGCGTATTTATGATGAAATTTCGGCCGTTTACGTAAACGATGACTCAATATATTAATACGCGTATGCGTGTTTTTCCTTTACGTCATATGTGTTATCTAGAAACGGCATAATAATAACACGTCTGCGGATTGGTGCAAGAGAGGCCAAAAATTTAAAAAAAAATTAATTCATCTGACGTAAAGTCCGTAATAATTTTTGACAATGCATTTACGTTTTCCTTTTCTTATTCAAACACATCGTATAGCTTTAAGATGTGTATACGAATACAATATAAAGCTGTGGCTTGGTGCAAGAAGGACCAATGTCACATTTTGTGATTGTTGGGAAACGGGCATTGAAATTTTAATTCTTCTTAAGGGTCTGAGTATTTCATTAAATGTAAATGTTTGTGTAGTTTTAAATTTTTGCAAAAATGTATACAATTTTTATTTAGATAATAAACAAAATTGTATACATCGGCTTTTCTTGCACCAGGCCACATATTATGGTATTCGTATTTTTTATCGTTCGATATTCTTTACCGGCTAAACGCACCTAACGCACCTAATAATAATATTATTATTATTATTATCGTATGCATAATACAGTCGTGTAGGTATATAGGTACGTACAATACTGGCAAGTATACTGATAAACGCCGTACGGTCGGGATTATAATGTGCGTTTTTTACGAATAAAAAAAATAAATAATAATAATCATAATAAAAAAAAAAAAAAAAAAAAAAAAAAAAAAAAAAAAAAAAAAAAACGTTCTCGCATAGACCGCGTTTCCTGTCCGAAGATATTCCGTCCGTTCGGATATCTTTTTTTTAAAAATAGATTTTCGGGTGGAATACGCGCGTTCTTCTCCCACTGTTCCGGGGGACAGCACTCGGCCGCACGTTGCACACGCCGCGGCGTTTCACGACCGAAACGCTATAATAATATTCGCAGTCTGAACGTGTGATTGCTGCAGCCTGGACGTATTGGAAAATTCGCTTTTCATTTTCTAACTACTTTTTTTTTTCTTTTTTCAAACTTAATCCGTTTTATTTTTCTTTACCGTTACCGTTATTCGCATCCAATACACACGTTTATATTATATACACGACGTGTGCATCTGCGAGTATAATATTATACTTCCATTTTTCTGAAACTTTCCGTTCGTTCGTTCGTTTGTTTTGTAACTAAAAAAACAAAAGCTATCTGAAAAATGGCTGACGTAGAATATCAGTTCACGACCACCGAGAGGAAAGTCAGGAAATCCAAAAAAATCACCTCGTCCAATAGCAAACGTCGGGAGAGCGGCGATCAGGGCGAAGTGACCATCACCGAACTGGACAAAGAAAACGTGTACCCGTTGGAAAACGGTCACGTAGACAAGAGGTATTTTCCAATCCTGTCCATCATCAATTCTCTGAACCCTTTCTCCAAACCCCCCCCCATTAAAATTAAAAACCGATTTCGATTGAATCGTATTCGTGATTTCGACTTGAATTATATTTTATTTCCCCGTTGCAATACGCTTCTATTATTATCGAACGGCCATAAAAAAAATTCGTTCTGAACAGAAACCGTCCCTCTCAACGGAAAATACCTCTTGTCTGACGCACGTGTTTTCGGTAAGGACAAAAATAATACATTTTTTTTTTATAATACTTGACCGGGATGAGATATTACATTATATTTTTGGTTTGGTACCTTATCTATATTATGAAATAACGTTTACAATTATCGGCCGCGGTTCACGCGGTAAAAATTATAACAAAACGGTAAAATGAATGAAAAAAAAAATGCTTTTGTTTATCATAAATAATGTACGAACGCAGAATGTACATGTGCCTGAATTTAGCACGTTGTTCTCGAATCTTATAATACTTAAACGGCCAATAATAATATATTTACATTGGTAATTAAACATTTTTTTTAATTTTAACTCTCACGTTTTAATGTGCATAATTATTTCCACACTTGGAAAATAATTTTCATTCTGCACCTATACACCAATATTATTGATATTGTACTTTGAAATATTAAAATACAATTATTTACACGTGTATGTACATTGGAGACGAAATAAATATACTATTACAAATTCGTGTTTTTTTTTTTTTTTTTTAATAATAATAACACATTGCGAATGGTTATTAATTTTGTACTTTCATGGTTTCATAATAATTTTTTTTATCAAACTGTTATTGTCGAGATTACTTTATAACGAATAACATTATGAATTGTTGTGGGAAATCGATAGAAAATGCACGAAAAATTACTATTAATATCCTCGTGTTTTCCGTAATGCATCGGTCTTTTTTAAAAATTTACAAGTTATACAACAGTATATAAGTTTGTCGGAACTCTACACGTTTTTATGTTTTATTATTAATATAGTCCAACGAATCCGCGGTTTAATTTACGAACATTTTTTTGTCTGCAATTTGTATCAAGTACCTATTAGTCTATGTATTCGAATAAAAACCGACGGTTGCTCAAACTGTTCTCGAAGTGTTTCGAAGTTATTCGATATTTGTTTGTTTTTTTTTTTTTTACTAAGATACAATGTTTTTTCTCGGAAAACAATTTTTCGATTAGTAATAATATTTTCCGAATTATTCGCTTTTAATTATGCGGATTTTTATCATCCTGGTACTTGATTTAAAAAAAATTCTAAATGGTTTTAGTTTTGTCCATTTCTGGGTTACGAGTGGAAAAACACTACTGATTTTATGTATTATTATTACTTATTAATCGGCTCAGAATCGTTTTTCATTTATGATGATGACTGTTATCGTTGTTTTCAGTATACCTATGTAAATTACCCTTTCATATACCGTCCAAAATTCCGCTTAATACACCTGTGCATGTGCAGTGGTCTACCCATGGTTTATTTTAGAGTGCAGTTCATTTACTCTTCGGGTACTGCTTATGTTTATTTTCGTCATGCATATTAGTTGTAGTATATGCAGCAGTTATTATACGAGACTAAAATATAACGCCATCGTTAGCACTACCGTGACTCTTTAAAGACGAGGGAAAGTATATATTTAAAAATTTAATTTACGTTCGCTTACCTATCTATTATACCGCGGTATTTATTTTAGGGGTCTTTACACTGCATATGTTTAGTTTCTTTGTCTTCTGTCCAGTGACGTATTTAAGAAGAGATTAACCCCCTCCCGATTTTTTATATCTGCTATTTGTACGACTGTAATTATTTTATTAAATTTGAATTTTTTTTTTTACTCTTTAGTTAGAAAAATCCGAAAACGATACTTATACTACAGTTATAGTATGTATCAAAAAAAAACCCGAATTCGTTTAAAACCAAATCTATCCAAACCACCGTACTATATGAAGGGTGGTGACGTTGTATAATATATCTAACTCGACATTAAATCAACTTATATATTAATTACTAATACGCAGTAGTGTAATATCTATAGTTATTTGATTTCAATGATAATTTTATGGCAAATTGAATTATAAATTGCTTACAGAAATACATTAAAAATTGATCTTTTTCGTTCAGCCAATATAGGTACTCGTTATTATATACACCATCACGCATTTTCCAAATTCAATATCTTCCTCCTTGGCGAAATCCTGAGTATATCATTATGTCCGTATCGCACGTAACAAATATCTACAACCTTCGCACTTCAACGCACTTCCGCACTTAACCGGTTGCGGCGGCTCTATAACCAAGTTTTGGGCTGTAGGACCTGATGTATAAATTTAACAAAGAAAAGTATTCACTAAGTGTATAATAAGCTTTGACGGAACAATTTTTTTAATATTTTCATTTCATAACGAGTTCATTACATTGGTTAAACTTAAGTGCAATCGAAACACGAATATAGCTCGATAAAAAACGAGAGTATTTTTTTAAAAAAATACCCGCATATAAACCTACCAAAACTACCCAAATTATCTCGTCGAAGAGCTGACGGAAATTCAAAATTATACCACCAATATCAATTTAAACTAAATCTCCATCGATTATTGGAATTTTTAACATAGGTCTCTATTATTCAAAGGCGGTTCACCAACGAAAATAAGAGTGACCAAAAAATAACGGTAGAGTCGCTTGTTTCTTAAACGTTTTACAAATGAAATTCTGATAAAAATTAATACTCGATAGCGAATGTCTTACGTCGTGTTGATAACACCCTGTATATTAAAATGTCGGTGTAGAGGCCCCCTAAGTCACTAATAATGTGTAAACTCAATACGAACGTCGCAGATTAACAATAATATCTCGAGACTGTAAATGCGATAATATTAAACAAACAATAATTGTATTATATTTTGCTGCGGTTACATTTTAATGAAAATATGAAAAATATAATTGTTTTTGATCAACAAGTAACAATAATTATTATCAACATTTTAATCTCCTTTATGTCGCAGTTTAACGGCGGTGTAGTAAACACGCCCGCGTTTTTCATCAATTGCGCGGTTACGAAAGTATTAAAAAAAAAAAAACCCTTACCGATTTCGTGACGTGTACAAAGAAAATGCGACAATTTATATTATAACATATACTTATTATTATACGTTTAGCTTTAACGAGCTTTAACGTTATTGTTTGTGTTTTCTGTAATGTGCAGGAATTTCGAGTTCGAAAAAATTCAAGTATAAATTCGTTTTTTCTATTTTTTTTTTTTTTTTTTTTCTATTAATTTGTACAGTAATAATCGATTAGTAAAAACAGATTATCCGCACTCGTAGGTTAGGTACATTATTCGTATACACTTCGAAAAGGAGAATAGCACGCGGAAAGCTTATAAAACATTTTTTCTCTATCTTTCTATCTCTCTCTCTCTCTCTCCGTGGTAAACCGTATTATAATATCGTTTTGGTCCATGAATTTTATATTCAAAATAAAAATAAAAATAAAAAAAACACCCTGATATAAGTACATTAAGCGGCGCATACGAATTAGCTATTAATATTCCATTCCGTGTATAATAATATGTATAATCGTAAAACATAGAATAAAAATTCATAACCGCGAATGTATACAGGACTTTTCGTTTAAAAGGATTAAAATCAATTCGATATCCGATACGGTCGTATATACGAACATGTACACCGTCGTATTTTCTCTTCGGTCGGGAGTCGGGGGAGCGTTTCAATTATTTAAAAATAATACAAAATTGTAATAATTTTTGTTTTTTTTTTTTTACCGCGGTTATTGAAAAGTCAGTTACATATTTTTTATTATACAATACGATATCCGGGTCATGTATTGTGCTCCGGGTATAATTTAATAATGTTAAATTTAATGTTTAAAAAATAATAATTCCATATGATATTCTTTGACGCGCCAATAGCGAAAAAAACGTCGAATCGAATGATTTTAACCGGATACTGATTGTATAAATACATTACGCGATATTATTATTATTCTGCTTGTGCGGCGTTTTTTTTTTCTCTTCAAATTAGCGTTTTTCGACTTTTTTATTTTAGGTTTTTGACAACCTGTTAATCTATTAATAATGTTTATATTTATTATGTTTGTCGGCGATTCGATTCGATGGCGATATTATAGTATAACATAACATTAAAAAAAATAATAATAATAATAATAATAATAGATAATCAAATACCGACTAGACAGAATTCTCTTTCAATAAAGACGCTTCTCTCGAAAGTCAGAATAGATTTCTGATTTAGAAAAATAGAATTGAACAAATCGAAAATAATGAAAATTTGGCATTTTTTTCCTAAAAGTTTTTTTTTTTTTTATTGAGTTTAACCTATTCCGGTTTGTTTGAATCTAAAATCATACAAATTGAAAATCGATCATGTTATAAAATATACCAACAAAAACGGTCGCGAATTCTGCAGACTCGTGCGACTGTTATAAACTATTAGTTTAATCACATACACGAGTAGTTCTAGTTGAAAAATAATAAGTCTGGTGGGTGGAAAACGGTACTATATAGAAAATAATATATGCGACTGTTAAGATGTTATAATAATATTAGTTTTGCATCGTAGCAGATGGGAAATTATATGAATCATATTATTCGAGAACCCGGATTTATGATTCACCATAGTGATAATGGCACGAGTCGGTCTGTCGAGCAAAATACAAAGAACAAGTCTGTAAGCTTCAAACGCTTATAATGCTACTACATAGCAATAAAATTGTAATTTCCTATTTTGATTTTAAGTTACCGCAAGGACAACTTACGGGAAACGTATCGGGTTTTCGAACAGTTTGTACGAAGCTAAACAAATTTCAACCGCGTGAAAGTAAAATACCTATTGATGACTTTACCGATGGGCGTGCCACTGTTTTAGGAGGAGAGTTGGAACTTAATATAGTATTATACCTGTGCAACGGTATACCGTTGCTAACGAAAAACGACGATGAGTAGAGTGTTGTTAATCTTATTTTTTCCCGGAGTGGTCGAGAAATTTACATAAATGATACAGTCGGTTTTTTGTAAATACATTAAGAAAACCACAAATCATATATTGATCTCATCATGTGACACAACTACATCAAAAATGCTACAAGAACGTTTCCATAATTTTCGATTATGCACGATTTCTGGTAGAAAATCTGTGTACAGGCGTCAAATGAAAAACTTGTCATACAGTCGAATCGATATATTCCACGATTCACTCGGAATCTGAAAAAAAAACTCAAAAATGTCAAAAAAAAAAAAAAAAAAACACTATAGGTATAACAACATAACGTTAAAAAAATAGAAAGAAAATTTTCAAAATTGTATCTGATAACTGCACGTTTACATAGTGTTAATACGTATTCGGCGAGAATTTTTTTTTTTAGGTTGAATTGCAAAATCGAAATTAATCGAAACTGTTAAAATGCATTTTTTTTTTTTATTTTTTACGAATTATACCGCGAATTTCTATACGGTATTGAACTCTCCGTGACCCCGTCGCGATATCGGCTCGTTTAAAGGCCAACAAATGTACTACGGTTACGTTGACGTAAATGCGAGTAGTAATATTCTACGATCGCGTGAACAGACGACATTTTACGTGGGCGGGCGTGGTACCCATCGTCTATAATTATTTGTAGTCAGACGCGGTGATTTCACTCGGGAATTTTTTTCGAACTCTGACATTTTAGAGAAAATAAAAAAAAAAAATTGAAAACGTCTCAAACGACTGGAAATCACCAAATAAAATAAAATAAATAACGAAACGACGCGGGATTAAAAAAAAATACATAAAAGTACTATACCTACAGAACGTTGACCTTTCGTCGTACGTATTTATCGGTACAGTATTACTGGGGTTCTCACATCTCTCTTCGTGTCGTGTCAAATTGAATTTGACGGACCAGAGCTTTGTTTGTGACTATAATGTGATACGAAACGACCAGCGGCGGCGTGCCACGAGGAGGGTGTGCGGTCAAATAATATTCGCGAATAAATCGTATAGAATGTTCTCGTGTACGTCTCCGGCGTACTGAAAATGGGGTATTCGGCTGAAACTTAAATAGACATTTGAATACGATCATTCCGTTTTTCCGTTCTAATACCTCAGCGTTACACTGCTGTCACGCAGTTCAATCCGAGTATTTAATAATGTCGCAGATACTCGATTAGCATGATATAGCACGATAAACGCATCGTTTTTGATTTCAATTAACCGCTGCCGCGCGCGTATTCACATTCGTCTTGCTCCGGAGAAAAATAATCGAACGCTGTGACGACGGCGTTGGACAGCCCGTCCGCGCACAATCGACGGTTGGAAACTGAATGATACGTGATAATGCTCAATCACTCGGAGTGTGGAGTAATACCTAAAAACGAACGCGGTTTTCGAATAAATTTTGATTGGATTTAAAATCGCTAAAAACGAAACGATTATCGGGGAACGCCCGTCATATCGGAAGACTGGTCGCAGTAACCCTGCGTCGAAACAAATGTCTCTCCTCGGCTTCGTAATATATTAATTGATCGTTACACGGTGATATTTCCGCCTGCAAACGCGTCCACCACTGTCCACGGGCACCGTGTAACGCGAACTCGGGACAGTAGCGTAACTGGAACTCCCAATTTCACCCGTGAGAAAACATTGTATAAAGGTCCTATAGGCCGTACCGATAAGCAAACAAATAAATAGATATTTCCAAAAAACCCTCACCTGTCCGATAATTCCTTGGACCCTGGCCTAGGGGCCTCATCGGTTGTGGGCCCGTGGCGTTTGCCCGCCTCGCCCACCCGGCATTCACGCCACTGACTCGAGGCGCCCTTCGATACGGTTCACGGAAACTCCGACACACGGCGGCACGCGTATTTACTGACCCGATACGGGTTTGGCCCAAGCGATGTGTGAATACGGTGGATTTCCGTCGTTCGGACGGTCGGTTTTAGGACGCTCATTTCCTTGGAACAGTATATCGGATTTGGACCGGCACACCTTACTGGATTGTACTGTGTAAAACTCGGTTTGGGGGTCTGTAAAACGGTCGTTACATTACGGTCCGTTACGGGACTACGATAATAATATGCGTGCGCCCCGATTGCGTCTACAAAACGTGTTGGCCGTTTTTGTCCGCGCCCGCGGCAATGCGTACGCGCGGTAACGAAACGGTCGAAACGCACGATATCATCGACCGCCGTGTTAAGACGACGGGCCCTGCAACCAGAAGACGGTTTTCGACGCGACGTGACGAGTTGAGAATCCCTCGTTCGCGGCGTTACGCGTTTAAAATTAAACGCGTCCGGATGACGTAGTAATAATAATTTCGGCAGGACCGGCGCGCAACAACAATAACAATTATTATTATTGTTCTTTGAACAATATCGCAGTAATGTTTAAACGGGGTTGTATAAAATATTACAAACGCTCCGGCGAATTCCATCGTCGTTGCCGTTAATCCGGCCGACGGTCCGGGCATTATTAGCCGCGTCTGTATTAATACACCGCGAGTGGATCCGCAAAATGTCTGAAAACAATAACGGAATAACCGGACTTTGAAAACGCACGGCGATCGTATTATTATTTCAACAAACGTAAACCGCGTCATTGTTGCGCGATCCGTGGGTAATTATTGTCATTATTTCACTGGAGTTGCGCCCGTCGTTATAGCGATTCCGAAAACGGCGAATCGCCCGCGAAATACGTTTGAAAGAAAACAAAAAAACTAAAATAACAGTAAAACATTAAAACGTTTTGTCGAATTTTCCCCGGAAATATTACAAATACTCGTTATTGCACATTTTACAACACTCGGTTATCTACACGCAACAGTGTATTGTATGTGCTATAGCTGTCCCGGCCGACGTTTCCCGCGCCAAAAGAAATAATATTTTATTGGTTTTTCTCGGTTCGGTTCGTTTTAATTTTTCGATTTCCCTTTAAACTGTTTCGTCCGTATCGCCAAATTGTAAACCGACAAAATCAATTAGATTTTTCGTACCAGAAATACGTACCGGCGACCCCGTGTCCTGTCCCTTTTTCGGTGTTGAATTGCGGGGGAGCAGTAGCCCGTATTACGTTGTTCACGTACCACGCCCATTATGCAAAGTTGCAGCTCAATCCGTTCAGTGGTTTCGTTTCGACGAACTTTCGCATTTATAATATTGTATTATGGTAGGGTGGTTGTATTTTTCCCGCCGATTTCAGACGTTCCTAGCGGGTCGCTTTTGACTGAACGAGCTCGTGTACTCCCGCGGTACTAGAATTGTTTTTCGTGGCGTCGGGTGGAATTTCATTATGAATTTAACAATTATTTAACCGCGGTGTTTCGAGTGATTTTTCATATTTATACACTCTGGCGAACCTGCCCGTCAAAAGCGAGGACGATTCTTCTACGAATAACGTTAGTTTCGAGAATGCGCTTTTGTTGAAGGTCTGAACCTTCAACCCCCGCCCCTACCATTTGTCTGATCAAACTTCAATTTTTTTTTACGGGACTCGTATAGTTGTAGTACCTACCTACAGTGTAGTAATGTATTATTGATTATTATAATAATCGGTTATTTATTACTGTTTTGCGAAGAATATTTCTGCAATACCAGAATAGACGGGCTGAAAATTCGACTCTAAGTACGGACGTCCGATTTTTTTTTTTTTTTTTTGGCCCTTTCCTATTTAATATCTTATTCTAACGGAAACCCCGTTATCGGTTTTCCTTATCTCGATATCAATGCCCCCCCCCCCGGGATACCATCTTGATATTCTATACAAATTATCGTTATGACTTATAAACAGAATTTCATCATTGACATATAAGATAGACATTAAGATTTGATGTGAAATATTCATCGTCGTAACGGTTTTCGTTTGTTATTTTTGTTTTCAGTTAATTTTCAGCGGAGAATACACTAAGGCTATGAACAAGGACTGGCATTCCGGTCATTTCTGTTGCTGGCAATGCGACGAATCGTTAACAGGACAACGGTACGTGCTCAGAGACGAGCATCCCTATTGTATTAAATGTTACGAATCGGTGTTCGCCAACCCGTGCGATGAATGCGACAAGATTATCGGAATCGACTCCAAAGTACGTCTTCTGATCGTATCCTAAACAATTATTGTTATGTGTCCGTATGTATGTATCTGTAACTAGTATTTTTTTCCCGCAGGATTTGTCGTACAAGGACAAACATTGGCACGAAGCTTGTTTCTTGTGCAGCAAATGTCGCGTTTCGTTGGTGGACAAACAGTTCGGGTCTAAGGTGGAGAAAATCTATTGCGGAAATTGCTACGACACTCAATTCGCGGCCAGGTGTGATGGATGCGGAGACATCTTCCGCGCCGGTACGTTTTCCATCTTTGAAATTGATAAACTGCCAATTCACTATCGATATTATACGTGTTTTTGATAAAAATAAGCTCGCGTAAACGCAAGTTCGCTCGAATTGTCGGTTCAAATAGTTTTATATGCGGTCTGGGCCGAGTTTATTGGTAGAGTATTCGGGAACATAGTATGACAGAACTGCCCCGGTTTTTAGTCTAATGTAAACGGAGTGTGTGTAGAGTAGAGTAATTAATGTGGTTTAAAGTGGGGTACTATACCCAGGAATTTTTAATGGGAGGGTGTATAAGTAAATATGGTAATCACGATGCATGAACGAATCGTAGAATCTTCTTATGTTTATACCTTCAATGAGAATTTAAAATCCGGATCAAAAAAAAAATCCAATTTGTATTCAATATTTATCCAGCTTTTTTCCTTAGAACTTTGCTGAAATATAAATATTATTTCACGATAAAATTACTAAATAAATACTCATATTTTTGGTATTTTTAAGCGAATATGAAGAGATATAACCCCTAACGAGTCCCCCGCGCGCGTCGCCTATTACGTACGCTGTTGTGGTGTAGAGTATTCTATTCTACTCGCACCCATTGCCGCCATTTTCACTCGCCTCTTAGTGTATAGTCGAGTAGAGTAAATGAGATATAAATACGGTGTAGGCTATAGTGTACTCTCCCAGATACTCGAGCATTGCAAACCCGACTGTTTTTGATAATACTCGCGTGTTAAAGTTATTTATATATATTTTTGTTAACGAGTAGATTAGAAAATAATGAAGTTTTCGTCCGGGTCGTCGTGTGAACGTTCCACACTCGAAACGAGCCGCACACACGAATGCATTGGCTACGAGTGGCTCTTTGATTCTTTTCGTCGCGAGTTCTTAATCTCGATAAGACGATTTGAAATACACGCGTCACTCCGTCGAACGTTTTTCACGGTTGCGTCCAGACCGCGACACTGTTCCGCGCAGGAACTTACAGTGTCCTGAGCCCAGACGCACCACCAGAAACCTGTTCGATGAAAAACCTGCAGGGCGCGCGTTTAGACAGGCGACCGTATTCGAAACGGACGAATCGAACAGTAATGACCGACACGGTCAGTGAGAAACGCGCGTTAATGTGTTTACGGCGAGATACCCGGCAAGGTGCGCGTGCCCGAAACGAACAACTCCGCAGTGTCTGAGCTAATCGGAGTGTTCCATTCGCGCTTGTCACGGGTTTCGTGTATTTAAACGCGGCGCCCGACGGTCATGACGTGCGCGACATTTTTGAGACGCGTAGAAAACCGCGCGGCGCGTGGCGCACGAACGCGACAAACAGCTCGGCGACGCGCGTTACAGAAAAACGGCGCGTTAATGATTAAAAACGCATTACATTACTCGTCCGCCGTAATAATATCGGTACCGTATACGTACGACTGGTGACATCACCGTCTAATACCACCGCATCGTTATAAGGTTTTGTGCGCGCGCGCGTGTGTGTTTCTGTGTTGTTTATTCCCCTCGATATAAGTCGCGTGCGTCCAAGGCCGCGGAGAGATAAGTCGCCGCACGGCCATAATACACATACTATTACCGTCGACATAATAATAAAAATAATAATATTATTATTATACACTCGTGTTATACGGTCGTGACGACGGCCACGTCTGTTACGAAACGCGCGCGTAACGTTCCCGAAACGTTATGCGTAGTGCAGCGGTCGAAAAAAGAAAAAAAAGGAAAAAACGCGCACGACCGGCGGAGCTCCCGTCGCCGGAATCGAATTTTCCTCTCGGCATTTCGTGGTTTTTTTTTTTTATTTCGAATGAAAAATTCGCATCGGAACGGGTAAAACAGTTCTCCGGGTAGGCATTGCTCGTTACTGCAGTGTATCTCGAGATTCCCGCCACGGTACCGAACAGACGGCGGGCCCGGGAGAAACCTTCTAAAGGCCGTCCTCGTCGGTATTTCTATTTACATACGTACGCGTTGCGATCAAGACGTTCACTTTCACAAGTCTGTAAGAGTGGGTATTTAAAATCCGGTATCTACTGTGCAAAACATGAAATCTGAGCATAAAAATGATTGGGAAGGGGGTTGAAAGCGGAAACTGCCATTGTTTTTCGTTTTTTAAGTAAGACGAGTGGATCGACACAGACGTATAAAACCAGACTGCAGTGACCTTTTTCTTTTTTTTCCGTTTCAAATTGTGTAAATCGGCACCCAACTCGGAAAGTGGTACTTGACCACTAGGGCTAGCAATATTATTGACGGGAATTGATGGATTTTTTTTGTTTTTTACTTATCGGCCTTTACACAGATATTGTATTAAATAAGAATCGGAATCTTCGTATCTTTTGCTAATGGCCTTTTTTTTTTATTATTATTATTATTATTTCACAAGCTTAAAGAACAGGTTGTAGTTAAACCGATGGTTAAACGCTAAAAACTGTAGAATTTTATTCGAACGGCATTTCCGAACTAGTAAATCGTTTTTACAAAAAAAACGTGTCACCCCGGAAGGCAGTCATGTCGACAATTATCAGCATGCGAATAAAGCGATTCGTTTACGGATTTACGCGCATTGTCAATTCGTTGTTCTACGCAATATGATAGTTTGAAAATCGCACGTTAAGTGGCGTTATTTATCAGCCCGCCCTCGTAATGTGCGCGCGACGGCGCATAAATGTACAATTGTTATTACGGCGCGCTCCCCCCCCCGGTGTAAAATTCTCCGCGCGCTCGTTTCATTAACGGTCTGCGCCGCGCTGCTGTTGCACCGGCGGCATCTGTTCCTCCGCGGCGAATGATCATCGCGTTTTCTGTTCCGACAACGGCCACGACGGGAATCCGCGTTCCCTCGAAATATTTCGCGTTCGTCGGAACGTTCGTAAACGATCCGTGTTACTCCGTTCTAAACGATATATTATGAACCGGTTACGTGGTTCGCGCGGATTTATAATGCCTAAAATTTCGAGCACGCGGCCGCATATCTTCGGCTCGCCCCCCATCACCCTACACAGGCGTGGATCCGGAACGCAATTCCAATGCCCATGGCGGCTCATAGTAGAATTTAATCGACCGCAATCTATTTGTGATTGGCGTCCGGGACCGTCTGTGGTGGCGATGCGGCGCACTCTTGCGACGTCGATATCGGGATCTATAGAATTATGAAAAAAAAAATCTGAGAAATAATACATCTGGGTGGGTGAGGCTTGGACCCCTAGGACCCCTGGTTCTACAACCACGCCCTGTAAACACGTCTTCGACGTGTGTGTGCTCTTCTGTAATTTTCACGTTTTCGGGACTCGTACATTGTCGTTAAATGTAAAACCGACAAAAAAAAAGAAAAAGAAACAAAAACATTTGTTTACTACGAGACGTCTGATAATTACGTATTTTTTTTTTTTTACATATTCCGGTAAAAATCCGATATTATAATATTACGTCCGGTGTTACAACTATAGTGAACCGTTTATCGACCAAAATTTAAAATAGTTCACATTTCGTTCACTTATTATTCGATCGATCGGCCTTTGGTCCAACAACGCCGAAAAACGGTCCGTCGCGACGATTTTCTCGATTTCGAAATAGACGGACGGTGAATGACATAAATCCGTATCTCAGATTTTAGATGACGAATTCCGTGTGTCGGATTTCAAAACAAGAGAATTCCGATTTCGGATTTCTACATTTGTAATTGCACGGAAAACGCCCGAAAAAAAAAAAATCCAAAATCTCGATTTTAAATCGATTTTCGGCTCGCGGACGCGCGTGTTTCGAGGAAATTACGTCGGTGATTTTTGATGGCTTTTTGATTGCTCTGTGCCTCTCCCCCCAGAGGAAAAAAAAACCATCGACCGCGACCCGTGTAAACGATAATAATATTATAATATCGGATGCGTCAACGTGGAGGTGTATACCGTGTGTGGGCAGGACGGGAAGGTTAGATTGCCGTGGGTTACCAAACCGGGGTGTTGGTGGTGGTATACGGTCGGCCGCAGCGGTTCCGAGACGGTGGGGGGGGACGATTGTGACGGGGGGAAAGGCGGGAGACACCGGCGCGTATATTACGCTCCGACGCGGTACGCGATCGTTTTCGGCCGTCAGCGTCGTTCAGTGTTCAGTGCTAGTGCAAACACCATGTCCGCGGTAATGGACGTAATGACCACCAAGTTCGGCAACATCACGCTGAAGACCAGCACGCCCAGGAAGGATAATGCCGGGGCCGGCGGCACCGAGGACGACGTGGCCGTCCTGTCGTCGTTCCTGCCGGAGTTCTTGATGAGCCCGGAGGCCGCGTCCAAGAACCGGACGTTCGAGTGCGCGATGAAACGGCAGTGCCGGCTAGGAGACCCGAGAGCCACCCCGCCAGGTTAGACGACCGACCACGAACAGTTGGGAGCGTAATTTAATAAAATATTATCGTTCCGAGGATGGCGTCCGTTCTCGGAATGCGTGAAATAGCGGGCGGATCGGTCCCGTCGCGGGTAATGTCCCGGGTACCACGACTACGCGGCGACGGTTTTTCGAAAATTTTTCGCTTAAACGTGCGACACGGTTACGCGAAAAATTACGAAAATTACGTCTAGTAATCTTGTACGAAAAACTCCGTTGTGAATTGCCGACTCCGGGATGGGGGGGGGGAGGGAAAGACAAATTCTCGCGCGGCTACTGTCGGCTGCGTCGTATGTGTTGTTTGTTCTATGCGTCTCGCTATTTTCGGCGTTTTTTTTTTTTTTTTAGAAAAGAAACAAAATTGTTAAATTTATATACGCAAAGGAAAATAGTTTCGCGGTACAATGTTTACTAATCGAAAATTTTTCCCGAGCCGTTGATGGATAGACAAGAGGCGGGGAGGAATGTATTCGAGTCGAAATATACCGGACGAATAGTTTGCCGTTGTAACGGTTGTAAATAAATTATCGCGCAGTAGAAACGTATGTAACCGACGTAAATTCGCGCAACACGCACGCGTTTAAATTCGATCCGCGAACTTGCCTGTATAGTATGTATCGGGTAAGACGCGTTGAAAAGGAACAAAACGAAACGAAAATAATACGTTAAATTATTCGTGATGATCAGGGACCGGATTTATATATCATGCACTCGAAATCCACACACAGCAAAAAAAAAAAAAAAAAAAACGTCTAAAATGTCTTGAAAATGAGCTTAAAAAATATTTAAAAAGAGTGTGAAAATAGCAGGAGTGACGTTTTGAAAGCGCGTCCCCCCTGCATAACGGTTCCGACTTATAGAACAGATAGTTCCACCGCGCTTTTCGACGTTTTCCATTTTTAGCCGTTTTCCCCGCGGATTATTTCCACGCGTGTGCGCGTGTGCCGCATCCCGTACCCAATAGGATCGTAATTGTTGAACGTTTACGCGCGGCCATTATTGATTCCGTGTGTTAAAACCGTTCGCCGCCTGTACATTCTGACGGTGTTTTCATACTGTTGTGTGCTGTTGGTGGTCGGGCGTCCGAGACCCGTCGTTTCGGACGAGCGTAATTTTTTTCCGTTAAATATCGCCGTAAAAACGAATAACATAATACGTTGTACAGATAAAAAGGAAATATTTTAACAGGAACTACGCGGTCCGCACGAAACTATCGGAGTAACCGGGCCGAGTTCGCGTTACTAAAAAAAAAAAAAAAAACAATTCGCGCGTTATACATTATTGTTGTTTCGCTATGTAATAATCGGTCGAACGGACTGAAAAAAAAAAAAAGAAACGCATTAGAGCTTGACACGATATCACTTCGTGCGTATAGATTATTACCGTTTTTATTAAGTCGAGTTTGTCCATTTACGTCCGTTATCCCGTTGTTATTATTATTATTATTTTTTTTTTATTTATTTATTATGCCTTTAAAGTTTTAGCGCGAGTAAAAACACCGCGAGGTTCGCGGAAAACAGGCTGACGTGTTTAGGCGAACGTTCTAAAATGTTCCCTGCTATTGTAAAAGTCGCGATTTTCCACTGCTCACACTGGCGACGCCTGCGGTGATGCGCCCGGGTATTTTCGACGGCACGAGGACGTTTGGACCGCTCGGTAAATAATAATCGTGGCTCGTGCGTGAATGAACCGTGTAGAATATTTTTCCGCTGCACTACCACCCGGATCCGGAAAAGCCATTTTTTTCCGAAAAAGTTGTCACGAACCGCAAGGAATATATCCCTAAAGCCCCTTGACCCTCTGCGCATGCGGCTGAATAGTGCAGAATGGATGAGTCATCCCTCAGCCGTGAGGCGACGTTTCCGCAGAGTTCAGTTATACACCCCGGCGATACCATCACCGTTGCTATTCCGATTTATACCATCGTGTCTAGTCATTTTTTCAGATATCGATTGACGTACTAGTTTGCTAACGATATTTTGCGATTCGGACACGACCAGCCGGGGTTTACAATATTATTCAGACATAAATAAGCGCGCACGGTCTATAACAACTGCATCTATCCGTGTATATCTGTGTACTGTTATCTATACGATATTACCCCGTAGCTTATCATTCGGGAACGTACTCAGGAAGGTATTGTCTATTTTTTTTTTTTTACGATTGTCTACCTATTTCACGGGTTTACACAATAAACTAGGTCGCTAACCACCATAATTATCGTGCTTATGCTTTCGGTTGAAACCGCTCGACGACCGTTCATATCCGAGGACCTTATCGCGTATGCTATGCACACCTTGTCGATTGTTGAATCTGTCTTTATACCGTTGTTACCGGCGCGGCGGTGACCAGCACCGTGATTGTTGACAATATTTACATAAATATTATTATCGCAGTATAAAAGTGGACGATAAGGCCCACGATCCCTCGAATAATTAATCGCGGCGGATTGAAAATTCACTTCTAATCGGATTTATCGCACAATATATTATTATATCTGTGACCTACCCGTGCTTATTTATAATCGTTGCTGTTTTATCGCGTAGAAATAATTCTTTTCCGATAGTCGTAAAAAAAAAACAAAAAACCAAACATAAAACCTTGACGCGGCCGTGCAGATTTTCAATATCCCAGGCCGGCGGCGGTCCCGTGGGCGTATTAAACGCATTTACGTCCTCATATCCATATGTACCCATTGTCTCTGCGATACACATATCCATGGCGACAAAACGAAACAATCGGCCACCGCCGTCGTCATTATCGTATCCGGGAGACGATAATAAGAAACGTATTTACACTTAACCGATTATTAGGCACTATAGGTTAGGTTAGGTGAGGTGTATTATATTTTATTGTTTACACAGACGATATTATTTCGTTTAACTAGCCCCGTCACAGACCGTATATTAAGTTTTCGCGATGACCTCGGGCACCGCGGCTATGTTATTAATCTATTAGACTCTGCGCGAATCGAGAAGTAGTATGTATTGCTTTTAATACCGTGTGTTTTTTTTCCTTTCTGTAAACATTTTTCCCACATCTGAAGTCGATCCATCGATAAGTTAAATTATCATTTTTTGATCTATATACAGTGGATATCCGTGTATAGTTTTCTTAATAGTCGGGAAAAACTGGTAAGGTCGAGTTCGCAGGTCCCGAATTCAATCCCACAAATACTAAAGTTACACTATCATAGGTATAGATGTCACATGTTCCAAGGTGTGAAAATAATAATTTTACTCGACGTTCGTGGCAGGAATTGCCGTTGACGTTGTCCAGTATTATTATAAGACGATGCATAACCGCATCTATACTACAGTCTCAGTCTTAAATAACTAACGGATAACACAGCATAATAAATTACGTTATTGAGAACGTAAATTGTGGCGTTTAGATTGAAATTAGACACAAATACCAGAGTTTAAAACGTTGGAGTATTTCTGAGATCTGTACGTAGCTTAATTTCCCCTAACAAATTGTGGTACGAAAACTATTTACAAAAATAATAACGTGGCTGTAACTTTTTTTTTATTACAATGTGTTAAAAAAAAAAAAAGAATAATAAGCTACTTACAGCCCGAGAAAATATTCCAATTCTTTAAATTTTATTATTCGTGTATTTAAACTCCGATTTCATCCCGAAGACCAGGATTTATGTTCTAAACAACGCGTAATATTTCGGTGTGTTTACTGTTAACCGCAGATGCGGATATGGCGTCCTCTCATCCAGGATTATAATCGGAAAAACGATAACGAAAAACTGAAAAAAGCCATCACGCCGTAGTGTCCTCTGTCGCATTTCTATTGTTTTACCACGGCCGGTGGGGGGAGGGGTTTCATCGCCAAATGAATACTTGGGAACATCATTTTTCGGTTTGTTAAAAAGTGTATAAGTTTAATGAACAGGTGTAGTTCGCAGCGGTCTGCATGTGCAATAATATTATTGATCTGTTTGTCGATACGGTTGCAGCGAGGGCACTATATTATAGTATAAGTTGTTGTTTTCTCTCGCCCTCTCTCTGTTGCTCTCTACTGGTGCTGCTGCTGCTGTTGTCGCCACTCTCGAACATTTAATTCTCGTCTAAAAGGTTCGGAACGAAAATCGTTTGCCCGTATATGTACAACAATCGATCGCCCGCGCGACCTTCCGTGAATCACAATAATAGTAATAATTATTGTTTTTTTTTTTTTCGTACACGCCCCGACGCGATGCTGAAACGACGTTTTGGACGATCGACGACGGCGTTATAATGTGACTCGTCATTTTATTATATTTTTTCACAATAATTATGTATATTCAAATTATTTCGGTCTAGTTAGTGACGGAACACGGCAGCAGTGCACAATGGCGACCACACTGTACGTAATTCGTCTATACAGTGTTCATCGCACGGCACGGTGACTTCACAGGCCCTACCATCGCCCACCCCTTCTATAAAATGCCATATTGGCCAGTACGCCTAGATTTGTGAATGCGCTACAGGGCGCTATAGAAAATTCTCTCTTAAAAGATCCCGAGTACAATGCGGTGTCAGCACGTAAATCGTGTACGTGTAACTCAATCTTTACGATATATTGCACGTCCATGATATGATCACTTCGGACCGCTACCGCTACCGCTTTTCACCGCAATTCGGGAACCACTGAAAGCGTAGTGTGGGAGTGTAAAATCCACACAGCGAGTACGTCTCGCGCGCGTTTGTCGCGACGAAAACCGGTGACGAAATACTATCTGGAAGAGAAAAAAAAATTACCGTCCGCGTTCGTGTATCGCCGCGAGAATGTGGGACGGCTGTAAAAATCGCGTTCACTATCCCGTGGGTGATCGAAGGACCCCGGCGGCGGAAGGCGAAAATTCGACGGTTGCGAATATTCAGTTTTTTTTTTTTTTTTTTTTTTTTTTGCGATCTGACACCGAAGATCGATCGGATGTTTCTCCGCTCGTTACTCCGAACAATCAATGAAATATAGCGCTTCGTTGTTTACACTGTCAAAAAAAAAAAATAATAATAATAATAACTATAATAATTAACTCTATTCTTAAAATATCAGTAGCTGTAGTTTATATACGTATATTCCGAAAACGTACGGAGTAAAAAATGTGTCCGAACTCAAGAACGTTACACGTAGTTTTTAATTTGTATAAACTAGACAGTGTTTTTTCTTTGGACATTTTTTTTTTCCTGGATTCTAAATCTGCAGGGTTTATCTAGTTATTGAGTTGTTTTTTTTTCTTTTGAAAACTGTTTATAGAAAGTAGGAATACAAAATCGATAAACCGAAATATATTTTCCGTTCCGAAATACTATGTGGCCGTTCGAATTTCATTCGAACCATAAATATTAGTTATTAATTGCCCGATCCAAACCGATTGATTCGGAATCGTTCGTATTAAAAAACCGAAAAAAAGAAAAACAATCAATCTATATTTACACACGCGACCGCGACAACAACGCCGGGGGTCCGTCGATTGGCAAATGTTTGCAGGAAAATACGTTGGCGATAAAAAAAAATTAAATTCAAATTTTGTCACATGAAACATGTCTGTTCCGCACGTGCCTATTATGCGTGTACGATACACGTACACAAACTTTCATCAGCTATTACGACATTGTTGACGCTACAGTATTTCATCGGGCGTTTTCGTATTATTGTTGTTATTGTTAATAATTTTCCCCGTTTATATTGCGTTACAGGAACGAAAAAGATGGAATACAAGACCAGACAGTGGCACGAGAAGTGTTTCAGCTGCGTGGTGTGCGAGACACCCATCGGCACCAAAAGCTTCATACCCCGGGAACAGGAAGTCTACTGCGCCACTTGCTACGAGGAGAAGTTCTCTACGCGTTGCGTGAAGTGTAGCAAGGTATGGTAAAACAAACAAATAAAATAATAACAATAATGACAACATAGGCGGTGAATGACGGTCGAAAAAATAAAACGGACTTTATAATGTAACTGTATACCGTCGGGACGATGATGGCGGAAAAAACTATATTGTTATACCGTTTAAAAACCACAGTGAAAATTGAAATTATTCCAAACGTATGTAGGTGCAGAAAAAATAGGGACGGCAACAGGGGAAAGTGTATTCTATACAAATCGTTTTACCTAGACGTTTATGTTATACTAGCTTATCCGGACGCAATCCTTTCAAAAATCAGAAATCCATAACACTGTCCGTGACAATCAAATTAAAATATTTAACGAATAACTTTTTTTCCCATCTGTGTCTCCACGGTAACTGCTATAATAAAAAAAAAAATCGATTTTCATTCCAAAATACCAGAAACTTAGTGTCGGCCACCTTTTAGAGGTTGAATTTCGAGATAAAAACTAGATATCGGCGACCTTCATTTTGTTTTGAATGCCAATTATTCAAAGTTTCTTTAAGAACAAAACTGTAGTCTTGTAAAGCGGACCAACAGACATACACTTAATTTTGTTTTTTTTTTTGTTTGACCTTATACTTCAACGACTTAAACTTAATGCCCGACAGATAATCACCAGCGGTGGCGTGACGTACAAGAACGAACCGTGGCACAGGGAATGCTTCACTTGCAGCAATTGCAGCACTTCGTTGGCGGGACAACGTTTCACTTCCAGGGACGAAAAGCCGTACTGCGGCGAATGCTTCGGCGAGTTGTTCGCCAAAAGATGTACTTCTTGCGTTAAGCCAATCACCGGTAAGTCTGCTATTCATTTTTCGAGCATTTTTTATCGAGTCAAAAAAGTCGAATTCACCATAATTTTAAGATGATGAAAAAATGTTCGTGGTTTTTCCAGTAGTTTAATGGCCTATTTTAAAGAGGAGATTAGAGAGACAGATCTCCTCCCTCGAACTTTGTCTAGTAGCTATTATTATCTATAATATGATCACCTATTTTTAGATTCTGAGTGTAGCGAAGAACGTATTGGTTTTACTAAGATGTTTATTATTATTTATTTTATTTTTTTATTTTTTACACTGTGTACAAAAATTCGACCAGAAATCTTACTCAGATAGGCACCACTTCTGAAAAGAAATGTTGTCCAGATGACTGGGAGGTTATTTTTGATTATCCAAGCGGTTTTTATAATATATGGAAAAAAACCAGGATAAAACGTAAGGAAAACGGGAAATGTACGAAAATAATGCTTTTATTATTTTTCAATTTTTTTTATTTATTATAATACAGTTAAACAAATTCGTAGAGACTTGACATTTTGAAAGAAAGCTTATATTTATCTTTTCTAGACGCGGTAAAATTTTCAAAACATTTGAGCCATTTTTAGGCTTTTTATAGACTTTTATACATTGAGGTACATTATGCCCACCGGATATATAAAAAGTTCAAAATATTTACAATAATCGCTAAAGGTTATAGCCGCCTGTAGGCTTATCGGGTTGCGTAAAGTTATTGCACGTAGGCACAACAAGTCGATGGGCGGGAAGATGCACAATCGTTGACGCGTCACTGGACCTCTAACCTTTTTGATCGGATTGTACAGGGTAATCCGGAAGCGCATCACCTAACAAAGATTCCGAATACAATTTATCTCATTGGCTTAATGATCTCGTTGTAATATATTTGCGATATTTTCAAAATGTTAACCGCACAATATCTATACTTTTGATTTACAATAGTAGAAACTCCCGATATCTTTTTGATCTTTGAAAACGAATCCGATCCTGTACCTAATTAGTTTGGTTCGCAATGCGCAAGAACAAATTTACATGTTTAACCGGAAAGTATGGCTGTTGTGCCAAAACAAACAAGTTCCATAGGATCGTGTGTGTTCGTGTGGATCATGAGTTACGATACTGAAATCTTAGGCATTTAATCAGTAATGTTAAAAACCACATCGTGTTCCATCACAACTTTTAACAAAACACTCCGAAAAAATATCGATAACGACTAAAACCTC
This sequence comes from Cinara cedri, assembly GCA_902439185.1. Lineage (NCBI taxonomy): Eukaryota > Metazoa > Arthropoda > Insecta > Hemiptera > Aphididae > Cinara > Cinara cedri. Next base: position 10,435 of record CABPRJ010000540.1, on the reverse strand, counting down.
ATGACTTTTGATTCCAATTTCCAATTTCTTAGCCTAAATTAAATATGCATTTTGAATTTCTTTATTGATTTTTTTTCCGTTTTTTTTTTTTTTTTTTTTTTTTGAAAATGTGATTTTTAATTCTGACCTATACTCAATGTAATAATACTATTATTTGTTTTCTCGCAGGAATCGGCGGCACTAGATTCATCTCGTTCGAGGACCGTCACTGGCATAACGATTGTTTCATATGCGCCACCTGCAAGACCTCACTGGTCGGCAGAGGATTCATCACCGACGCCGAAGACATCATTTGCCCCGAGTGCGCCAAACAGAAGCTCATATAATGACGAGCACCGGCCGCAGTACTACACGATGGGCGCAGACAATCACGCAACTCCAACACGCCATCGTTCAAATAAAATTATCGAAATAATATCATCACGTTCATAATAATAAAAATAATAATATAACATAACCCTGCTGAAAAATATCTTCACTTAATTTATTTCACGAGCTTTTTATTGTTCGTCCCGTCGGTGTTTTTGTATTTTGTATTTTTTTTTTTTTCTTAAAGACTCATGTTCGAACATCAATACTTAATAACAATAACATAATTATAACTATCGGCTTCACCGTAAATTTTATTACCTATCGAGTTATTTATTTAATTAATTTATTTATTTATTTATTTATCTACCGATACGAAAAATGCTCGATACGATATTACATACCTATATTTATATTGGTTGTTATAGTGTCACCGCGTGTGCCTTAATCGATTAAAGAAATCCGTAAACATGGTAATTTTTTTTTCACTTTCTAATAGAATATAATTATTAATAGGCGTTTAGGTTTTTGATATTAATATTACTATTATGTATACACATAAATATATATATATATATATATAATATTATACTGTATAAAACTAACAAAAAAAAAAAAACCATTTAATAAACACTATTGTCATAATCGCGTATAGACCGCATACCATGTAGATTTATATAAAACAACTAAATAGCCGATTCTACGAGTTCTGCCTGTAAAAGAAAACCCCCTTCCCCCGAGAAGCCATAGTATACCGTCGAAGAGGACGAATTTTATCGATAAATCCTCCCCTCCCTCCCTCCCCCCGTTAAATGTTAATTGTGATGTTAATGCCCGTGATATGATTTGCGCGGTAAAATAACGCAAAAAACAATATCGTTCAATAAGACTATTGTTCCGTATTCGCGTTTATCCGGCAGGTTTCTTGTACGTGTCTTTTACGGTACAACACCCCATGTAATACAGTCGGCTGTTCGTAGTTGTTTTATATAATAATAATCGCTGTGCGTAGAACGCAATATTATTAAAAATATCGTATATCATACTGAATCTATATATTGTAATCGAAACGTTATTTATATTATATTATACGATTATTGTGTACTTTACTAACACCCAGTTTGAATATATTGTATTATAATGCCTATACAATATATATATATATATAAAAATATAAAAATTAATAAAAAAAAAAAAAAAAAAAAACGTTAAATTGTAATTTTGATTATTAATTTATATATAAGTAGATCGTAAGGCACATATTGTATTTAGGAACATTTTAAACGAAAAAATAACCGCCCCTTGTAGTATAATTTATTACTTGAAAATATTTATTTATTTTTTTTTTTTTATTCTCATTATTATTCTTATTATACATAGGTACGATTTTTTTCGTTGGTATTATTGTGGTTAACTAGTCAGGTATTTTTAAACCTTTTTAATATACCTACCTATTATTGATAACAGTGAAATCGTTTCTCTCTACTTCGGGAAACATAGGTACTGTAAATTGTATAGCCTTATCGAAACCCCGTCCCCCCACACACACACACATGCATACACACATACATACACATATACAAACACACATACACATACATACACACACACTCGGCCAAATATAATTTTTTAACTAGTGGCATTAGATTATCAAAATTAAAAAAATAAAAGCACGGTGCTGTGAAACGTTTCACTTTATAAATATTACATACTTACCTATACATTATGTACGTTTTTTTTTAAGTCTAACAAGGTGAGCGTATTATATTATCGATAAGCAAACACGCATTATTAATTTACGTTGCTTATCGTCTATACTCGGGCCTATAAACCGAACTTTTCTATAATAACAAGTACTTGTCTCGTTTTTCGAATCATATACTCTTATACATTGTTAATGAACGTTCTTTGTATTAATAACTTCAAATTTTGTAGGCGATATTTCTTCACGTTAAATATTCCTCTTGTGTAGTCTGTAATATATAGGTACCTATATTTAATATAAAAAAATAAAAAAAAAATATTTTATTTTTAATTTAGCTACTTGGAAAATTGTATCGCGTTGTTGATATAATAATATTATAGTCGAATAATAATATTTTTACCTTAGTAATTTTATATAAAAAAATGATAATAACACGCAAATAATTAACTACATTATATTATTTTTTTTAGTGGTTATACAGTTGAATCGATTGGTGCTATGATAATAATCATTAATTATAACGATATTAATAATACTTTATGTTAATAATAAATACGCTATGGTATATACACGAAACGCGTTGTTTAATATACTGTATAATTTAAAAAAAACAAAACAAAACACATTATTAGAGTAAGCTTTATAATAATTATGTATCTTTTTTTTTTTTTAAAAATGTATAAGTTTGAACATTTTCAAAATCACATTTTATAAAAATATAATATCATATGTTATCGCATTGTTAACTCACACATAAAACTTGTCTTCTTTTTTTTTTTCTCAATCTAATCATGTGACCACCTGTAGGTAATATTTTTGTTATTTTGATTACTATTAATACGGTTAAGAGTTTGCGATTTGTTCTTTACTACATATAGACCGATAGGCTGTAGTAATACAATCATAACTAACTCGTACTTCCAGTAAGTAAGACCAATTATGGTTTTGGAAAAATGATTTGAATTCATATAGGTACACATCTTTCATGTTTGTAAGGAAAATAGTTTCATTTTTTGGCTCTATTGTGTACTGTTTTTTTTTTTACTTGTCTGTTAACTATTTATTTCTAGAAGAAGTCAAATGAACAAATTAATGTGTAAATAAATAAATCTTGCGCCAATCAAAAAAATGACAAGAACACTTTTCTATGTAGCTTTTGAATCTAGATGGTGCGTGAGGATTAAGGAAGTTATTTTTCGATTTTCCAAACAGTTTTCATAATAATTGAGAAAACCAGAAATATAATGTATAAATGATTTCATTATTTTATATTTTTTCGATTTTGTTTCTCTATCAGAAATCTTACATCGATATTTAAGTGTACCGTATTTTCTGAAAACGAAATATGTTGGCTGGTTGGTGTACGATAGTTGTTTTTTTTTTTTTTACAATTTTCTAAATACTCGAGAAAAAAACGCAAAGGATACTGGAAAATTTACGGCATATAATGGTTTTATTATTTTGAACTTTGTTTCGGTTAATAAAATGTATGAGGCCCACACTGTCGTCTGGAACAAATTGTTTTCAATCACGGACATAAAGGTTCAAACTACAGATGTAAGTTTGGTAAATTTTTACCAATTATTTCTTTACAGGTAAATATAATTTACCGAAAAAATTAGTATGTGACACATTAAATTAAACGTCTTAACGAGGGGAATATCCATAACATATCAATAGAATAGAATAGTTGATATTACAAAGCGTTCAACATTTCCACAACTACTGATTGTGTATCACATAACATATCATACCATCAATCATTATCGCTATTGATAGTGTGGTGGCGTGGAGTGTGGAGCTCGTATATACCGCGCAACAACTCGCGCAAAGTCCTGTGTGATCAGACGGAACCTGATTCAACAATGTGGACACTTTTCTGAAAGGAAATTTTCTCAATGTGGTACTTTCAAGACGTGGTTTTTCGAATTTCTCATCAAATGTGAAAAACCGAAAAAAACGAGAAAATGTACGAAATATATTATTATAAAATATAACGATTTTTTTTTTCTATGAAAAACTTTTCTAACAACAATTTTGCTCCAAGTAATAACACTTTTACTAAAAAGAAAATCTACTGGGATGATATTTTATGGTGGAAGTTTTTCGATTTTCCATAGTTTTCCCAGCAAATATGAAAAATCGGGGAAAAAACGTAGGAATCTGAGAGAAACGTAGAAAAAACGCCAGAATTGGTACATTAAACACATTCTATTAAAGAAAATAAAATATAATGCCTATTTCAATATTTTAACATAATAAGACATATATATTTTTTATAGAGCATCACTATCAACAGGACTCCGCTAGGATTCATTTTATCGCTTATAGATATATATTAGTTACCTATAACAGTGTAGGCTGCACCGTCCCTATTATCCTATAAAGCCATGAAGTAGAGTAAGGCTATTGTGACCATGCTAAAACGAAAAAATAAACAGCAGAAAATAATTTCAGTATAGAATATTATAATACAGTTAAATAAAATAGAAATGAATACGGAATAATTGACATCAACATAAAAAAACTGGGTAAAAAGCGTTCCCAAAAGACGTTCGTAGGTATAACAAGACACATAGTTGAATATTATTATACGACACAATAATATNTAATATTTATATTAATCTAAATTTTTTTTTAAGAAATAATTCCTCGCCAAGTAAATAAATTATTGAAACAAAATACGTTTACTTAAATTCAATATACTTAGCATTTATTCATGATATCACATCTTTATAGTGCTTAAAGATCAAATATTTTTTTTTTTATCTAGTCATTTTTACACGGAGTTTACGAAGGGTTTTTGTTGTGATATCACTAATTTTTTTCATCAATGCAAATGCAAATAATGATAATGATGATGTATTTTTATCTTTTACTTTATCTAAATAATATATCTATAATTGTTTTAGTTTTGTTTTTCTAGAATTATTATATACACGTCTTTGCCACTACGAGCATTTCAATCAAACAATACCTTAAGGCATTTTAACGGCACTAATAAGTCGATTAGTCCATTTTTCAATATGTCCATGAAAGGGAAACAGTAACTTTACCTTGATTTGTTTAGAGCGTTGTCGAGATACCAATTTTGTTGATAAACTTATTTTATAACAATAGTTTTGTTAGTAATGTCTAGTTTTTTTTTTTAGCAAGTACATTTCTTTATATTTAACTCTTTTTTTTTTTTGCAATTTAGTTGACATATTTATAATTAAATAAATGCAAATATTTTTTCTATAAAATAATAAAAACAACTATTTTTATAATAGCTCAGTGTAGACTATTATGTTGGTTATACCAAAGTCACATTTGTTCGCGAATACGCGAACAGAACAAACAATAAGATAACACGCTAAAATAAAATATACCGATGAACGACAACTACAAACGACAGCAGATAACGAAATGAATGCATGTTCATGAACCGCCGACCGCCGACACTCGGCACTAATAATATTTTCTCCCACCTAGGCCTCGAGCTGCATACACGAAATCGAGTGGGGGAACCGGCCGATGCGACGACGACTACGACGACGACAACGGCGGCTAGCATGATTCTGAATTTAATATAAATTTCCATTAAAAATGTCGCACTTTTTCATGTATAACTTAATTTCTAAACGTACGATTTTAAAGATGATTACAAAAGCACGTTCTACACAATATTTCTGATTTTTTGGTGTTTACTAGGAGTTAATGGATGCATTAGAAAATTAGTTATGTTGTACAACAAATTTACCTGTATTTTACACAGTTCATTAAATGGGCAACTCCTGCTTCGATATATTATACACACACCGTTGAAAAGCTATTTTTTTTTTTTTTACTTAGCTCTCGCCACGACCGTAACGGTGGATAAAATAGAAATGAATACGGAATAGTTGACATCAACATAAAAAAACTGGGTAAAAAGCGTTCCCAAAAGTCGTTCGTAGGTATAACAAGACACATAGTTGAATATTATTATACGACACAATAATATTATAGGTACATTATATGTATATTGAACAAATGTTCTTATATATTATACAAGTACGTTCAAGATAAAATGTATAGAAAAATAACTTTTGGCGCCTAAAATGATTTATATTAAGATCCAAACGTTATAATTCCAAACAACGATTTTATAAGTCTTAAATCTCATTAAGTTAGGATATAGGTAAAACATTAAAGTACTATACTTAGTACCATCTCCTTTATTGGTCACATCGTCTAGTCGATCATAAATTCGTAATAATCAATAACAGTGTTCAAAATATTCGTAACATTATTTAAAATCTGAATTTATCTATTTTTGAGACCAGTTAGTAATGCGATTGATACCACTATGTGACGTAGCTCAAAACAAAACGTTTAATAATATTTTCGTAAATGGCTAAAAACGCGATATTCGGGTTTCTATAGTATCCACCTAATATAATATACGATAAAATCGTATAACCAAAACGATTTCAAAACTAAATATATATTTTCTACTTTTGCATCATATTTTTATAAATATTTATGCACACTGGTAGATAAATATACATAAGTTTGAAGTCGAATCATTTGCAACGATAAGAACAAACAAGGACAATTGTCATTTACAATGAGTGCGGCTGAAGTCGGTTTCAGATTTGCCCAGCATTATGACTCTATGTTGAACACCAATCCGCAGGACGCGTTCATAATCTATGACAAGCTCGGCGACTACCGAACCATATATGAAGATGGAACTTTGGCCATTGCCAAAAAGAGGAAAGAATTAGAAAGAATTGTAATAACTTCCGTGACCTCATCGAATATATCCGTCAACTTGTTATATTTGGAAACCGGCGGACATTCTGTGGAACACCTGCTAATTATGGTGATTGGTGAACGGTTCAGATATGTGATTTCCATGGATTGCCGTCCGAACCGGGGAATGCTATACGCCATCGTACGGTCCGTGATGCAATATTTTTCTGTAAACCAACCTACGCAGGTAACTACTTTCAATGTAGCTTACGATATTCAGGAGAATACTGACAATCACAAGATTGAAGCCACAAGTATGACTCAAGCAGATATTTCGAATAATGTCGCTGCATATAATAACCCTTTAAGTAATACCATTAAAATTAACACTTATAATGCTATAAAAAATGTCCAAAATCCAACGAAGAGTATTTTAAAAGGTGTAAAAAAAATTACCGAAATAGCTACCACTTCTCAAATATCCAATGATACCGTTATGAATGACGCAAATTACGAAAAAAGCACCAATATCACTTTGGTTAGTGTTAGGACGAGTGCGTCTGAAATAGGCTTCAGATTTGCACAGATTTATTACGCTACTTTGAGCACAAAACCTGAGAACGCATACTTGTTTTATAACGAGCTTGGCGAATACCGAACGACATACGAAGATGGCACCTCTGTCCTAGCCAAGAACTGGANATCATATTTTTATAAATATTTATGCACACTGGTTGATAAATATACATAAGTTTGAAGTCGAATCGTTCGCAACGATAAGAACAAAAAAGAACAATTGTCATTTACAATGAGTGCGGCTGAAGTCGGTTTCAGATTTGCCCAGCATTATAACTCGATGTTGAGCTTCAATCCGCAGGACGCGTTCATAATCTATGACAAGCTCGGTGACAACCGAACCATATATGAAGATGACACTTCGGCCAATGCCAAAAACAGGAAAGAAATAGAGAGAATTGTGATAACTTCCGCGACCTCATCGAATATATCCGTCCACTTGTTATATTTGGAAACCGGCGGACATTCTGTGGAACACCTGTCAATTATGGTGATTGGTGAACGGTTCAGATATGTGTTTTCCATGGATTGCCGTCCGAACCGGGGAATGCTATACGCCATCGTAAGGTCCGTGATGCAATATTTTTCTGTAAACCAACCTACGCAGGTAACTACTTTCGACGTAGGTTACAATATTGAAGAGAATACTGACTATCACAAGATTGAAGCCATAAGTATGACCCAAGCAGATATTTCGAATAATGTCGTTACATATAATGACCCTTTACGTAATACCATTAAAACTAACACTTATAATGCTATGACAAATGTCAAAAACCAACCGAAGAGTATTTTAAAAAGTGTAACCGAATCTACCGAAATAGCATCCACTTCCCAACTATCCAATAATACCGTTAAAAACGACGCAAATTACGAAAAAACCGCCAATAAGACTTTTGTTAATGTTAAGACGAGAGCGACTGAGGTAGGCATCAGATTTGCACAGAATTATTATGCAAGATTGACTACCAAACCAGAGAACGCTTACCTGTTTTATGACCAGTTCGGCGACTACCGAACGATATACGAAGATGGCACCTCCGTCTTGGTCAAGAATAGGAAAGAAATAAAAAGCGTTCTGTTAAATCATGTGACCATATTTGATATAGCCGTCAAATTGATTACTTCGGAACCCGTTGGTGGATCGTTGGAACACCTGGTAATTACGGTGACAGGTGTACGTTTTAAGCATGTTTTTTTTGCGAATTACCGTACAAACCGGGGACTACGTTATGCTATAGTAAACTCTGTGAAGCAATATTTTTTTGCCAATCAACAAACACAGGTAACATCTATCGATATAGGTGACAATATTGCTGAGAATACTGACTATCCCGAGACGGCAGGAAAGAAACAAATAAAGATTTCGGTTGATATAACCACATACAATAAACCTTCTTGTAATGCCAGAAATATTAACACTTATAATACTAATAAAATCGTCAAAAACCCACCAATGGGTATATTAAAACGCGTAACCAGTTATACCAACATCACCGACACATTCATACCTTCTCGTGATAATTTAAAAATAAACCCTTGTAATGCAATGACAATTGTCAAGAACACACCGAGAGATCCTTTAAAAAGTGTAACCAAATCTACCGAAATAGATACAACTTCCAAACAATCAAAAGATATCGTGAATAATGACGCAAACTACGAAAAAACGGCCAATAAGAATTTAGTTTTTGCTAAGACGAGTGCGACTGATATAGGCTTCAAATTTGCCCAGTTCTATTACGCCATATTGAGCACCAAACCTCAGAACGCGTACTTGTCTTATGACGAGCTTGGTGAATACCGAACGATATCCGAAGATGGCACCTTCGTCCTAGCCAGAAACTGGAATAAAATAAAAAGTGCTCTGTTGAATCCTGCGAACTTATCTAATATTTTTATCAAATCGATTACTCGTCAACCCGTTAGTGGATCGTTGGAAAACCTTCTAATTACGGTGACTGGTGTACGTATTAGGCACGTATTTATCGCGAATAAAAGGCCGAACAGGGGAATTGGTTACGCTATAGGAAAGTCTGTTAAGCAATATTTTCCTGCAAACCAAAAACCACAGGTAACAACTTTTGCTGCAGGTGACAATATTGCTGAGAATGCTAACAATCACGAGCCTTTAGAAAAGAAACAAGCCAACTTTTTAGATGATATCGACACGAACAATGAACTTTCTTGTAATGCCGGTAATATTAACACATATAATGCTATCAAAACTGTCAAAAACACACCGAAGGGTGTTTTAAAACGTGTAACCATATTTACCGAAATAGCCACCGCTCCCAAACATTCTCATTATACCGTGAATAATGGCACAAATCATGAAATAACCGTAATAAGCACACTAGAGGGTATATTAAAACGTAGATCCAAATCTACCGAACTACCTAACACTTCAAAACTATCTCATAATCCCGTGAATAATAACGCAAATAATGAAATAAGCGCCAAATACCCACGGAAGGGTATTTTAAATCATGTATCCAGTTCTACCGAAATCGCCACAACTTCCATATCATCTTGTGATACCGTGAATAATGACGCGAAGCAGGAAATAACCGCAAATAACAATTCGAATGATGTTAAGGCGAGTGCGACTGAGGTAGGCTTCGAATTCGCCCAGCGTTATTACGCTACACTAGAAACCGAAAAGGATCTTGCGTACTTATTTTATGAAGAGCACGGAGACTACCGAACGATATACGAAGATGGCACGTCCGTCCTAGCCAAGAACTGGGAAGAAATAAATAACGTTATATTGAGTCCTTCAACATTTTCTGATATATTCGTCAAATCGATTACTACGGAACCCTGTGGTGGGTCGTTGGACGAACTGCTAATTACGGTAATCGGAATACGGTTCAAGCATCAGTTTTTTGTGGATTATCGTCCAAATCGGGAACAAAATTACGTCATAGTGAAATCCGTGAAGCAATATTTCCCTGAAGACCACCCAACGCAGGATGAAACTTTCGCTGCTAGCGACATTAGAGCTGAGAATACTGGCAATCACGAGCCGGCAGGAAAGAAACAAGAAATCATTTTTGATGATATCGTCACACACGATAAACCTAGTAATTCCATTAATAATAATAAGACTTATAATGCCATTAC
>CABPRJ010000539.1:0-199141 GCA_902439185.1 Cinara cedri | reverse complement strand
TTAGTATACTTAAATTAGTAAATCAGTTTTATAGGGCAAATTTGCATACTTAATTTTTATTTTAAATAAATTTATATTATGTTGATGGTTCATTTTCTTCTAAAATACTAGGAACTTCTGGTACGCTTTCTGATATCCAATTCAAGTATGGGATGTTTCCATTTTCTATCTGTAAAATAAATCAAATAATTTAAAACAATACACACAGACTACATATATATATATACATACACATATATAATATATGTTACCATAAAAGTAGGAATTTTGGCAAAACCTAGAATTTACTTCTGTTGTTGATATATAAAATAATTTGTTCAAACTTAGAAGTTCAAGCTTTCATAAATAAGTTTGGTAAATGTTAGTATAAACAATTAGTGTTAGTAAAAATTCAATTTTTTTCCTATAATATTTTCCTTTTACTTTATACAAGTACATTATTACATAGGTATGTTAACAAAAAATAAGTTATTTATTGATCAATATACAACTTTTATGGCCATTAGTTGAGGTTAATTACAGTAATTTAAACTTATAATATATTTTTTTTTTCTATACCCATACCATGTTTGCAAACTATCTTAGTATAGTATATTTCATTGATGGGCTAAATTTAATGTTGGTGAAATCTTTTATTATTATTTTAGTGGTTTATACATATTAATATTTGATATGTACTATTGTTTTAATTATCATGAAGTCATATTATCTGTGCCTAGCATGTGATGCTACAGGTTTAGTGAACCCAGGGCCCTGCCAGAAATCCTACTGGTAGAAAGCCCAAGTGGTTGATTCCAGTTGTATCAATAGAGAGAACGAATTCACTGTGTAGTTGGCAATACAATTCACCCTGATTATGGATCTATTTTTGAAAATGGATCCTCTAACACCCCAAATGAAATCATAGTTACATGCCTATTTTTGAGTCACATATTAACCAGTTATACCTTATTACTCTATTTTAATTGGTCAGATAGAGCAGTAACTAAGTATCCACAAATAAATAATTTTCATAATAAAAAAATACCTATTCTATATTATGATATGTAATTACATTTTTGCAGTGATATTTAATAATACTATTAAATAGTATAAATGTATAATTAAAATATATTATTATAATAATATATGAGTATAAAGCAAGGAACAAACAAATCACATGTTTAGTAGACATTTTGTTTTTTTGTATTAAATTTCAGACTTTGAACAACTCTAATTAGCAGTTGAAGTTAATCTTAAGATTTACCAATTTCATTTGAAAACTACATAAAATCATATGGAATTTACCAAACTAGTTTGTGTATCATAGGTTTTTTACTGAAATCAACAGGTAAATGTCTTAAATGTAGACATCTACTGATAGTAGTTGGCAAAACCTAGGATTAACTAGTAAATCCTAAGTTTCTCTGGTATTTTACTAGAATATAAGTATACAAATAATACAAATATTTACTAACTTTAGTAGAAATAACTTCACATACTTCATATGGGTGATGAACCCTTAAAAAAATATAAATGAAATATTAAACATATTAACATATTAACATAAACAATTCAATATAATACCTATGCAATTTTAATGTACTATATTGAATAATATCAAATTATTATTATTATTATTTTTTAAAACTTGTTTGTGTGGTAGTTACCAATTAAATAAAAGTATAAGTTCATATAAACATATCTTTATTTTTCAATTAAATTTAGGTTTAATATACAATGCACATATATGCACATTAATACTCACTTTACAAAATTAGTCAGTTCTTCTATTCTTGATGTACGAGTTTTAATCATCTAAACATAAAAACAAATGATCAATTATTGTAATTTGAAATTAATAAAAACCATTTTTTAAACAGTCAAAAAAATTTAAAAGAAATAATATGAATATGAAAAATAAAATATAATATAAAATCATTTTGTTTATCACGTTTCATGTTTGATGAAAATCATAATCATAATTAAAAATCATGTTTAGGTTCTTAGTGGAAGGACTTATTCTAGGACTTTATTTTTATTTACATATGTGTTTGTTTTTATACAGTTGGGTTTTCACTATTTTGGTCCCTATAATTAATTTATTTGAAGATGTTACCTAGAATATACTACTAGATATTAAAGTGAATTCAACAACTCATTCATTAAAATTCATTCATCTATTTAGTTTTTACTTTATTATTCTATTAATAAATTATTAACTTAATGATTAAATCTTTAAATGATAAATAAATAAATAAACAAATTAATGTGCAGCCTTATTAATTTTATTTAATACATTGTTTTTAGTTTTATTGAAAATTTTAGAAGTTAAATTAGTAACATGTGCTTAAAAAGAATGCTGGCTTTTAATCTAGAATGTATTTAAAGTCAAGAGAGGAGCAGAGACAATATGATTGACCTCTGAAATAAGATTTTTATTCAGCAAAAAGTACATTATAGTATGAAAAATTAATAATTTAGAAACAATTTTATCTAAAAGTACAACTAAAAAACCAGCATTCTTTACAACCATGAGTTACTAATTTAAATTTCAACATTTTCAATAAAGCTGAAAACAATTTATTAAATAAAGGTAATAAATTCAATGCATATAAAACATTCAAAAACTTTAAAAACAATTAACACTATGTGAATCTATTATAAATCATTTACAATTTCAAAATCAAAAAAGATATAACTTACTAAACAGTACCAATAAAAACTACACAAATAAATCTAATAAAATACTTAAGCAAAATAGTAAGGTTAAATGAAAAAATACAATTATTAACAACATAGTGAATGAATTAAAAACAAATAATTCCAGTAGATAAATTTAATCCTATTGTTATCATTTACACTAATAATATTTATAAAAAAAACTTGAGATTTTATAAATAATAATAATATTCAAAACTTAATATATGACCCAGCTATAATTTACACTAAATTAATTAATTAAATGATAACAAATTTGAAAGAAATTATACCTAAAGTCCAAAAAAAAAAAAATATTATTAAAATCTGATTACAAAATAGAGGCGCCACACTTACATACATTCAACAAATTGCATAAATAAGATAATCCTATCCATCCATTAATTGAGTTTAAAACTACTCCATCTTATAACCTTGCTAAGTATTTGGAACAGCTTATAAAATAAAATAAAACATAAATACTAATACTTCTATAGAAAAAACATATGATTTCTTTAAAAAAATTAATAAAATCAATATTAAGCCTGGTTACAAAATGATTTCTCTTGATGTACCCAATAGATATACATTCATTTTTAAACAAAAAACAGTACATTTTTTAAAAAATAAACTTCTACAATGAGATAAATTTAATACAAATAGAGTACAAGAAATTATTCAATCAGTAAATGTAATTATTAATCAGAACTATTTCCAATATAATAAATGATAAATAAATAATAAATAATAAATGATGAAGTTGGGTTAATTATGGTGGTTCTTTAAGTGCTCATAGATCTGAAATTTACATGCAATATTATGAAACCAATAATATTATTAGCAACAAAATATACAGTCCATTTATAAAAGCATATTATAGGTATATTAATTTTATTTAAAGGTTCAAATAGACAAGCAGAACATTTAGTTAACTACTTGCTCAGAATCATTTTATAGTACATCATTGCTTACAGATGTCCATTAAATTTCCTTCTATATCCTACCTTACCAACTTCCCACCAACAACTCATCCCACTTATCCTAGTAAAGCTTTTTTTTCTAATATTTGTTTAATATTATACATATCTTCCCGCTTATTTTTTTTTCGAGTGTTTCCAATATATTGAGAAAATCAAAAAATGACCTCAAGTCACAAAATTTAAATTTTAGAGTGTTGTTATACTTGTACATTTATTTAAATCTATATTCATAAATTTTATATGACAAACATACTATTATTTTAATTTAATTTATTATTTCTTAAACTGAACACACAAATGTTGGACCAATTTTATTTTATCAGATGTTCTTTAAAAAAAAAAATTAATTTGAACTTTTAATGAAATTAAATTTTAAATGTTCTTTTTTAAAAAATCTTAATGGTTCATAAAAACTTTCCTTAGGGTTAAACAAATATTTTTTTAATAACAGCCAAATCTGTTCAGTCATTTACAAGTTTTGAGCTTACCAACATTTTGAGCTATTCATTTTTATTTACATAGATTTATGTATTTTGATCTGGCTCATTCAAAACTTAAATAAATAATAAATTGCATTCAGTTCTAATTATACAGCATTTCTAACTTAATTAAATGGGCATTATTACTAAAACACAAATATATCAATAACTATCTAATAAAATAATAAAGTAAAAACAAAATTATTAAATGATTAATACTTNGACAAGCAGAACATTTAGTTAATTACTTAAACAAAATAAATAAAAACATTCAATTTACACTCGAAATACAAATAAATAATAAATTAAAATTCTTAGATATAACAGTTTCCATAATAAAAAATAAATTTGAATTTAATATTTACAAGAAACCTACATAAACTGATATATTACCACATGATTTGATTATAATCATGTGGTATCACCCTTATTCTAAAAAATATTTTTTAATTCAATATTATATAGGTTTAAATGTATTCAATTGAACATAATTATCAACAGGAGCTCAATATAATCTATAATATAGCCCATAGAAATAATTTCAATTTAAATACTATTAAAAAAATTGCATAAACGTGTTAGAGAACAAATAATACAAAACTCATAAAATAATATTATTAACTATTGTAATATGAAATATCAAAATAATATGCCTAACAAATTTGCTAAAATTCTGAAGAATAATACAATGTAAAAGACTTTTAGCTTTTAAGACTAATAATAATTTAATCAAAGTGAAATGTATAAATAGTAGAACTAAAAACTTCACCAAAAATCCCCCCTCTTTTGAAAATGCTGGTATATATAAATTTAAATGTAACTGTAATAAATCGTATATATTTAAAATAAGAACAAATTTCTGAAATAAAATTTAAAAAAACTGCCTCTAATTCAAATTTTGCTAAACATGTTTAAGAAAATAACTATAATATAAGTTTTGATATTAACACAGACTTAGGGATATTAAATACTCAAAATAATATTTACATTAATTCAATTTTTGATGAATTACATAAATACAATTAAATAAAGAAAAATAATTTTAATAATATTTTAAATGTACAAACAGATATTAAAAATAATATCTCATAAAAATAAATTTTAAATAATAAATAATAACCAAATGATTTATACTTCTTAATCTCTATATTTCTATATATATATATATATGTGTCTAATAATAACCCATTGTGTATTTTTTTCCTATGTATTCCTCCATTTTATTTTTTATATTCATTTGCGTTTTATATTTTAACTGTGATATACCTGATGATGAATATTACACTTATCATAATACTGTAGGCAACACATTAATTTATTCATTTAATTATTTATAAATGTGTGGGAGATTATCAATGTGGTTTCAAATGGGGAAAATCAACAATGGAGCAACTGTCAATTATAGGACAGGTCATTGAGAAAAGATATGAATATTTGCAGAATATGTGGTAACTGTTTATCCCAGCGGTTTTCAAACTGTGGTACACATACTACTGATGGTACAAGGTAGGTAACATAGTGGTACACAGAAGGCTAGGTAATAGCATGGTAACAGTATGGAAAATAAATTAAACAATATTTGTACAAATATTTTTTAATGGATCGAATACTAATACTACTAATACTATATTATTATTATATTGAAGTATATTACTGTCTTATACTCTTATCATTTTGAAATAAATGCAAAAACATTATGAATAGTTCAATTTTTATGATTAGTTGAGATGGTACATGGTAGTAACAGAGCCATAATAAATATAAGTGGTACAGGAAATTAAAAATTTGAGAACCTCTGGTTTATTCATTTTAGAAAAGTGTATGATAGCATTCTCAGGAACAGGTTGTACAAAATAATATTTGAGTTTGGTTTCCTCAAAAGCTAATACAACTAACAAAGCTGTGCATGGAAGACACACAATATTGGGTAAGGGTGGAAAACATAGTGTTATCAGCCTTCACAGTTGAATCAGGTTTGAAGCAAGGAGGGTACTGCTGTGCACTGAGGAAGGTGTGTTGATCAACAACATACAATTTAGGCTACTCAGATTTGTAGATAATCTGTACAATATAGGAGAGATACTGGAAGATATTGTCAATGCAGTGAGTGTTTTTGGAAACAGAGACAAGTAAGAATGGGCTATAGATAAATTCAGATAAAACAAAAATAATGGAGCTTATAAATAGTGAGGTAGGTGATTTTAAGTATTTAGGTACAACGTTAAACACATTAGGAAGAATGGTGAAGAAGATACAACAGTTACAGGAGATGTTGGAAATAGGAACGATAACTAACTTTATCAAAGGTCAGGAGATACATTGGCTTGGATGAACTACTAAGAGCAACCCTTTAATGGGTACTGGTGATGTCAATTATCCGGATTTGAACAAACTAGATAAATTATATCTGTTTATTCAAAATCTGAATTTGGATTTATCTGATATCACTAAAGGGTACTCAAGGAAAGAGACCACGAAGCAGACTAAGACAAACATGGCTGGATAAAGTAGAGGAAGACTTGGTGAAGATGGGCATTAAAGAATTGGGGTGAAGAATTGGAAAATATAGTACATGACAGGGAAAGGTGGCACATTATTGTGGTGGTGGCCAAAACTCTTAGAGAGTAGATACCCCAAGGAAAGGAGAAGATTATTTACGAATATTAACCATTTAATAATTTTGTTTTTACTTTATTATTTTATTATTGATTGAATCTTAAATTAAAATAAATTTAAAATATAAAATTATATTATTAGTTATAAATATCTATTATTTTGTTGATTTTTGAAAGTTTTAAAATCCAATCCCCAATAATTATTATTAGTATCTAAACAAATATAAATTATTTGTAAGGACTTTATAAAAATAATTATGATTATATATTAATGAATTCCAAAAATACAAAATTAAATAAAAAATGATATAAATTAATTTAATTGAAACTACCTAATAATAATAATGAAAAAAATACCAAGGAAAACAATTTACTTATATTATATGATATGAATTTTACCATTAATGATTCTGAGGCTTCTTGTATTTGTCCATTCCACTTATAAATTGATGTAATATTTGGAAGTAAGTTGACACATGCTGCTAGATCTTTTTGTATAATGTCACTATAATGGTATTACAAAAATTAAATGTTGAAATTAATAGTGAATATATTTTGTACCTACTGTTATTTTTTTTAAATTTTTCAGTTAAATCTAAAAAGAAATGTTAAGTTTAAAAACGGACCATTACTAAGGAAAGAAATATTCTGAGCAGAGTTCATTCATGAGAGCAGTTGATAGTGATGTTTTCCATATTTAGCATAATTTTTATATTATCTTTAATAATATTTATTCAATGAACCAATTCTCCTACTTTATTTATTTTTTTTGGTTTTTCAAATTGTTGACAAAACTCCCGGGAAAATCGAAAAAAATTACCTTCTTAAAGTACCTCTCCACATCAATTTCCACTCAAAAAAGGGGCTACACTTAAAAATTGGATCAAGATTTCTGGTAGAAGAGTTGCACAAAGATAAAAAATATAAAATAAAATAAACATCTTTGTAAATCATATGCTTCTTCACTCCACTCAGAATCTAAAAGGATGGACATATTTTGCATATAGGTGCAGCCACTGTTGTATGTAAGAAGTTAGTAAGATAGGGAATTTAATGTATATTTGAGTAAAGATTGCTAACGAAAAAAAATAATTCTGAGCGAAGTTCAGTTAATAGTGTTGCTTTGTCAATAAAATATATGTCATATTATGGTAAAATGATTATAACAATGTAATGTGCCATTTTAAAACAACAATGATTGTTTAAAAAAGATTAAAGTAATAAAAACTTAATAATAACAAAGAATAAATAAAAAAGGTTGCCAATGACATTATTTTTAATTCTTCCATCTTTTTTAACCCAAAGAACCAGGCTTTCCTCATTAAATCAAATATTAATTAGAATTTAAAAAAATGTCCTCTTAAAGTACCACCCACAGAAAATTTCCTTTCAGAAATGGTGCTATACTTAAAAATTCTAGTAAACTTTCTGTTAAAAAGTGTATACATAAAAAAAAAATAAAGAAAAAGAACATAAATATCTTTGTAAAATCAATAAATTCTTTGCTAAACTCAGAATCTAAAAACATTATATTAAAAATAGAACTTTAAATCTGAACTACTTTTTAAACTCGAAGTTATAAAACAATTCCTTTAGAGGATGTGATACTTGCATATTATATCTATTTAACAGGTATTTAATAGGCTAACAATTTGTTTTCAATATTTACAGTGTCAGGTTTACCTTCAAGTAAAATAAGCAAGTATCAAAAATGTCTATATTTTAAAGGTATCAAATTTGGCATATACAACACATAAAAAAAAAGAAAAAACTGTATTAACTTCATTTTATAAAAATCAGTTCTCAGATATCTTATAATAGATAATTTTATAAACTGTTTTGAAAATTAACATAAGAGACACAAATGCATATTTTAAATTATTAGAATAAAATCTTCGAGGAACATTGATAATATTGTACATACTTTAAATATGAAAATATGATAAAATAATGAAAAATAAAATATGAAAAGAAAGAAAAGAAGCTTATGGTTTTAGAAAGATGTTTATTTTTTTTTTTGTGTGCCACATTTCTACCAGAAGACTTGCTCAGATTTTTAAGTGTAGTAGTTTTTCTGAAAGTAAATCTATGTGGGGAGGTACTTAAGAGGAGTCATTTTTCGATTTTCTCATCAAATTTGAAAAACTGGGATAAAATTTGAGAAACTGGGAAAAACGTAGAAAAATTGGTACAAAATTAAACAAATATTATTTAAGAAAATATATAAAGGCTATGTAATTATTTTACTATGAAATGTTGATAAAGCATCACTATCAACTGAACTTTGCTAAGAGTTGTATTTTTATTTGCAATGGTTTGTCGTTGCTTACAGGTATACATTATATTACTTACAACAGTGGCTGCATTCATCCCCATTATACTAGGAGTCTTTTTGTTTTATGTACTACTCACAGAAATAAAGACTACAAATATTTATATTTCAATAATTTTTTTATATTTTTCGAAAATAATAAAATAAAAAGATATTTGTTTTTTTACTAAATCATATAAATTTAATTCAAATATAAATAAATTAGTAGTCCTTATCCCCATGTGTAATATATAAAAAAAAAAACAACCAGAATTTGATCATCTTTATTATCTCAGGAGATATTGCAACGGGTATATCTTCGTGGGATAGCTATTCTATTATCTAAATAATTAAAGGTGGAAAATGAGAAAAAATAAAACCAATAAATTTATAATAAAATATTGGAGGCTTAAATCCAGAAAATCAGATTCAATACATATATAAACTCGATACATGTATATGTATATATAAAATATAATACAAAACATAGTTCTCATGTTTCATAATAATTGATTTTAACATTTTTAATTGTATTGAGAGGACATAAATTATTGAGATTTATTGAAAATCATACTTAGATATCATAATATCATTTTTTTATCTATACAATTCAAAATTAAATAGTTGATTATACATTGAAGTTTCAGAACTTAACATTTTTTCATTTACAATAAAATAATCAATTATTTTTTATTAAACAATTTGTTTACAACTGTTTAAAAAAAAAAAAAACAGAAAATCACCTGTCTAATTAGAATAATATATTTTAAAATTTTAAACTATACCTACATTTATACATTTCAATTTAACGTTTTTATGGTTACTAGGTTTTAATTAATTTTTTTTCACTACAAACTTACTGAGCTAATTCTTTTGCTATCTTAATTGATGGCGCAGTTATATAAACTATGGAATGCAATCCTGATCTGTACATAATATTCAATTGAATATTATAATAGTGAAACAACAAAACAAGTGTTAGTTTTCACTAGTTCAATAGGTACCTTCGTAGTGTTTACTGTTATCTAAAACTTGTATTTATCACATTACTATATATTAATTTTTTTTTTCATAGTATTTACTTACACGTCGTGTTGATATTAAATCCAGCGAGTTTTGAACAAAAACTTTTTGAACTATATAGGTAGTAGGTATATTAAATGTATGGTGATTCTTTATTATCTATATCTGCTATATATTGTTTACTCCTATAGTCATATCCTTCTGAACCTTATCACGTTGATAAAATAATCAGCGAATAATTCTTGCAAATTCGGCCGATATGATAAGATAAGTGAATAATAGATAAGACTTTTAACATGGGTGGTTTCCATAGATAATATTGTTTCCGACTTGCCATGTTAGTTTCATAATATTGAATATTCAATTTTGTCGTCAATTTCATCTCGCTGACGTTTATGACATATTCTAGGAATATTGATCAAATTTTCGTAATTTTACAGTTCTTGAAAGAACTAATTTTTTCTAACAAGATGGGTGTTGTTTCACATTTTGTAAGTACCTCCTTATTAAAAATATTGGCTTTTAACTTTTTATACTTAATATATTTCCAATTAGTAAATACCCATCTATCTATCTTCTTTATCTTCTTCCTTAGCATACCAATCCGTTCAACATATCCATCACCAAACCTCTCCAATTTTTTCTGTTGTATACCTCGTCAAAAGTACCGTTTTCATTTATACTTTTGATGGCATGAGCTGTAATATCGACCATGGGGTTCTAGGTCTTTTTAATGGTACATTTTATGTTTATTGTGTTTACCTATACTACTTGCAGAACTTGTCAATCCCCTCTCCTAATACATCTTAACCATTCTAGATGTTTGCTAATTATGTATGATAAAATATTTGGCCTGTTATATCTTTGGTCCCAGGGAAAATATGCTTAAGTCATTTTTTTGTTTATTTTATAATTTTGTCTTTTGGAATTTTTTCAGCTTTATTTATTGGTGTGAATGGCATAAGTACATGTATTTTAGTTAATGTATGTAGTGTATTAATGTAAGTACAAGTGTATTTATTTTTAAATTTTTAAATTGCTCTTATTGAAAACTAAGTACACAAAATTAACTCAAGTTCTTATTCCCTGAGACCAAAGATATAGTTTCTGTAGTTCTTGATTTTTTAATTTTTCATACATTTTTAACTGCATTATATCTTGGTCCATATATATTTCTCAATACCTTTCATTCAAAGGTTATTAATTTTGTGCTGTCCTCATTAGTAAGTGACCCTTGTTTCGCTCCCATATGTGATTACTGGTTATAAGTAACTAAGGTATAGGAATGTCTTTGAATTTTGTGTTAATAGTTTTAACTTAAGAAGTTTCATAATGGTATAATAACACTGGTTGCTACATGCTATTCGTTCAGTAATTATTTTGTCTTTTTCACTTTTTCGAAGCTATAGTTATGTC
Organism: Cinara cedri; assembly: GCA_902439185.1. NCBI lineage: Eukaryota > Metazoa > Arthropoda > Insecta > Hemiptera > Aphididae > Cinara > Cinara cedri. The sequence goes on along the minus strand of CABPRJ010000539.1, from coordinate 187,638 downwards.
TTTACTATCTATGTTTGGGATTCTTCTTGTTACCATTAAATATTTAGTTTTATCTTAATTTATGTGCAGACTTATGGACTTGCTTTTAAATGTATAGATGTACTTATGATTTCATCTCTTATCTTTCCTATAAATACTATGTAATCTGCATACACCAAAATTATGTGTTTTCCACATATTTTCATTTCTCAGTCATCCTTCACATCTCTAATTACTTTTTCAAGTGATAAATAAAATAGGCTAGGTGACAAGGCATTTGCTCCTTGAAGACCCGATTTTAAAAGTTTTAGACATGTTACATTCTTTTATCAAGTTCATGCATATTTCTAAGATACTTAATACCTCCAGTGCTTTCAATAACTCTCCCCAGTCAATATTATCATAGGTTTATTTTAGGTCTTTAAATATAAGGTGTAGTTCTTTATCAAATTCATACTTGCCTCAGTATAAAGGTATGGTCCAATGTTGATTTGCTTTTTCTAAGAGTAATGATGTAAATACTTAGTAACATGTGTCAAGGAGAGATATTCCTCTATACTTCTTTACTTTGGTTGGATCTCCTTTTTTTTAATACAGGATTTATTATTACTGTATTATTTCAGTCCTCCGGTATAATGTCTTTGTCTGATATGAAATCTTTAATGTTTCTTCTTTTTTCAGTGATTCAGCGACTACTCTTGCTATATATATATTTATCTATACTCTATAGAGTTTAATATTATAATTAAAAACACATATTTAGTTTATATCTCATTGAGTTAGTTTAGAACTCATCAAATCAAAAAAAAAAAAAAAAATACATGTTTAACAGAGTTGAAAATACATCAAGTTAAACTTTTACATTTAAAGATTATTATGGATGATATGGAAACAAAATAATAATCTGATTAATCTTTAACAATGTTGTTTTTTATTAGAAATATATTTTTTATTTAAAATATATCTTTTCTATTAATAAAACGAACTATAATTTTTATTTGGTATTTTTACCTAAACATATAAATTTGTTTAAATTCGTTTTAATTGGGATTCTTTTGAAATCTTCTCTAATGACCAAGTACATTTTTTTTTTACATTATATTTAATTACTGTTTCTATATACAGAGTGATTTTTTTTTTTACCGTGAACCAGCAATTATCTTGACATTTTTTTAAGTTAATTTGATTTCTGTTTTTTCTAATCATTATGGAATCTTTTAAGCTTTATTTTAAAACTATTTTAAATTTTTTATCCCTTCTCCGTATACCTTAAATAAGTACATACTTTTGATTTTCAAATAGGAACCCCCTCCTCTTTTGAACTCAGATTTGAATAGAAAATATTTTTCTAGATATGTTGAAATGCATAACATTAATATCAGATTTACCGTTTATGAATTATAACAGTTTAAAGTTTAGACCAGAGGAGTAAGGAAAGGTAATAAATTGCCTATGTGTAATCCATATTATATATATATCTGTCAGATTGATATAACTAATTTCTAGTATAATGTTCTTTACAGTGGATGAAAATGTTACATTATGTACATTAAGTACTTTTATGTGATTATACTAATAACTGACTATTATTTAATTTTTAGGTTGCATTGGGCTTGGGTGTTTATTCAGGAATTTATGTAGCACAAAATTATGAAGTAAGTTTAATATTATATTTTTTTATTTGTTTCCTGATAATAGCTAAACACATTTATTTTATTATAGGTAGCCAAGGTCGATGAGCCCAGTGTAGTTATAGACAAATTAAAAAGGTATTTGGAAGAAATATTGAAGCCTAAATCATAAATATAATATAACTATTGTGACATTAAAAATGTAATAGTTTTAAACTATCTATTTGTATTTGTAAATATAAATTAATAAAAACAATATAATTAAATACATTAGTAATTCTAACATTAGATATAAACTTATGTACAATTTACATTTTTGTCTTCTTATTTTTAGTTTTTATCTTTACATATCATAGATTATTTAGAAAACTATAGTTAACTTTTAATAGTTCGAAGCAATAAATGATTATTTGGATTTTTTTGTTTGCATAGTATAGAATTGAGAAACTAGTAAAATAATTTTTTTTGGTAAAACCTTTTTTGGTACTATTAATGTTCATTAACTTATTTAAAAAGTTTTTGAATTAAACCTGTGTTTTTGTTTTCTTAGGGAAAAGGGTATATAATATTGTACAACATGTTATACAGAATGAACCTACTTATTTTACAATATATTATATGAATACATAATATGTCAGTTAGGTAATTGTATAATCAGTGAATAAATTTACCATAATTACCCACAATAAATAAAATAAATAACATTAGAACAAATATGAGACAAAAAAGTAAAGTATAAAACTTAAATTTAAGAAATACAAAATAAATAAATAATAATAATAAAATATACATAATACTCTGTTTAGTTTAACATTATTTTATCATAAAACACATATTTTGTAAATCACTTATATAATTCTAATTCCTATTACAAATAAAAATTGTATATAAATATTTTAAGTTTGGTTTGAAAAAAGTATATACTTCTGATAAGGAATACACAACTCATAATATCAAATGTGAAATCTATGTAAAAAAGTATACTCAGTTAAACTAAATCAAGATGATAGTGGTAAAAGTCTTTAACTCTTAAATATCACTCCGTATCTATTTATTTTAAGAGTGGCTTTTCAGTTTCTTATTAGAGGATGCAAACATTTTAAAACGCCAATTTCTGCCACCAGACACCAACCCATTATTGTTTAAACAAATTTCCACCATAATTCATAAGCATTTTTTTCTTGAAATTACATATAATACTACCTATAAGTTATAATTAATACCAATATTTTATAAACAGAGTTGGGTAACATTTTATAAAATGATTATTCAGATGAAAATGTCTTAGAATAATTGTAAAAACTGATTCAAAATAAAAATTGCAAAAAAAAAAAAATGAAAAAATAATTTTCATTTATTTTATTTGGTTAAACATTGGTTAATGATATACATTAAAATACAAACATATTAAAAACAATACTTAGCCTTGTAATTTTAAGTTATACTATTGTAAATTTTATTATTTTGAATTAAATGCAAAAACAATATACAATTTTTGTATAGAGTTGAATATTATTATTTGAAAATTATTCGAATAAATTTTAATTTGAATAACTATGAAAAATTTATCCAAATAATAATTTATATGAATAAAATTGAAAAAGAAATGGATACAATCTATGTCTATACCTATATGAATAATGAAAACAAATTGGTCAGACTGGGTAATAAGCTATCATCTGGTATCTAGAATCTAGGTCTATGTTCTATAGCAGCAATAGGTATTTGTTTGAAAAATCAGGCGGGTAGAAGCCTGGATGTTCATGAATTTAAGGAAAATTAATTTTTTTACAAAAACAAAAGTCTTTAAAAGAATTTTAGACTGAAAATTGATAAATTGCATTAAAAACTACCAAGAAAACTGTAAAATATTGTAAAAAATGCAAAAAATAATAGATAACAGACAAGGTGTGGTATGTTGGTGATTTTTGGTTAGGGGGTTTGTGGGTGAGAAATTAAATAGGTGATTTGAGTTTAAAATACTTCTTACTGCCACTGTATAATAATGTAAAATTTACATAATTACAATGTATTTGGTCCATAATGTAAGAAATATCAATTTTAACTGTAGGTCCTATCTACAGTCGAATCTAGCACACACAGTAGTTTAAAAAGCTGTCCTAAGATAATGGAGACAGGTGCAACTACTGTTGTAGGTGGGAAGTTGGAAAGGTAGGATATAGACAGGGATTTAATGTATATCTGTAAGCAACGATAAACCATTGCAAACGAAAAAAACAATTCTGAGCGGAGTTCAGATAATAGTGATGATTTGTCAACAATATACTATATATGCCATATTATGGTAAAATAATTATATAATATGTAATGCATATTATCCATTTATTGGAAAAAATCTTGGCAATATCAAAAAGTGACCTTGAAGTACCTCCCCAGTTTGATTTACTTTTAGAAAAAGTACTATCATTGTAAATTAAAGCAAAATTGCTGGTAGAAAAATTGTACATTAAAAAAAAAAAGGCCACAAATTTTTACTTAATTTTTACCTACATTTCGTACATTTTCGGTTTTTCCGACATTTTATCCCGGTTTTTCGCGGATATTATGAAAACCGCTTTAAAAATCAAAAAATGACTTCCCTATAGTACCATACAGATAAAATTTCCTTTCACAAAATAAGGTACACATACACTTAATACACCAGAGCATGATTTCTGGTAGAAAAGTTTACACAGCAAATTAAGGACTATTTTACGATTAAAATAGTCCGAGCGAGTGATGGTTTGAGTCTCTAGGTACACCTAAAAGGCATTTGTTTTTTCCGTGTTTAGGTAAAGGGGAGAAAACAAATTCAAATAATATTTTTCGAAACTCGGATTTGAACTCATGATTCCTAGGATGGCAATAGGTAAGAAAAACCATTAGGTTACGACAAACATTCTTCAAAAAGACAATCCAGTGTTATTTAACTTAACATAATATAATATTCGCATAATAACAAAACTTCAAAAAGCTATAATTTCGAAACTAAGTCCGCTAAGTTCTGACCCCACCATCGTTCTTAAATCAGCAATATGTTTAAAACAAAAAATTTAAAAATTAGATTTATTTCACATAATTTTTCACTCAAATGATTTTCGTAAAAATTTGATATTATAATTCCTTTATAAAAAAAAAAAAAATACCACACTAAGCTCAATTTTTCTTTTTTGGCCATAAAGTACGACTTTTAACGAATATCCCGTTGAATTGTCAAACATTTCTGTACAATCTAACATTTTCATCTCAGATTATCTACCGAATGAAAATTACCTTCAAAACTCAAAAAATCAAAATATCTATAAATAGCTCATGAATGGCTAAATTTTACCTCGTCTAGAAATGGCAAATATAAGCTTTGAGTTAAAATTTTAAGTCTCTAAAAATATTTTAAAATAAATTTCAAGAAAATAACAAAATTGAAAATAATAAAAACATTATTTTTGTAAATATATTCTCGTTTTTCATTACGTTTTATCCTGATTTTTCACAGATATTATGAAAACTGCTAAAAAATCAAAAAATGACTTCCTAATGTACCATATAGACAATATTTTCTTTCAGAAATTGTACTGCATGTAGTTGCGTAGTAATTCTAAGTATATTTCAATTATCAGAAAAATCAGTGGTTGGTGTCAATTCTCAATCCCTCCCTTAATTTGTATTTTTAGATTCAAAACTCTAAATTTATGTAAATTGCTACAATCTTAAAAAAATACTTAATCGCATATCGTTACATATCATAACTTTAAGTAATATTACGCGTAATATAAATAAATACAATAAATACCTAATATTATGCATGTGCAATTCTTATAAAAAAAAGAAAATGTGTTTTTCTTGTTTTTCACAATAATTTTTTTGTTCATTTACCAAAAACAAACTTGTAAATCAAAAATTAGACTATATGAAACATATCCAAGGTCACTATGATTTGTAAATAAAATCAATTTTTAAAATTAGTTTTAGTGAAATTTGTCAGTAATTGGTGTTTTCAACATTTCTACTGATACTGAAATGTAATGTTTGTCGTTGGGGCTGTAGCTCAACCTTCACAAAAGTAGCATATATATCTTTATCGCATAACACGATACGTTATAGAAGAAATCGAATTCGTGAAACTGTTGTAGAAACAGACAAAGCTTTATGGCATTTCAGAATATGTATAACTGAACTTGTTTTTCGTTGATTACAGTCTTATAGATATAAATTAAATAACTTTATTTATTCTGTTTTCCTAATTATTCACCTACAACAGTGGCCAGCTCCGTTCCAGTATAATCAATTATTTTTTGTGTTTGTAAACCACTTTTCTACCAGAAATATTGCTCCAATCAAAAAATTACAAAATATCTTTTTTGTTACATTTTAAATCTTGTTGAACTAATGAGGTCTATTTTTGATTTTCTCTGTAGTTTTCTAAATAATTGGCAAAATTTAGGCATAATGATTATGTATTTTTAGATGACTTTATTAAATCAATAAAACAATATTGACAGTTGTTAATAGATTCAATTATTTTATAAATAAAGAAAAAACAAACAACCGTATTTTAAATAATAATTATATGTTCAAATGACATTTGGCTTGAATTGCAGTGTTATTATTATAAATATGGAATAATTAAATCTTAAATTGGCGTTATTAGCGTTATCAACAAACTGATTTTGTTTTAATTTGAAAAACCTTCATAGTTTACAAAGAATTTACGTTAATATTAAATTTCTACCAATTTATTCATGCTTTTGCATTATTATTTAGTATAAATTATAATAAATTCTGTTAATTTTTAACTACAAGACATGTTGTTATAGTTATTCTTCATCTTCTCTTTCGTCTTCAAATCAACAATTTGAAATCGGCCATCTTCTGGTGCTGGTTTTTGTAACTTCTTCATTTAAAATTTTGAAATATAAAATATTCGTACACACAATATTAAAGGAGTGTGTAAGTTTAATTCTTTCTTTATTACTTCATTTTAATCTGTTAACTATGTAATTATTGTTATTCCTTACATATCATTTTTTAAATACAATATAATACGTTAAGTACTTAATATTCTTTGTTTTCAATAATTATATAGGTATAAATAAATTATAAATTAAGTTAAAATTTTGAAGTATATAATAATAAAATGACTAGGAATTATTAAGTGTTCTGTGTGCGCCATATAATATTTTATTATTGTAATTTAAATAAGAATGTAACTTATAATTTAAACTAGATACTATTTATTACCATTCTGGAATAGCTTCATCAGCTGAGTGTTAATTAAAATCATTATTAATTAATTCAATCATTTTGTTTCGATATACCTAAATAACTAATATTAAAACAAATAATAATTACTATGGAATTTGCTGTCCTGGATATAATTCATTGTATTCTTGAATCCATAAATTCTTGTGCAATGGTACATATCCTGAATTTGTTATAATAGAAAAATTATTTATCTACCTACTTATTTATATTAGTCGATATTAATTTTTTTTTTTTAAGGATAAATATACATGACTCAGAAACCGGTAAATTGTAAAGCAATAAAATTAAAGGAGTAACGGTGCTAATGCTATTATAAAAGTAGAAGTGAAGTGAGCTTATGAACTAATGAAAAAGCAGACTTGGCGACAATGCAATTATCACTACCAATAGATTGACTTTTTTCAGAGGTGGTTTGTGACTTGGCCTTTTTTCACAGTTAGGTTTCTGTTGAGGAATATGTTTGCTTAACTATATTATATGTATTAGAAATTAAAAATTACCGTTTAAAAATATTCTTATTATGTATGTTGAATAATGTTCGCCTATGATTGTTTTTCCTGAATAATTAATAAAATTAGGTCTATTAACTATTTTTTTTTTTTTTTGCATATAGCGAATGTTTTGTTCTATAACGTAAGGCTTATAAAAAAATATGATATAGTTATTATGTGTTTAAATTAATATACCTTCTCTTAATTCATCAAATTTTTCTTTAGTAATGGGATCTTAAAATTACATATATATTTTAATATTTAATAAATCGATAAAATATTGCATACATTTATAAATTAAGTAACTGTGTATTATGTATACTGATCCTACCTTCCCAACTTCCAACATATAACAGAGGCTGCATCTGTCCTAAGTATTAGCTATTTTGTTTTTTATTCTTCTTTCTTCGCATTCGTCAGTACATCACAATAACAATACTCAATAATATTTAATCATAATAAATTATTATCATTTAGAATAACTGAAGTCTGAAAACGCAGCCTATTTAAATATAATTACAACAAACGAGTCCATAGAAACGAAATAAAATTGTATTATTGATACTTATAAAGATGAAGATTTTATAAATCATAGGTTCGAATGAGTTATCCTAAATCCTTATGCATTATTATCTTATGCATCAAGACTTCAAGAGGTGCTCCTAAAAATATTGTAAAATTGGGGGAGAAATGGCCCCTTTGCACCCTTTGACATTTATTAATTTTTCGCTTTGGGTAGTACCAACTTTCAATTCACAAGTAAATACATTATATCGTTTTTTGAACATTTTGAAGTTTCCAAATAAACTTAAATATGGTTAGTAGTTATTATAGTTTAGGTTATATATAACTTACCATAAATATCTGTGAACATTGGCAGTAAGCTTTCTCCTATTTTTTTACATTACATATAATTTATTAATAAGTGAGCTTTAGTTGCGAGGAAAAAAATGTCGGGATTAATGGATCACAAAAATTTAAAAATTTAATACCTATGTTGATAATATGTAAGTACTTAAATAATAATGTATACTTACCTGGTTACCTGATTACTCGTTTGAACAAATTATTTGTTGTTAAAGACTGACAGACTTATAAGTCATACCATTGTGGTATTAATTATTTTATACAGCGGTTTGTCTGGGTATGAACAAGGTTTTAATTAGAGAAAAGAAAACATGGGTTGGGTTGCATTGAAATTATGTACCACTCAAATTATATTTTAGATTCTGAGTGGAGATAGAAGCTTATGGTTTTACGAAGATGTTTTTTTTTTTATCAATTTTTCTATCAGACGATTTGCTTGGATTTCTACGTGTAGCACCTTTTTTGAAAGGAAATCGGCGTGGAAAGGTACTTTAAGGAGGTTATTTTTCGATTTTCTCAAGAGTTTTCGTATCAAATGTAAAAAACCGACAAAAAAAAACGAGAAAATATAAGAAATGTATGTATAGTTAAAATGTATTACGGCCTTCTTATTTTCTGTGCACAACTTTTCTACTATCAATTTTGATCCAAATTTTAATGATAGTAATGTTTCTTAAAGGAAATTGCACTAAGGAGGTACTTTAGAGAAGTAATTTTTCAATTTGCCAGAGTTTTTTCAGCACATGTGAAAAACTGGGATAAAATTTGAGAAACTGGGAAAAACGTAGAAAAATTGGGAAAATTGGTACAAAATTAAACAAATATTATGCATCACTATCAACTGAACTTTGCGAAGAGTTGTCTTTTTATTTGCAATGGTTTGTCGTTGNATAATTTTTTTATATTTTTCGAAAATAATAAAATAAAAAGATATTTGTTTTTTTACTAAATCATATAAATTTAATTCAAATATAAATAAATTAGTAGTCCTTATCCCCATGTGTAATATATAAAAAAAAAAACAACCAGAATTTGATCATCTTTATTATCTCAGGAGATATTGCAACGGGTATATCTTCGTGGGATAGCTATTCTATTATCTAAATAATTAAAGGTGGAAAATGAGAAAAAATAAAACCAATAAATTTATAATAAAATATTGGAGGCTTAAATCCAGAAAATATTTGCACCAGCAATGATTCTAAAAGGAAATTTCACTAGGACGGTATTTTAAAGAGGTAATTTTTTGATTTTCCCAAGAGTTTTCCCATTAAATGTGAAAAACTGAGATAAAACATGAGAAAACCTAGAAAAACGTAGGAAAATTCGAAAAATCAGTATAACATTAAACAAATTTTATTAAAGAAAATATATAAAGCTTATTTTTTTTTTTTTACTATATAATGACATATATATGTACATTGTTGACAAAGCATCACTATTAACTCCAAATCGATCAGAATCGTTTTTAGTAAGCAGTGGTTTATCGTTGCTTACAGATAAAATCTATTTCTTCTCTATATACTATCTTTTTAACTTCCCACCTACATCAGTAGCTGCACCAGTTTCCATTATCTTACTTTTCTTTTTAATCGTACATTTAATATCGCCTTATTTGTACAATTCTTTGTCGGTGATCGTTAATAACAGTCCGACCGATAATGTTGGTAAAACAATTGCGATTATCAAATATAAATTCTATTATTATCATTTTCAGAAAAAATTGCTGTATAATAATCATAAAATTGACTAAAGAAATAATTTAAACTAAACTTTGATTTAGTATTCTAATGTAGGGGAACACATTTACTTACCCAGAGCATCTGTACAAAAAATAATGTAAAATTAAATTCACTGAGTAGATATGTATTAAGACACAATAAGACCTATTTAATAAAGTTATTTATTGAACGATAATGTGTTTGAAATACATTTAAACAGAGTATAGGTTAATTTTTATTAATTTTGTATTATTTAACTAACGTGTATTATTTAAATTCACTTATTTTAGATTTTGAGCTAAGCGAGGAATGTAATTGTTTTACATTGATGTTAATTTTTTTCTTTTTACAATTGGTCTACAAGCAATTTTGTTCCAATTTATAATGATAGCACTTTTTCTGAAAAGTTATCTAAACGTAGTGGTAATTGGTACTTAAGGGAGGTAATTTTTTTAATTTCTTAGGAATTTTCAAAATAAATGGAAAAAATGGGAAACAGGAAAACAGGGACAATATTAAACAAATATTATTAAAGAAAATATATATGTAATGCAAATGTAATTATTTTACCATAATATAACATATAATATGTATAATATATATAATATTGTATTGACAAAACAACCGAATTCCGCTCAGAATCGTTTTTCGTTAGCACTGGCAATTATTAGTGCGTACAGATATATATTAAATTTCCCCTAAATCATCTAAACTTCTCATCTACAGCAGTGGCCCACCTATATGTAAAGTATTTTAAATTTATCTTTTTTTTCTATGTAAAGAGTTTTTGTCATAGAAGTTTTAATATAACTAGGCATTTTAAAAGAAAGGTACCAAATAATAAGACATTAGAATTATAATTTATAGAAGAGGCTTAATCTAGAGATGGCCACTTTTGAATAGTATATATTATCAACAGTTTTCGATAATTTGAATGAAGGATCTGTTGATCCTTAATCAACAGTATGATTGTTTGTAATGAAGTCTTTGTACAGTTCATCTTCCAGTCTTTCAGGATTTTATTCAAGTATTTTTTCCCAAATCTGTACAATTATATTCAGAAAGACTGTTTTATTAGTTTTTGTTTCGATTTAATTTCCCCTCTCCCATATTTTTATATTAAAAATTATATGAAAAAAACACGATTTGCAAATTCCACAAAATATCACCAGTTGTTGACTACAAAAAAACTAATTTATCAAAAAAATGGAAATATTATAAACTGTAATTACTAATTAATACAGTCTAAGTCTAATACATACTAAGTAATACAGTCTTGTGTATTTTACAAGAATGTATAAAACATTAAGGGCGTATTTTATATTATAAACACTTTTACCAGTTCCAAAATTAGTGCTGAATGTTTTGGTGTTAATATTAATAAAGTAGGTTTTGATGAAGGCAAACAATTTTGGATGAACAATTTTGATACCGTAAGAAAGTAAATCAAAAAGGCAACAATAAAGGTATCTTATGATTTTTAATTAAATTATATTTTTGGTAGAAAACGTCATCGGTGTTTTTGAAATCCTGAAATTGTATGTTTTCCTATGTTTTTTCTCACCTAAGTGCTTTTATTTAAAAAATAATGTCGAAAATCAAAATGATATCTTTAAAGTGCAAACTAAACAACTTGAGCTTTCAGAAAAGTTGTTACACAAAAAAATCAGAGCAAGTTTATTAAGAATAATCATGTCCACAGATTAGAAAAAAAGTAAGAAAAAAATAAATATCTTGGTAAAACCAATAACTCCCTCGCTACGCTCGGAATCTAAAATAAAATAAATAAATGAATCAATGAGTCGCCTGGAGTATTGTGATTAGTATATTATACGACCGGTTTTGAGTTAAGAATTCATCATCAGGTAAATTACAGTCAAAATGTAAAACGTGATTGAATATAAAAAGTTAAATGAAAGAATACCACAGATATATAGATATAGATATAGATTTTTTGTGAAGTTTTTATTTCTATTGTTTATATGCTTGATTAAATTATTATTAGCCTTAAAAGCGATTTTTACATTATTTGTATTATTCAGAATTTTAGCGAATTTGTTAGACATATAATTTTGATATTTTATACTACAATAGTTAACAACATAATTTGGTGATTTTCTGAAAATACTGGTATATATAAACTTAAATGTAACTGTAATAAATTTTATACAGTTAAGATAAATAGAAAGTTTAAAATAAGATCTAAAGAATGCATTTAATAAAATAAAATTAAAAAATACTGCCCCTAATTCAAATTTTGCTAAACATGTTTTAGAAAATAACCATACTATAAGTTTTGATATTAATACAGACATTGAAATATTAAATACCCAAAATAACATTTACATTAATTCAGTTATAGAAGAATTATATATAAAATGAAATAAAGAAAAATAATTTTAATAATATTTTAAATATATAAACCGATTTTAAAAATAATATCTTCTATCAATACATTTAAGATGGTAAATAATAACCAAATAATATTTATATTTCGTAACATATCTATGTCTAATAATAACAAATTTTAAATAATCTCTCCTATTAAAAAAATTATTTCATTGTAAAACGACCAATTTGTATAACTTTTTTCTATGTATTCCTTCATTTGTTTTTTTATATTCATTTGCGTTTTACATTTTGACTGTGATATAACTGATGATGAATTTTTTATTCGAAACCGGTTGTATACCACACTTATCATAATACTCCAGGCGACTCATTGATTCATTTATTTATTTTATTTATATATTTATTTACTATATTTATTTACTTTATATAATGCATATTATGTCATTATTTTACTATAATATAACATATATATTGTTGACAAAGAAACACTATCAACCGTACTCCGCTTAGATTCGTTTTTTCGTTAGCAATGGTTTATTGTTGCGTACAGGTGTACATTCAATTTTCCCTTTACTACTTTTCCAACATCTCACTTATAACAGTGGCTGCACTTATCCCCATTTTCTTATTTCCTAGGACAGATTTTTTTGAATGAAAACATAGTTTCATTTGTGTTAACAATATCTTAATTTTCGCCTTGTAATACTTTATTTGCAATATTTTTCAAAAAACTAATTTTTTTTTTTATCGAAAACACTTTATTGGTTAGACAATATCTCAAATGTTTTACGCAGTTGTTAACTAAGAAATGAGACATTTTTGTATGGCGGTACTTTATTGGAGACATTTTTAGAAAATTTCAACAGTTCATCTCGTTCACCTACTTTTGTTTTTTCTTTGAAAACAAATTTTCAACTAGGAGACTTTGCTCGGACAAAAATCTTTATAGAAACTTTCTTTTACCATTTTGACTTATTGTTGTAAACGATAATTTCATACATGGGGCTGAGTAGGGCTATAATGGCCAGTAAGAGATTTTTAAATTAATTTGTAATACATAAAGAAAGATATATAGATTTTAATAAATATTAATCTTGAAGATTTTTATAAAATTTTTACTAATTAAACATGATAGTTGAACTTTATTTTTTAATATATTTATAATTTTTAGTTTTAATTCTTGTACATAACAAAATATTTATTCTTAGAAATATAAAAACCTTTCCCTAAGTAGGTAGTTATCTTTATTTTCATGATCAACATGAATTACTTTTTAATTTAAATATTTAAATATATTAATATGTATATTGTATATTAAATAGAATTTACATATTATAATTTATACTATGTAACTTACATTTTTTTATTTGTATGAAATATTATATTGTTACTTAATAATATGTTGATGATAATGTAATATAAAACCAACAAGTAAAGGGCTCCTTTCCTTGGAAGACAATATTTTTTAAAACCCCCTCCTATGTTTGACAAAAAATGTGGGGCAATAATATCCATGAGTAGGTATGCATATGTGTTTATATTAACATTTTTGTAAGGGCTATAGCTCCACCCTCCACTCCTAACGAAAAATCAAACGCCTATGACTATGACGAACATAGAGATAGTACAGTATTGACAAACATAGTATAGATTTTACACGGCCAAAGAACTTAACATAGGTAAATATAAATAAGATTCAAATATAAACTATTCTTAGAAATTCTTTGTTATTCGTTCTATAGAGACTACTATCGAATAGTAAAAATTATTGGAATAATTTTCAATCAGTTCGAATAATTCAAATATGATCAACTATTGAATAGGGGTCTATTTCTCCAGCTCCCCTTTTTGGAATTTCGAAAAGAAACCCGTGTTAATCATTTGTACCTTGTTGTAGTAAAATCAGGTACAAACGAGGTACAAACCATTGGTACTGGTTTCATTTTGAAATTCTAAAAAGGAGGGAGCCAGGGAATAGCTTGATATTAAATATTCACTTGAACTTATCACTACTTATAACTACTTACTTATGTATAATTTTCTTCGAAATGAATAACTCACAAACGAATCTTTAGCATCTGGTAAACCTGAAAAAAAATTTAAAAAAATAATTTTAAATATTACTAAATAATCGGTAAATATTTTAGAATAATTAAAACACTTTCTTACCACTGTACTCTATACATCATATTAAAAATATTTTTATGTTAATATGAATATCTGTATTTATAATATATTTTGAAATTAAAAAAGTTATAATTAGGGCACTAAAAAGCGGTAATTTTGGTGAAAGGTAATTCGGGGAATGGATATTTCGACGAAGCATTATTTATTTAGAGTAAAATAATTGAAAAAAAGTTGGAAATGTAGGATACATAAAGTTACTTTATTTTTGTTTGTGCGTAACGATAAATCATTGCTAACGAAAAACGATTCGGAGCGAATTTCGGTAAGATATATTTTGAAATGTGTTTTCAAAATAAAAGGTGTACTAACTAGATTAAAAGTAGCACACGTTGAAATTGGCAATGAAGTACAATAATAACTGAAATAGAAAACCACAGAAAAAAAAAAAAGGTGAAAATTATTCAAATTAGGTAAAAAAATGTCTAAAAGGTATTTAAGGTACCAAAAAATTTATCATACAACATTTATTTTTAATTTTTGTTAGTGTTACTTGATATATGAATTTATTTATTTGTTAATTAGTATAGACTCTCGTGTATATATTTAGACATGCACATATTAATATATTTTATAAAGTAGGTATACCTGATATGTGCAGTAATTATTTTATCAGACTGATTATTTTAATTTATAATTACATAGGTAATAGGTAATAGGTATGAGAAAAATACATTATGGTGGAAAATCGGTATTTTGAACAACAGTTTTATTTTTGATAATAATGAAAATAATATTCATATAATATATTATAGACTTACGAAATATTGTGAGTTGAAATACAGGTTTTTCCATAGTTGTTTTGGCTTAAATCATAAAAATCATTTATTTTACAATGTATAAGTATCATATGCAATTTATGTGCTGAAACTTCCCTAAGCTATTTTAACATTCCTAGTCAGAGGAGCTTTTATTAAATTAAGACCATTTCAGTTTTTTTTTCAATTTCAGTGGGTATACATAGATCTAGGGGGTGGGGGTAGCAAGAGGTACCCATTCACGCTATAACCATGGGTTATATGGAGTATTGAGGGAAATATAATTGAGGTGAGGGAAAGGAAGGTCACGTGTATTAAAAGTTTGGCAAAAGAGATCGAAGAAGTAGAGTAAGAGTAGTATGTTAAAAAACAAGGAAACTTGGTGGTGGAGAGAGTTCTGAGAGCTAGTAAAAAAAAATTTAAGCTTTGGCAGCAAAACAAGAAGAAAGATGATTGAGTTGAGTATAAAATATTTTTTTCCGCCACAAAACTACAGTTATAACAGTGAAATACAAAAATCAATTTAGACTTTTACTAGGGATGAATAATTAATTGGCAAAAAGCTTACAATAATAAAAATAGAACCATATATATTTATGAACTTCTATCTCTTTTAAATTATAGTAGTAATCAGCAAGTATTTGTATTCATATTGATCATTATATTATTTCATTAACAATTATTTAGATAATCTCATATTTTTGTTTTTGTCGATAAAGGGGAGTTTATTTCGTTTCGTGTGTTACACGTTCCTTTTTGAATGCACGAAATATTTTGTTATCCGTCATTCTACCAACATAATCACTTTCTATCACCAATATTATCTATATTAAATTTACAAAAGTATCATTTGCTTAATATACTGATTAACCCGTATAAATTTAAAAAAAATCAGTCCATTAGTTAGGCTACATATAGATTGGACCATTTTCCGTAAAATTAAAAAGGTTAAATAGAAGTTGACTGTCTTGTGTAATAATACTGTAGTTGACGCACAAGCTCTTTATCATTTACTAAGCTCTGCGCCACTGGATATTATAATTATAAAATTCGAAACTAGCCAACAAAATCATACTTACCTTTACATTCCTCGATTTTGGCGGTTTTCTCGGTACTAGAAAATTCTATCTCTAAATAACAGAAAAAAAAATAAAATCTGTTATTGAGGACGTGTGCAACTATTGTAGTGGGTGGACATTTAGGAAGGTAAGATACATAAAGTTATTTAATTTATATCTGTAAGCAAGGATAAACCATTATTTTTTGTCATATTCTTCTTCAGCTTTTATGGGCCATTTAGGCCCACTGCTCCATACAGCCTCATCTAGTACTTTATACCATTTGCCAATTTCTCCAATTTATTAACTTCATGTATCTAGAGGTTCTGGTTGGGTTCATTTATCCACCTATTCTTCTCTCTGTCCTGTAGCCTGTTCCATTTTGATTTCTAGTTAAGTGAATCATTCATTATATCACTTGATCTCCATACTTATCCTCTTTCTTCCTTTAAGTGTTTGTAGGATGTATTCTTCTACCAAGAGTTCTTTAACTTTATAATTTGATCTTATTTCTGATTCTTATTAGACAGATGAATACATCTGTCTGATCATTTTTTTACGGTCTGGAAATAAATTTGTGGAATTTTTTTTAGAATTGCCAGCTTTCTTTCGTCTTCTTTTGACGTTAATCATGTTTCACATGTGTATAAAATTACCAAAACCTTACCAAGACTTTGTATGATTGCATTTTCTATTCCTTTGAAAATAACTTGGACTTGAATGTTTTTTATAACACAAAATTGTATTTGTTTCTAGCTTTTATTCTTATATATTATAAGTATTTACTCATAGTAATTATTCTTGCTGTTTATGTCAACTCCAATAGATTTAAGACATTTTACTTTTTCAAAATAATAATTTGCTATAAGTTAATTGCTATAACCTAAACTTCACTTTGATTCATCTAATGATCATCTAATTGATTTCCTCTTAACTACCATATGTTTAGCTTACCTAGACCGGAACAAGATTTCTGGTAGAAAAGTTATTTGCAGGTAAAAAAAAATAAACATCATTGTAAAACTAACATATTCCTCTCTTCGCTCAGAAAAAAAATGAGTAATTTTTGAAAAAATACAATAAGTACATTATACTCTACTCTTTTTCTTTGACCGCTAAATGCAACTCACGAATATAATGAGCATTCTGTTAAAGTTGTATGCATTTTTGTTTTTAGTACAATTATATCCTCATAGCCAACCAGAGAAACCATGTAAACAAAATTACAAAATGTAATAAAATACCTATAAATTACTTAAAAATCGCCAAAATGTTTTAAACATTTACCACGTATAAATTAGGCATAGATAAGTTTTTTGTCATAATTTGAAATCTCTACGAAAATGTTTAACTGAATCATAACAAAAATTTAGTTAAGCTTCATAATAATAAATAAGTACATATCATAGTAAACCCAATACACATATAATCATCGATACACTAAGAATCTGAAAACAGTAATTCGTTAACTGGAAGTAATATATTATATTATTATATTAAGAACATTGCTATTAATTATTTAATTATTATATATTATACATAATATTTATAGGAAAATGTACTTACTCGTGTAGTCTGAACTCGTAGGTAAGTATATAAAGTAATAATAATTATGAAATTAATGATATTAAAAATAAATCTAATTGGTCAAACATGTTTTGATTATAATCAACTAAAATATGATACGAAGGTAAGTATAGATATTTTTTTCAAAGTTTATCTATAGTCAACATGCCAGGCATTATCGCATCAAATATGTGCTTATCTATACCCAAAAATCTAAACATATTTCATTATTGCCTATTATATTATTTTTTTCTTCTATTATTATGATAGCAACTTTTTAATATTTATAGATAATACTAATCTAAATGCCTACACAAAATTAATATTATATAAGTTCTAGTTGGTAACATTTAACGGAGTATTAAACGAAAATCTACAACAAAAAATCATAGAATTTATCAGAAACATTCTCCAAAATATTCAATCCATTAAGAGCTCCATTTTAAATTTAATAAGTAATAATCTGTTTAATCACAATAAAAATGACAGAAACTAATTTAAATGATATTAAACTAGTAAATTGGAATGCCAAAGGCGTACAATTTATACAATCGTCACTAATGGAATTTATATCAAGCCACAAGATCGACATAGCCTGTTTAATAATACCCACCTAATAAACCATGAAACTTTTAATGTCAATGGTTTCAATAATTATAAAAAAGATAAATACGTCATACACTCATTAGGAGGGGTAGCCATTTTAATTTTAAAAAACATTAAATCGTTTATTCTTAATTTGATCAACCTCGAAGCCATCTCAGTAACAATCAAAACATGATAGACATGAAATAAAAATTATCTCGGTTAAAATCCACTAAACAAAGAAATCAAAAGAGAAGATATATCAGAACTATTCGTAAATCACTCAAAAATACTTTTAGGAGACTTTAACTCAAAAAAACCAACTATGGGGATGCCGGAAAACGAACCCAAGTAGAACTAAACTGGTACAAATATCATCCAAACTTAAGATATTAATATTTCCAATATCTGAATCAATTATCTACAAACCTGGTAGAATACCAAACATACTGGATATTGCATTATTATCAAATCAGCCTACTAATCTTCACCTCAAGTCCTTAATAGACTCGACTCTGATTATATACCAGTCATCATCTCTCTAAATGATCTAATAATTATAAATCAGCGCATCTAAAAACTAATAAACACTCCAATAAACTGGAAAATATTTAGAGACAAATTAAATGAAAACTTAAATTGCAAAAAACAATACCAAAATCGAGAAGTCATAAACGCTATACGCCGAATACAATACAAAATTCAATCAACCAAGCGTTTATCAAAAATAGCGAAATCATTAGTTTCCCTCAGAAACCATTTCTATCTTATTTCAAAACTTAATTAGGCAAAAATACGAAGTGAGAAAAATCTGGCAGAATACCAGAAACCTAGTTGTTAAAAGAAGATTAAATCCCAACTCATTAGAAGAGTGAAATGGAATTAGACAACCTCAGATATGTTCATATCGTAAATATCTAAAAAAACCCTAATGACTTAAGTAACTAAAAGACTATTAGAACAGCATGGCATAATCTCCCCTATGAAAAACGGGAAATAAATTCCAAAAAGTCGAAGCTTTCGCTAACTATGTTACTTCCTGTTTCACCTTCATAGAAGAAGACAATGAGTACAACGAACAACACATTGAACATGCTGATAAAACATCTGATGATAATATCTACGAACTAAATGATAGAATTACCCTACATCTCCTAAGGAAATACAAAAAATAGTAATTAATCTAGTAAATAAAAAAAGTCCTAGCCATGATCTTATTACTAATAAAATCTTAAAAATCCTTACACTTAAAGCGCTGTCCTTTCTAGCTAGCCTATTTAACTTGGTCATGCTTATTGGCATTTTCCTATCATCTTGGAAATATGGTATCATAATCCCCATACATAAGCTGGGAACACCGGCCCCCTCTCTCACAAGTTATAGACTCATCGGTCTACTTCCATCTCTGTTAAAACAAGATACTTCTCAATAGTTTAAATCCATGTGGAAACCACATATTATTCTAAAACACCAATTTGGAAAAAGCATCACTTCACTTTTCATCAAATCCAAGAAATTTCAGAATTAACTGTAAATGGTTTTGAAAAGAAACAGTATACATCAGCCGTTTTCCTGGACATAATTTAAGTCATAACAATGTATAACATCACGAAATAGAACTGAAATTGAATTTACTAAGTCCCCCCCCAAATACTTACCAAAACCATCATCTCCTTTATATCAAATCGAACTTTTTAAGTCAAAATAGTTAGAAACTTCTTCCAACCTTATACAATACAAGCCGAGGTTCTCTAGGCCTAATCCTTTTCAACATCTACTGTCACGATATACCTATTCCACTAAACCCGCAACTGGCGATGATCGCGGACGATAAAACTATAATAGCTTACCCCCTCTGGACTATTTTTAAGTGCTCATTTGCTGAAGGAATTTTTCCTTCAATGTTAAAGTTAAGCTCCGTTATACCTGTACACAAGCCTGGTGATTTTTCTAACGTATCCAACTATCGTTCGATTGCCAGACAATTACATATTTCGAAAATATTTGAATCACTGGTCTTGCATTATATTCAACCATCGATCAACAGAATTCTTATGGAGGAACAGCATAGCTTTCATCTTGGTTGTTCCACCATTACCTGCAATTTAGTCTTTAACAATTTTGTATACCAATATTTTAATTTGAAGTCACAGGTTGACGTCATTTATACTAATTTCAATGAGGCATTTGATTCAGTTGCTCACAATGCCCTTGTTAAGATTCTCAATATTTCTGGTATTAGTGAACCACTCCTTTACTAGTTTTCATCTTACCTCTTAAACTGTTACTAATGGTTCAATTTGCTTGGAGTAAAATCGAATATTTATCTTGTAATGTCCAGCGTTCCTCAAGAAGGACACCTCCGCTCCTGTTCTTCTTGTTTATCAATAGTATCTTAAATGTTCTTTCCCACAGCCATATTTTATGTTTTGCCATCGATATAAAACTATATTCTCGTATTTCTTCTTTGGATGATTGAATCTTGTTACAGAATGATTTTGATCGATTCACTGAGTGGTTCAATTTATTAGGGTTTTCCCTCTATATTTCTAAGTGCAAAACCATGAATTTTGCCAGGATTCAGTCCCCTTTTATATACTGGTACCATCTCGAACCTACTATTCTTTCATGCTCTAATGACAGTGTTATAGATCTATGGTTTATTCTAAGTAGTATTTTTGATCCAAGTCCCCACATCGAACAGATTTGTTGTAAGGCTTTTAAAACTCTGGGGTTTGTCTTAAGATTATGTAGAGATGGTTAGGCTTATCCTTTAAGGGGCTATATTGTGCACTTGTATGCCCTATTCTGAAGTATGGTTCCGTTATTTGGGATCCTCGTGATATCAATAACTCTTTGAAGCTAGAAAGGGTTTAACGAAAATTCTTGAGGTACGCAAGCTTGAATATCCCTTGTGAACATAAATATGAATCTGTTGATTTGCAATTTAGTTTGGTTTCTTTGGGTGAACGTAGACGTATCTCTGGTATTAAGTTGTTTGGTGGATTGTTACGAGTAATATTAACTCTTCTGAATTACTTTCATTAATTTAATCTCAACGTTTGTCCCGATCTGTTGCTTCTTTTTATCCTTTGCTCCTTCCATCAACAATCTTAAAAATAAAACCATCGGACGTATGGTGACGAATTCTAATGTTGACCCTTCGTTTCTTATGAATCTTTTTATATAATACCTGTCTAGTTAAGTAGTAATAAGTAGTAAGTAGTAAGTATTAGGCTTTAAGTAATAAATTGTAACAATTAATATGTATATATTTATAATGTATGTATATATTATGTTCAAAAGGGTTTATCCCGTATATTTAATAAAAATAAAAAAAAATTAAATTAAAATAATGACCCAAGCAACTCTTTGGAACCTTAATCCAAAATTTCCGAAATTCTCTTAACACGGTAACCACCTGGTTAAAACATGGAAACTGAACTTGAACCTATACAAAAGTGTAGTCAAAATATTTACTAAACGATCCCCACATATTATAATAGATAACCAAGTAATAGAATGGAATAATAAAGATAACTTCGTCAGGTACCTCGGTGTGTTCTTGACGAAAAACTGACTTGGAAATTAATTTAAACAAAAACCTCACCAATAAACTTGAACATACTTTATACATTAGTTAATTATAAATCAACCCTCCAAATAAATTCGTATATCTTACTCTCAACCTCAATAATCCGATCATTAATTAAATATGCTTGCCAGGTTTGAGCTGCAGCTTCTTCAACCAAAATTAAAACATAAATAATGAATCATTCTATAGATAAGTGCAAATGATTCAACCTGTCCTTAAGTTAAAAATAAATTGTATCTTTCTCAAACACATTTCTGTAATTTATTTTTATTATTTTTTTTTTTTTTTGCAATTTATTTAATAGTGTTTATAAAAGGGCTCATAATGATTAATAATATTGTAATAAATAAATACATAGATAAACAATTAGTTTTATAATATGAGTTGACAACAGTTTGATGTATTAATTAATAATTACCGTAAAACATTTTCTGAATTAAATTCAGTTGATTCTGATATTCTCCTTCTGAAATTATTTTAATATGTATTTATTTATTTTCAGAACTTTATTTTGTGAATGCATGATTGACTTTTTAAATTAAATTAAAATAAAATGCATAAACTAATAACGTATTTTAAAAAAGTCGTTGGTTACCTATCTTTGTCTTATAATATACTTGTATTATGATATTAATAATTTAAACAAATTAATTGTTTGTAAGTTGTATCACGCTCAGAATATTATAACACAATCAGATACGGGATCAAATTTAAAAAGTATTGTGATAGAAATAAATTTAAATTGAACATAAAATTTCTCGCTAAAACAAATTTAATATATAATATTAAAGACGCTATTGCACCTACCTATAATTCTTGCTAATATTTGTAAAGTTTCAAATTTAATCCATAGATCTGCAAAAATAACAATATTAATGTTTTGCCCACAAAAAATTAATGAGAAAAGAAGAGCTTATACTGGGAGCAGATCTTGTTTAGTCTCAAATTAGAATAAGACGGACTTTTCCTCTTCGTGGTAAAAGGCGATTAACAGAAATACCGAAAAACTACCAGTAAAAGGAGACAAATATACGAAGCCATCGGTTCATAAAGCCGATGAACAGAGTCAGGTAGGGTAAACTCTTGTAATCTGGGAAACGATTTGAAAGGGTGGAAAAACCAACTAGTTCATTCAACGGCTAGATAATAGGAAAGACAAGAGGGATACCACTACATTAATGATACTAAAACCCTATCCCTATAACTATAATATCTTTATCTAGAAACATCTCGATTTTACTCATTGTGGGTTTTGGCGCCCAAGATCCACCAGGGCTATAGAATCCCACCCATAGAATCCCAGGTCATCATCGGACGATATTTTTTCCTTTTTAATTTTTTTACAATGGTACTTTATTTTTTTTTATCTGTAGACCACTTTTATCCTAAAAAACTGGCTCCGATATACGAGGGCTAATCAAAAAGTATTGAGACTGATAATATTACTCGGAAACCGAGCGTTGAAGAGCAAAACGATTTGTAAACCTAGCTTCTATGACTTATACTGAGCACATCTATTCGTATAAAATCTCTATAAACTTCTTCGTTTTGATTTGANATTGACATTTAATGGCAAAAACCATGAAATGTTGCATCCCTCTGAAACTGGAAAAAAATGCAGACAAATTTTCTAAAATCTCCAAATCTGTCAAGTTACTCTTCTTTTGGGTTTATTATAAAATCGCCAAACTCGAAAAATTTATTTTACAAAAATATCAGTGAAATCAAACCGAAGAATTTTATAGAGAAGCAATAAAAACAAATGTACTCAGAAAAAGTCATAGAAGCAAGTGATACCAATCCTACTGCTCTTCGATGCTCCTTTTCCGAATGATACTACCAGTCTTGATAATTTTTGATTAGCCCTCGTATAAGTGTAACACCTTTTCTGAAAGTAAATTTTATCTACTTGGTAAATACATAGATTATTTTTTGATTTTCGAAACAGTATTTGGAATAAAAACGACTCACCGGGTAAAAATACGTTTTTTTTTTGCGATTTCGTTATTTTAAATAAGTACCTACCTCGTTTTCTAGCACAAATCAGTTATTGAAAAATGACAAGAGGCCATATTTTTGTTATTTTTTTTTAATTAGTATATTGATATCAAATTTAAACGAAAATCGCAAAAAAATGTACGGCACTTCAAATTATGTATTAACGAGCTGCGCTTGGAATCATCTTTAGTCAGCAATGGTTTATCGTTGCTTACAGATATAAATAAAATAACCTTAAGTACCCTACTTTTCCATCTTCCCGCCTATAACAATGGCTGCAATCGTCCCCAGTATCAGCTCTTTTTTATATGTTGAAATCGGACGTTGTGGCAACCAGAGGTGGATTTGACGAGGGTGCAACGTAGGGATTGCTCCTCTTTGGAATTTTCTTTCCAAGCTCCATTGGTAGCTTAATAGTATATATCAGACAAATTACAAATATATGGAGGCCTGCTATTAATTTGACGTAAGGTTAGGAAATTAGTTTTCAATAAATACAATATCCGTGTATCCAATTGATTTTTTTCATATTATCTTATAATTTTAAATCATATTAGTAATATACTCTATCATATCTAAATGACATATTTATCACGATAAAGAAAGAATTGGTAATTGTGTATATTGGTAAAATTGGTAACCATCTTATTATTAAATATTATCAATATTATGTTATTAGCCATCACAATAATTCTTTGGCGACGACCGCTATATTGTGATAACACTATAACGCGATAGCGTTAATGAGTATGATCAATGGTGTATGAAGTCTCATAAGTCTGTGAGTTAGACTGTGTCATATTTAATAATGCAAAAATCAACCATTTCTAATGAACTAGTCGCTCATACATTTTTATCATTTTTAAAGCTGATTTTTCTGAATTTTTTGATATCAAAAAGTCAATCAGGCCAAAAGTGTCGCTTATGCCCTATGAAGGCTCGATATTATTATAGCTAACTAATAATTATATACTTTAATGCTTTAAATAAATGCTATAAGTATATTTATTTTTTACTTAAAATTTTATTAGATTCAAAACATGGATGAGATCATACATGGGGCAAAATAAATCGACTGGATTGGCATTACATAATGTACACAGGGATAGAAATGTATTTGTTGAAAAAACATAGATAGATTTGCGATTGAAAAAAAAAAATAATATTAAAGTTGTCATTATAAATTTTATTTATTATATTATATATTATAGTGTTCAAATAGGTATGTTACTGTTACATAAGTATACGTAATATTTTTTTATTATACCTACTTAAATATATATTTGATTGTTTTCATTTGAATGACATTTTTAATTTATAATTACAGCAAATTATTATGTAGACGTAATTGATTTAGTATCATTCAGTTATCATGAGTTAGTATGCTAATAATTATATACGAATAAAATAATGAAATTATGTGATAATGGAAATTTACACCCCCTTCTCCCTGTCATTCATGGTTTAAGATTCCTTGAATTATACTTATGTTATGATATCAATTCGCCTCCCCCCTTAAATTTTCTTTAGATCCACCTCTGCCTACAACATATACCTGACTAACATAAATACATATAAAAATATGAAAATATCAATAATCTATGAATCGTCTAAAACTAGCATGAATATTTTAAAACGTTTAAAAGGCCAATGTAAGTATTTTTTTGAAAACTACAGTTACCTATAATTATTTTTAACCAAGTAACAATAAAAAACCGAAATACAGTACACTTCGCCATATTTTCTAAGTTTTTTCCTGGTTTTTCGTAATACGAGTAGTTATCAAAACTACACGGAAAATCATCAAATGACTTTTTAACTCATAAACTAGGAAAAAAGTTTTTTAAGGAAATGTTATTCTTGATTTCTGGTAGAAAATATCATACAAATTTTAAATAATGAAATTGTTGTGCTGTAATTTAAAAAATCGTATTTTTCGTCTTTTTTGGGTTTTTCCAATTATTTTGAAAACTACCAAATATCAAAAAACTATTTTCTTTTTAAATAACTATGTATTAAGAGGAAAAAAATTGATCGTTTATCATTTTTTGATTTAAGCAAAATGTCTGGTAAAATCATAGTAGTTTGTAGTTTATACAAATTAAAAATTATGAAATCAATAACTCCGCGGTGCTCCGTGCCATTTTACTTATAATTTTCTTTCGGGTTTTTATCAATAATTTTGAAAACTCTTCAGAAAATCAAAAAATTATTTCTTTAATGGACCTATTAAACAAAATTTTCTTTTAGAAAAAGTGCTATACTTGATATTTCGAAGTAAGATTTTTGGTAGAAAATTTGTTTACAGAAAGAAAAAAAAACACTTTCAAGGAAAGCCAATAGATCCTTCGCTACGCTCCGAATCTAAAATTAAAACTATTGTTAACTTGGAAAAACTAATGGATGTAAAAAAATGGATTTATTATTATTATAACTTTTAATACTTACTTGTTTTAACAAATGTAGTTTTAGATTCATTATCTGTTGCGTCTAAAAATTATTTAACTTTATTAGCTGACATTAATAGTGTCTCACGAAGATATACCCACTGTAATATCCCTAGATATTCAAGTTCTGATTTTTTATATTATTCACAGAGATAAGAACTACAGATATTTATATTTGAATAAATTTATATTTTATTTAAAAATCAATAAATAACTTACTATTTTATAATTTTCGGAAAATTTTAAGATAGTCATTTTATATAGTTTATAAAACCTTCTGAACATATTGAGGTTTCAACTGTATATTTTAATTAAATTCATGATTTTTTTGAAGTTCAGAAATAAAAGTGTACAGTCAATGTTAACTATAATGATATTAATAATATAGTAGATAATAATAAAAAAAAAAACCAAAAACACAGAATTTAGTTATCTTTATCTCAGGAGATATTGCAATGGGTACAACTTCGTGAGACATTCTGTATATTTCAACAATATAATTTGGTAAAGTCAAATGCGTATTGTTAAAATATTTTTTAATTTTAACGTCTTTACCAGTGACCTACCTCTAAACGTTTTGTGTGATGAGCCATGCAAGCGCCTACTGTGACGATAAGAACGATGTGACAAAGATCCCGCCCAAGCTGCCCAAAAATTCCAAAACCACCTAACTGTGCTAAACACCTGGTTTCATGACTGGAAAATTCAAGTCAATCCATCAAAATCCTCTCAAATTACATTCACACTTCGATCCTTAGAATGTCCCGCAACCTATATCGGCAATGCTCAAATTCCATCTTCCATGCAAACTAATTATTTAGGTTTAATTCTTGATAAACGTCTTACATGGGGCCCCCACTTAAAAATCAAGCGTAAAGCTCTCAATTCAAGACTCCACCTTCTTAGACCCTTACTCCGCTCAAAGCTCACATTAAAAACCAAAAGAACAATACATGGCATACATGGCTCTCCTAAGACCCATGTGGTACTATGGCATACAACTTTGGGGATCAGCCAAACCCTCTAATACTCGAACAATCCAGGCATTCCAGTCTATTTGTNTCCCAACCTTAAACAGCTTTGCCATAATCACCTACAAAAAAACGCACAAAACATTCAGTACTCACTCTAATCCTATAATCACCCAACCCCAACTTTCATCCAACAAATTCCAGGTAATCCAACCAGGCACCTGAAAAGGAACTGGTGTAGGGACCTACTCTCTTCTTAAATCGCTTTTCACAGGGTGCCGCCACTGGGCGACTTCCCCCTCATGCCAATCATCTCCACATCACATTTACTTATTGTATTACGTGTAAATACAGATTGTG
Organism: Cinara cedri; assembly: GCA_902439185.1. NCBI lineage: Eukaryota > Metazoa > Arthropoda > Insecta > Hemiptera > Aphididae > Cinara > Cinara cedri. The sequence goes on along the minus strand of CABPRJ010000539.1, from coordinate 159,813 downwards.
TATATATATTGTTAGTTCAATAAAAAAAAAAAAAAAAAATTTTAATTCGATAGTTAAATATCTATAGTTTTCTTTATTTGTTATACAAAAAAAGGGATACGGCTGAAACTTCTATATGGTATCTATAGTAATGGTGTTCTTTTACAGACTAATTTTTCCACACTCTAGAAGCAATCAACTATTTATATAGTATAACAATGTCTGGTAGGTCTAAAAATCTACATCTAAAATAATTGTATCGATAAACATCAAATATATCACAAGTGCTAAAGAAGGACTTATATCTTTAATCTGCAAATCAACTTCATATACAATTTTATGCGTCTAAGAGACCAGACCCTTAACGCTCAAAGTATTTGTGGAATGGAGATAATAAGACACCATAGAAAGTATGAAAAACGTATGAAATGTATTTAAATTAAATATTTATATTTATAATAAATTAAAACATAATAATATATAGTTTTAAAATCGTAAATAATACGGCCTTTTAAAATATGTATAATCGAAATTCGCTCAAAATCGTTTTCTGTTAGCAAAGATTAATTGTCTCGTACAAATACTTTAAATTTCCCTTTATTATTATAATTTTTTTTTACTACAAAACATGACTTATAATGAATCTCCTGGCCCGCGATATCCTATGTTCAGTGAAAATACGTATACACCTCTCACGTCTTAATTCCAGGAGTAATTTTATGAAATACATGAAAGTTATTTCATCAACACACCTTAAAGTAAAAAGGTACCTAAGTACCTTTAGATGGGTGCCAAACGAATCGCTCATATTGGGTCATAAAGAAATATAGTTTGTTTATATTATATTACTGTTGTATGCGCCTGACACGCATAGCAAAATAATTTTTAGTTTACAAACATGAGGTAAGTGCAGTGGCGCACAGACGTTACTAAAGTTACCAAGTTACTAAAGCTCCCAAGGATGATGGGTGTAGATAATTGGTGTATTTTTGATGTTACAAGGATGCTCAAAAAGTATAAACCATTTTTTTTTTTTAAAAAGTGGGTGATAGTGATACAGAATCACCCTAAAAGGTGTGAAATAAAATTTCATAGTAACACCCATATACCTATAAGTACTAAAATTTGAATTATTACTGAACTTAAATTAAAATTTACTCCAATCTTCATTTGTGTTTATTAGTGTATAACACTTACATGCATACCTATTATTTCAGGAGGGATGTAACGGTTACAACCATCTATATCTATAGGCATGGTGGACAGTAGACACTTTTGTTAAAATGCTCGCAAAATTGTATTGTGTGCCATCGATTACATCTTTGTGTACCATCATATATAGTTATTATTTTATTAAAACTTTCACATTTTTTTATATTTGATCGGTAATCAATATTGTATTCTTATATACAGATAAAGATTACAATTTTTAAATAACTCACCAGCATGCAGACTTATTTTCTTTACATATTTTTCCATACTTTCTTCGAATTCGCCTAAATAAAATATATAAATATTTATTTATTTATATGAATTTCAACACCACAAGAGTACAGCGTATAGTATACAAATTTGAATAATTATACAGTTTAGATATTATTAAAAAGAGAAAATGTACAATAACAAAATAATTAGTTAAAATCCAAAAATAATTAAATACATTAATACATTATTTGCAAAATATGATAGAGAGTTAATAAATATATCAGCATTAGGCATATTATTTATAATACGAAAAGTACGATCTAGAGGGTATGCGTAGCTGTAATCAGAACTATGGAAATTGCATCTGTATGTTATTATGTTAAGTACTGTCTAGACGCTAGAGATGAAAGATGGAACAGTAATGGAAGTAGAAATAAAATATCAAAGAAATCGATTGAACCATTAAGTAGGTAGCTTAAATACAAAATAAATTATATGTACGTCGTTTGTCCGATAAAGTTTATACATTTAATTTAATATACAACGATATTCGGAAAAATTTAAAATTGAGGGAACTGAAAACGACATGTTTCTATTTTTGTCTTAAACATGCGAGATACAGGGATTTAGAAGTGTTTTAATTCCAACGTACTGATTGATCTAGTGAAGATTTAAATTTGTCGTGAAGTTTATTTGAGATCGACTTTTCCAATTTTTAAATTTATCTCTTTCAATTCTAAAAAATCCATAGAAAAAGCAACGTTAGCTTAATGTAGTAAATTTTTAGATTCGGGGCATAATAAGAATATATTGGTATTACAATGGTGTTTATTATTTTTTTTTTTTACATTTCTTAAAATATTTTACTATTCAAATAAAGTGTTTTATAATAATATATAAAACAAATTTTGTATAAACAACTTTTTACTTTTTGGATATTGGTATTAAATTAGTTTATTTAAAAATGAATGCCTCGAAGTATTTATGAATGTTTTTCAAAAGTGTCTGTACTCGTGTTTAAATACGTATTCTATATACATACAAAAATAATATCTGTATTTGAACTTGCAAAATAGGCGTGTGCAGACTTCTGAGTCAGGTATGGCTAAATTCAATCTGACAACCCACCCCTCCCCCCTGTCGTTTTCACACAAGACAAAAATTATAGCTATTTTCACTACAAACTTCGAAGTGAACCCCCCTTTTGTTGGTGACTGGAAAATGTAAACAATCATTTTTCATTATTTGACACACACAATTCATCAATATTGATTAAAAATTTTAATCAAATATAATCTTACAAATTATTTAAAAACGTTTAAAACATAATATATAGTATTAACAGTTGTAAATTAACATTAATATTTATTTACATTATACAATTTTCATTATGTAATTTGTATATATATATTATAAACAATGATTATGCTGTCAAATAAAAAGAGGACGGATATAATTTGCACGTGGGTGCAGCTACTGTTGTAGGTGGAAAATTGAGAAGGTAGTATACAGACGGGAATTTAATGTATATTTGTAAACAACAAAAAACCATTTCTAATGAAAAGATGATTCTGAACAGAGTTCAGTAGATGGTGTTGCTTTGTCATTAATAAAATATAGGGTTATATCATACTATGGTAAAATGATTACAACAATGTTGAGTTTCCATGATAACAATGATTGTTTAAAAAATATTAAAATAATAAAAACTTAACAATAACAAAAATAAATAAAAATGGTTGCCAATGACAACCTTATTTTTAATTTTTCAATCTTTTTTAACCTAAAACCCGAAATTATCTAATTATCTCGAATATTAATGAGAATTTCAAAAAATGACCTCTGTAAAGTAACACCCAGAGAAAATTTCCCTTCAAAAAAGATTCTATACTTAATAATCAGAGTATGCTTTCTGGTAGAAAAAGTGTTCACATTAAAAAAAAAAAATAGGTAGTTGGCTTGGGGGCTATAACCCTCACGTTTTAAGTGTAATATAGTGTCAACTACCGTTACGTGTGTAGCCACCTTTATTTGGTGGTATTACGTCAGGTGCCTTTATACAGTGTAGTCAGATTTATAAAATTAATTATCTTTAAATCAACATATGAAAATGTCATTTATCGCCAATATTATTAACGCATAGAAACGCCAACAAATTTTTTTTAAACCATTTATATCATTATTTATTATGAATATAAAATAACCGTGGTTAAAAATATTAATAATATTTGTCTTCTATGTTTAATTTGTTAGTTAGCAGCACGGACTGGATATATTAAAACGTAAGTATTGAATGATATTGAATGATTTTATGGTTTAAGTTAAAATTTTGAAGATTAATTCAAAAATTTTCGACTGCACTATGTTGTATTAGCTTTCAAATATAAACCAGGATATCTTAATTTAATTACAACACAATAAACTTGGATAACTTAAATCATAAAATCATTCAATTCTATGTTCAATAATAATAAATAATTACTGGCATATATAATTTTTATGCAAGATATTTTAGAACAATTTTCTCTAAGATTATCTTTTTCTACCGTACAGTTTCCATATTTTGGATGTTTCAATATGGAATATGCTGTTAATAATTTTTACACTTGTAGGAACCTTATAAACTTTTATGCATTAACCATGGTAATCTGTGTTAAACATATAATCATAAATTGTAATTAGAGCGTATCACTAGAGTGGGACCCACGGCTGGAGTTTACATCACGGTCTTATTTGCACTATTTGCACCTGAATAGGTCTCTTCGAAGGGGACATTAAGAGCATCACTTCCGACGCTGACATGCCAGACCTAATAACCTAAGACCGTGATTAAAACATTTAAAACTATACTAAATCTAAATAGGTATCATGTGTGTGTATGTCTTAAAATGGGCCAAACGTAAGGATGTAAACTTAGAGGAAAAATGTTGTAATAAATTAAACTTCAACTTTAGTATACAAATAATTAATATTTCCACTCCTATATTAATACAATTTTCACAAATTAAAATATGTCCAACTGATTTTAATAACAAAAATACACTAGTATAATAAATAAAACTCAAATAAATAATATAAGTCCAATAAATAGACTGACGCGAAATTGCTCGCATTCGATCGTGGTGGACTCGTCTGATTAGAGTTTAATCATTAGACGATGTTTCGGGTGGTGTTATATATGCTTATGCCGTTACCCCCTCAACCCGTAATTCATAGTCATTGCTATATATATTTTTTTGCTATCGCCAGATTTTTGTGATGGCGAAAACTAAAAATTACATATGCGTAATATATTATATTATGTTACAACCTAGGCCCACCCATAACATTATTTTTATTTGCATTAAATTTAGAATACGGCTGGTGTAGGTCCGTGCGCCGAAACTATATTTCGGTGCTATATATATTTATAGACCTACTGCATCGGGTAGGCGGATTTCACGTGTAATGACTATCACAGGATACGGTTCGCACGTGTCCCTTGCAGGAGACGTGTGTGGGCACGTTACAGTGTACAATTAGACAATGTCAACACGATGTAGCTTAATCGTGGTGGCGTCAACCATACTCTAAGGCATACGTAAAATAATATTGTTTAAATAACATACCTGTGCACATTAATAATTTTGTTTTATCTGCTTCGGAAAGATTGGAACCTATTTGTGAAAAAAAATTAAAAAATAGATTTTTTTTGTATATTTTAAACAAATCTCATACAATCGATTGATAAACCCTTAAAACTAGACTTTCCACTGGCGAAATGACTCAAGAGCGATCGAGAATCGGCACACATCGAGATGACATAAAGACTATCCCGACCGTATGCAATTTCCACTACCACCGTATGAGACCACCTCATCGGCAACTGATTTTTCCTTCCTAGCACATCACCGGCAACGGCCACATGCTCCATTAGCAACTGCCTATACCTCTCAATCGTTACCGGCAACGGCCAAGCGCCTCGCTAACAACTGATTACTTTTTCTCCCCTCATCACTATCTAGGTCACCCCGACATTCTTCCTACGCTGGTTTAAATAGTATATTGTATTTCCCGCGAGCATTAGTGTACACAAGATTTTTTTCGGGAGGTTTTCTGTTTATAATAATTTTCTGGAGAGGGAATAGCAAATATAAGTACAGTACTATCACTATTATTACGGAATAAATGATTTTTGATGAAATTAAATTGTATTTTATTTTGTGATATAATATATTATGTTGTTGACTATAAAACTTGATTTAAAAAATGTAGTTAGGAAAACATTTCGGAAGAGGTTTTGACTTCTTAACCCCTCCCCCACCTCCAAGAATAATTAATATTATATCGTGCTTCCGTAATTAGTTAAGTTTATAAACCGCGTTTCGTGTCCGATCTCTTAATGATTGATTATAATATTAAATTGTAATAAATATATAATTATTAAATCTTGTATATTCGAATTGTATTCGTGCAAAATAAAAGGCAACATTTTAAATACCTATAAACCCACGAGTTTATATATTTTACGTTAAAAAAGGCTACCCAGCCGGAATGTTTCAACGGCTTGCATGGTTTATTTATGGCAATAGCGACTGTTTTTAAATGTTAAATTCGGCCACAGAGATAACAAACTGAAATAATATTATATGCAATAGATAGCCAAATACTTTTGTGATAATTTTGTTTGGACCTAATAAATTCAACTATTTAAGTTTTGTATCGAAGTATATAACATATAAGTATAACCTTTGATTAGAAACAATGGTATAATTTATAATTTTACAAACACAAGTATATATAATAACCAACTAATTCAATGGTTAGTACAACATGTATACTGAGAAAAATCAAATAATATATTTTTAACCTAAATAGTCGTGGAGTGACCGTAATTAAACTGTTCTTATAGCAATTGAAGTTATATATTATGGTTACATGCACAGCTAAAACTAGTTTGACTCAATTCGAATTAGTTAACTTAATTTTAATTAGGTTTGATCAAAATGGTTTTGTTAATTCACATTTGAAATACGCAATGGAAATAACTACGACAGTACAAAATGCACGTAAACGGATCACACTACAGTAACCTAGAGGGCCTGTATAATAAGAGAATGGCCAACGGTTTTCATTAGGATTTTATGTGTGTCGCCATTTACAGTCCACATTGAAGTTATATGAAAATCAAATAAATTGTTATTAAATCTTAACATAATAATTGATTATAATTTAATATTGTGTTTACAGTTATCAATGCAATGCTGAAATGATGCATACTGTTTTAATATTTTAAATCTTAATATAATTAATTCCAGGTTGTTGTGTTAAGAACTGTAGTAGTAGATTTGAGTTTAATGCATTAGTTTTATTTTTTCATAAACGTTTTAAGATCAGCATATTTTTTCTCATAGAACCTCGCTCTGAATTATTGTACGTTAGGAATGGTTTATTGTTGCTTACAGATATAAATTAAATAACTTTATGTATTCTACCATCTTAACTTCCTATCTTTAATAGTGACTGCATCCGTCCTCAGTATCGGCTCTTTTTTTACAGATTTATTTGATATATTTGATATAGGTATTATACAGATATACATAATAAATATTTAAATTCGCCTCCCCCCTTTAACAACCTTCAGATTCGCCCTATTCTCATCCCTAGTATGAAATAGAAGTAGCGAATGTTCATAAACGTATTGACTTTACGTGAACATTCACTTAATACAATTTAAAATTAAATAAAATACATGTTACGAGAAATGTTGAGTTTAAAGACGATTGTATAAGATAATTTAGGAATATTTTTCGTAGTGCAACACTGATGAACGGTCCATATCAAAAGGTCAATCAGACGGCATTAGCGAGTTGGTCACTCTCTTCGTATATAGGCTATCTACAGCAACTGAATCAGGGTTGCGGTAGGTACTTGGGACGACAGGTATATTAATAAACGTTATCAGTTATTGAAGAATTAAAGTTGTAATAATATTCGTTTTTTTATTTCTTTATGACATTATAAATTCGAATGAAGGTAAATCAATTTAAACTGTTCATTTAAACGTTGCAACATAAATTGGTTTAATGACAGTGTATTATACTAATACGGTTTAAGACGTGCATGTATACTTGTACCCTAATTCAAATTTATCCAATACGAATAAATTAATTTCGATTTAATGGATGCATATAAACTAGGGCTTATGATATCCTACGGGTATTTAAAATATACAGGTACTCGGATAGACGTGTATTTAAGTACACGTGTATTAAATCGTGTATTTATAACTACGGGTGTATTTACTATTACACGTGTATTTAAGTAGAAATAAATGAAATAATAATACATTTATTTCATTTGCTATAATTTATTTCTACTAAGAAATTATTTATTTATATATTTATTAATGAGTATTGACAATTTAATAATTTGCGATTTTGACATTGACCGTTGCAAGGCCACGTCCAGTGACGTAGAATAATAATATTCAGACTCAATGACATAATTTTAATTCAAATAAAATTTTATGTCCAGCATATACAGTAAATGTTACATTGGATAAAAGGTTTTTTTTTACACAAGATAATAAGATAATAATATTATAATGCAAACGGCTTATTTATTCATGATAATAATAATCTATATTGTGGAAATCAACTCATTTACAAAAATAATATTTATGTGGGACTACGTGATCATTAGGTTGACATTTAAAATTACTCCATAATATGAAGCCAACAAATTCTCAGTTAACAAGGTACGTTTACTTGTTTTAATTTTTGTTACGATGTACTATATACGCGATATCATAGTTTGTTGGTCATACTTAGTTTTGAAATAATATTTTGCAAATTGATTTTTTAACGGTTATATGAAAATATTTGTTGATTAATTGGTAATTTAATAAAATGACCTCCCAAAAGTACCAACTCGTACCAAAATGCAACAATAAAGGTCTCTTGCAACTTTTCGATTAGAGGTCGGAGTTAGGAGATATCTTGTACACAGAATACAAAAAAAATAAACATCATGTAAAACCAATATATTCCACGCTACGCTTTAAATATAAAAATATATTTAGTGGTACCTATATCTTATTTTTATAAGCGTTAAAAAAAATCAAATTTTCACCTTAAATCACGTGTATTATTAAATACATGGATCAATGGACGTGTTTCATAATTACACGTGTACCCGTGTATTTAAGTACACGTGAAATCGTAAGCCCTAATATAAATATAGTCACCGAGAGTGGTCCAAAACTGGTCGCAGTCACTTTAGCTAAACCGGGACGCAACTAGAATGTATTAGAATGCAACCAGTAAATATTTTTGGGCCAGCCATTTTCGTAAGTATTTATTACATTATTTAAAACTAATTATTCTAATTCCTTATTATAGGGTTTTGTAATATTTTTAAATGAAAAAATATCCAAGTATAATAGATTACTATACTTAATACGATATGTCGACATACATAATTTACTATTTATTGTATCTTCAATTGTATGGTAATCTAAAATAAACATAAAACAATAATATAAGTAGTACATAAGTACTTAAAATTATTTTAATGTAGTTAACGTTTATAGCTAGTCTATGACTGATATAAATCTATAACAAAAAAAAAAAATATTATTAAACCTACAATTAATATGAACATCATAAATAGAAAATAGCGTAATAGGTACATGGGGAAAAAAAATAAAAACCTTAAAAATAGGTACGTTAAATGTATATCCTGATTAGTATCTTATGTATCCTACTAAATATAATAAATTAAGGCTCGAAAGTTATAGGAGTTGCATATATTTTTGTATGCACTGAATTTATAGCAGACCAAGCTAGAAATACTTGATGGAGAGTTTAAAAATTGGACATTTAAAATACACATTTTACATACGAGGTGTGGCTATTAAATAACGAGACTGGCCACGAAAAAGTGTTTTATTATAAAAATTATTCTACATTCAAATGCTNTTTACATACGAGGTGTGGCTATTAAATAACGAGACTGGTTACGAAAAAGTGTTTTATTATAAAAATTATTCTACATTCAAATGCTCCTCTTCAATATACTCCCCTCCCCTCGCCACACACCTTTCCGTACGTTTTTTCATTGATCGAAGCAGTGCTGGAAGTCTTCTTTGGTGAGGGTCTTTAGGAGCTCTGCCGTTTTTTGCTTTACCGCTTCCATCGACTCAAATCGGGTCCCGTTCAAAGCAGATTTTATCTTTGAAAACAAAAAAAAGTCGCACGGTGCCAAATCTGGCAAGTACGGCGCGTGTTCGAGCACTGGAGTGCGCTTACCAGCCAAATACTGCTTCACAGATAGCGCGTTATGGGCAGATGCGTTGTCCTGGTGCAAAATCCACGAGTTGTTCTTCCACAACTCGGGCCGTTTCTTACGAACTCTTTCTCGCAGTGTTGCCAAAACTGATAAATAGTAAATCTGGTTGACAGTCTGACCCTCTGGAACCCATTCAGTCATCACGATACCGTTAATGTCAAAAAAAACGATCAACATTGCCTTAAATTTTGATTTGGACATCCTTGCTTTTTTGATTCTGGGCGATTCAGGTGTCTTCCAATGCATCGATTGTCGCTTTGTTTCAACATCGTATTGAAAAATCCATGTTTCGTCGCAAGTTATAATGTTTTTCATCAGTCCGGGATCTTCTTTTAACTTTTCAAGGAAATCTGAGCAGACCTGTTGACGCNCTTTTGTCATATGTAATTCCTCATGTAAAATTTTTCTAACCGTTTCTTTATCGGCGTTTACAGCCTCGGCAATCATCCGGATGCTCATTCGGCGATCTGCACGCACAATTTGGTTGATTTTGGTCACTGTTTCCGGAGTTGAAACAGTGACAGGGCGACCTGGGCGCTGGTCATCTTCAGTGCTCTCTCGGCCCTCACTGAAGCGCTTATACCACTCAAAAACACGTGCACGAGATAGAGAATTGCCTCCATAGGCCTCTTGCAACAATTTATAGCACTCGGTCGGGGTTTTTTTCAATTTAACGAGAAATTTGAGATTGATACGTTGCTCCTGTTTTTCGGCACGAGAAAAAAACACGTTCGTTTCAAACAACTACTGCACAAATACTATAATAGTAACGAAAACGTGTTTTGGTACGTGCATAGATAAGATATCTAGATACCCAAAGCATTACTCGTTTTTTTCACTACCCATCTAGGGCGCCTTCTAGGCGAGCAGTCTCGTTATTTAATAGTCATACCTCGTATTTCGTTAATTTTAGAAAAAAGTGCATAATTCGTCGATTTTCATTGATATTCGCATATTTGTATGGATATTTAATATTTTCTAAAGAATTGATTTTTTCCTTTCTTTACCAATTTATTTTAAACAGTATCAAATTTAAAACTCAATATTATTTAACGTAGTCTTTTTTTGTTATTTCTCACTGTCTCAATCCATTATTATTAATTTAACGATAATGGTGCTATTCGTAATTAATTTTTCTTTGTTTTGTGCATATTAATAATGGCATTATATTATTATTATTATTCTTATTAATATTATTATTATTATTACTATATTATTATTATTGTTTATTTCTTCGAAAATATAATGGGCCCCACTGAAAAGGTTAGTGATATGATATTGAATAATAAACTGAATAATTGTTTGTGTATTTATTACATTTTTTGCATATTTAACATTTCTTCATGCATATTTTACCACTTTTTCGTGCATATTTGCATACATATTTTGCCTCTTTTAGCTCCTAAAACTTCCGAGTACTAGTTATAATAATAATGTGATATATTATATTACATACCAAATTCACTTTGTATAACTTCATATTTTACTGAAAAAAAAATATATAGTTAATATTCTATTCATAATTAACACAATCAGTAATCAGTTGCATAATTGCATTACCAAGTGGCGTAGCGAAGTGAAATATTTAATTGGACTTTTTTTTACCTGCTATTTACCACCCCTTTACTCCTACGTACCCATTAACCATATGTATTGTACAATATGCACACAACTTTATTTTAAATACGGTAATTGCATTATTAATTACTATTAACTGCTACTAATTACAATTAGTAATTAATAGTAAGTTTATATTAAAATATCTGGGCAATAAAAAAAAAAAAAAATAATTATCATAAATATCTTTGTAAACTTTATATTTTAGTTTCTAACTAAAATAACTAGTAAGTACACAACAATAATAACAATTTTAAATTAAAATTATACATAAATAATAGTTATATAAAATTGTTTATATTTATTGCAATCGATAAAAAATATTATGCAAACATATCATTTTTTTTTTAACGAAGCTGATGTGTTTGTTAAAGTGCCAATTATTTCTTTAATATTAATTTTACCAGAAAGATCTTTTTCACAAGAAAAAAGCAATACATTTTTTAATCTTTCTTGTCCAATAGTTCAACGTAAACGGATCTTAACAAGTTTAACTTTTGAAAAGGACCGTTAACTAGAAACTGAAGTATCTGGTATTAAGCATAATAAATTGTAAGCGATATTTAAGTTAGAAAATGATGAGGTTAACTTAAAATTAGTTCAAATATTTGAGAAGAAGGTACTATTTTTTCAAAATTATTATGTAATTTATCTTCGTCGTTTATTTTGCTAAACATTTCGGAATCATCATTCATCATTTTTTAACTCACTAAACAATATACTTCCATCGTGTAAAATTTCAGGAAATAAAAACTCTATTGTAATTTCATAAGACTCAAATAAAAATGTCTATATTTTATTCTATTGAATGTTTATCTATTTTAGGAATCCACAATTTTAAGGGAGTCAGAGGTATCTTTAGGCACTATATTTTCATTGCTTACTTTTAAGAATCTCTCGTATGATAAAAATCTAAATCTTTAAGAATTTCTCTAGCATCTTTAAACCGTGTTGTTAAAGAAACTCTAATTTGATCAATACAAAAAAAAAATAAACATTTGTTCTAAAGTAATTGACTGGACTATATGTAATTTCATCAGAAGTATTCTCGTCATTCATTCTTTTCCGTTTCCTTTATCTAATTACAGGAAATTTGACTTCATCGAGTTCATTTTTAACTCAAAACTCTTTTGATTCTTGTAAAATAGTGTCAGCTGAAACTTGTGTTTACAATTTTCATAATCTTTCTCCTGCATATCAACAATTGTTAATGTTATAATGTAATCATTTGACGGAGTTTGTAAGTATGTCGATAGTGAAGTAGTAACATCAAACGTTTTGGTCATTAAAAACATATCATTAACAAAAGTTCTACAGCTTGTAATTTACTAAAAACCGTTATTTCTTTATCATTAACAAAACTTAAAAAAATAACGATTTTTAGTAAATTACAAGCTGTAGAACTACACAATCGATAAACTGATTTTGAAAATCGTTGAGAGTTGAAATAATATTTTTGAACTTTGAAAAAATTACATATAGTGAACGATAATATGATGTCTAGTGGGTGGTGGAAATTGTTTTCATTCTTAAAGGTATTTGATCAGAATAAAACCTTTTTTGCAAATAGTTTCCTCAATTCAACGATATAACATTTTCGTCATGTCCATAAAATGGAATACTTTGCAAGATAAATTATTATTTCAATTATAATTTTTACTGTATCTTTATTTCTGTCTAATTTTATATTTTAAGTTAGTCTACTATCATTTATATCTACTTAATTATTCTTGAAATACATGAAATGTCCTATGACAGAATTAAATGCATAAATATATACATTATTATAAAATAAATGACTTACTAATATTCTTATCTGGTATAGCTATTAAGTAAGGGTCTGTAATTTTAAATTTATTTACATATTTGTTTATTAATTATTATTATTATTACATCGATAATTTATTATTGTTATACAAATTAATGAAATAAATATAAAAATAAATGAAATAACGTTGGCTAGAACAATTGAACTTTAATAGTATTATTTTATTCTAAAGTATTATGATTATCAATTAATTGGGATTTATTTTAACAGACAAACTTACTTAAATTGTCTCTTAATATCTCTGTAAAAAATAATTTTATAAGATCTGTATAAAATATTTTAAGCTTAATTTAGGTATATTGGTACATACAATTTTTAAAACTTATAGATTATAATTAGATTATACATAATTTGGTGTATCTGAATTGCACACTATTATATATATATATATATATTTTATATTTTTTGTACCACATTTATTTGGTCATAAATTCACCTACTTTTTAACTATTATTGAATTTAAATTAAATTAAAGTAACATTTACCTTCCGACTTTTTTTATGTAGTTGGAACTAATAGTAGAAACTTGAACTGGTGCGGTTAAAAATATTTCAGTTTTCAAGTTTACACTAAATTTATAAATGTTTTAATTTTATGACTACTATAATGCCATATCAAAATATTATTTTACTGTTTTCATTTTATGTATAATATCGTCTATATTGTCATCCCCAACGCTATATGTGCTTATTGATTACATATTGTAAATAAAAGTTAATGAATAAAAGTTGACAAATGTGTATCTAAATAAAATCTATGCATTTTTATGAATAAACACAAATAAATATTTTTAAACTGTATTTTGATTGACTTTATTTTTCGGTTTTTGAAAAATCTAAAATAAAAATATTAAGTTGGTATGAGTAAAACTATAAATGGCATGCAATTCAGATAGACATTTGTAAGAGGTGGTATTCAATTTGAATGCAGCCATATAATTAAGTCAAGTGATTATTTATTTATTGTTATAAATAGGATGCGGGTTTGCATATATTGACATAAACATCATAAAAATAACAATATTAAATTTTAATAATCTATCCTACCTAAAAACTGGTTATCACGTATTATACCTGGAAAAAATTATATGATACTTGTTTAAATATTTTATTAAGTAAAAAATATAGGGTTTATAATATCGGGAAATTATTATTATTTTTTTTGCTGAAAAGTTATTTCAAATATTCATTTTAATATTTATAAAAACCGCTTATCCAATTGGGGTTAGCACGTCATCATTTTAGACTTTCTTGATTTTTAATTTTTGAATAATAAGTTAAAATAACGTGCATATTCCTGGTCTTACTATTTTTACTTTTAGATTCTGAGTGGGACGAGGAAGTTTATTAATATTATTTTTTTTTATCTGTTCACAACTTTTCTACCAGAATACTTGCTCGGATTTCTACGTGTAGCACCTTTTCTGAAAGATAATTTTATTAGGGAGGTACTTTAAATAAGTAAATTTTTCGATTTTCTTAGGAGTTTGCCCAGATAATGTGAAAAATCAGAATAATACATGGGAAACGCGGGAAAAAATCACTATCTAGACCCGTACAAATGTATACTGATACAAACGAGCGCTCATGTAATAATCGATGGAATTTAAGGTTAAAAAAGACAGACACACTTCGTACGTGAGTGGGTCACTGTTATAGGTGAGAAGTTGGGAAGGTAGAGGAGAAATTTAATGTATGTTTGTACGCAACGATTAAAGATTGCTAACAAAAAAGATTTTTTGTGGAATTAATAGTGCTTCTTTTTCTACAAATGTTTTCTTTATGTCATTTATGGTAATATAAATATGCATTATATATTTTCTTTAATAATATTTATTTAATATTTTACCTATTTTCCCGGTTTTTTCCATTTTTACCAACTACTGGAAAAATCAAAAAATGACCTCCTTAAAGTGCAGAGTCAGATTTCCTTTCAGGAAACGTGATATCATTGTAAATCTGAACAAAAATTGTTGGTAGAGTTGTCCAAAAAAAAAAAAATTATAAACATCAATGTAAAACCAATACATACCTCACTTCACTCAGAATTTAAAAGGTGATGGAAAATACATATATCAGCTGTGAATTTTAAAACCTATTCGAAATGTCCAAATGCGACCTCGTATTTTAAATGTATGAACGGTCACGAAAAACTTTCACTAAATTATTAGTATTAATTTGTTCCTTCTATTACGAAGCAAAACGCCGCATGAACCTAAAAATCTTTTTTTTATTTTTTTTGCACTTTCTACGGTGCAGCAATATGTTCCGTGCAAATTCGGCCTCTTTATTTTTAATAATACAACTAATAATTTATTTTCTCGTGTTTTAGATACTGAGTAGAGAAAAAGAAACTAAATGAACTTATGGTTTTACACTGATGTTTATATTTTGTATTTTTTTTTTTCTGTTAACAACTTTTCTACCAGAAATCTTATTTCTATTTTTAAGTGTAGTACCTTTTCTAAAAGGAAATCGCACTAGGAATGTGCTTTATGGATGCAATTTTTTGATTTTAAATGGAAAAAACGTAGGAAAAACCGGAAAATTTGTACAATATAAAAGGAAATATATAATGCCTATTAAATTATATTTCCATAATATGACATATATATTGTTGACATAGCAACACTATCAACTGTATTTCACTCAGAATTATTTTTTCGTTAGCAATGGTTTATCGTTATGTACGTACTAATATACATTAAATTTCTCCTTTACTACCTTTTCAACTTTTCGTCTACAACAGTGGCCCACCCACGTGCGAAGTATTTCCGTCTTTTTAAACTGGTTTTATTAAATTGTACTTTTCATAACGGTATAAGGTAAATTATTTGCAAGTTTCAGTCCTGAAACATCCGTTCAATAAACACGCCATACTATTATTTAATAAACATTTCAGTCTATAACAATTCAATGATCAATCGGCGAAGTTTTAGTAAACATTTTAGTTAAGTCATTTTCCAAAATGCATCATTTTTTTTGTGGACTATGCGCTTATTCCTGAGTTTATTTAAAATAAGGAAAAAGAAATAAGGAAGAGAAAAACAGAATTAACAGAAGAAATAACTGAATTAAAACATGAAATAAAGTGTTTTAAAAAAAAATATTGAAAATATTCTCCATTAAAGTTTTTATCCATTGTGCACAGTAAAAAATCGTATAAAGACGTCTCGTTTAGTTGCAAAAACGAATCTGTCTTTTTCTTCTATCGTTTGGTCGACGAACATAACAGATCTCTTTGCCGTTCCAGTTTTCAACAGTTTCCCTTCTTCATCTTGTTTTACGAACCATCAAGTTTCTGTGATCTGCAACTTTATGTGGGGCTCTATTGCACTGCAGAATGTGGTCGTCAATCTATATCTGTTCGCACTTACAAAATTGATCTTCCTGAATACCCCATCTCACTAAATTATCGTTTGTTCTAGCAACACCTACTCTTAATCTGTTTAGCGTGCTTCACAGTACATATAGAGATCGTAATCTGTGGGGAGGTTTTCATT
The DNA here is from genome assembly GCA_902439185.1 of Cinara cedri. Classification (NCBI taxonomy): domain Eukaryota; kingdom Metazoa; phylum Arthropoda; class Insecta; order Hemiptera; family Aphididae; genus Cinara; species Cinara cedri. The sequence goes on along the minus strand of CABPRJ010000539.1, from coordinate 143,131 downwards.
TTTGGGGAAATCCGTAATAAGAAGTTCTCCTTGCCATAGTCCGATTCGCTCTTCCTGAGGTGAAATACTTAGTGGTTCACAGTTGTATAGAAAACTTCTAGAGCGCAAGCGTTTTGGTGGTGGTATCTGTCCATGCATGAGATGACGTACTAGAAACATAGAGCTAGCGCAGACGTACGGAGTATCTTTGCGTCAGCTTCCCATTTACTAACAATAAACTTCCGTATGATGTTATTCCTGACTTATATCTTACCTTGGGTTTTTACACAATGCATTTTGTACGTAAGGCTTCGATTCAAGAAGACCCCTAGATATTTAGGGTTGTTACTGTGTTATAATATTTAGTTATTCCAGTTGATATGCAGGTTTTATTTTGCTTCTCGGTTCTTAGAGTGAAATGTACATATTTGTGTTTTCGATGGGTTTTGTTTTAGTCGGTTCCTTTGATGGTATATTGTGAGATCTTTTAGGGTCTTCTCCGGTCTTTCTTTAATTTCCTTAAACTTGCACCGTTAATTCTAAGTAATTTGCGTACATAAAGTGTCGTGTCGTTGTGCCTATTGGGTGGTCGTTTATTTAAATAATGAACAACATTAGTGCCGTACACTCCTTTAAGGAAGGCCGCTTTTTTGTTTTCACCAATCACTCTTCTTACCATTTAGTGTCACGTAATGAACTTGTAATCGAATTAAACATCGAATCACCAGTTACTGGTAATGGAAACTTTGTGATTTTACCCTAATGTATGAAGTCTATGTAAGTCCAATCGGAGAAGAAGTGGATGACTATAAATGCAACTATGTTATTATTAACTGTGTTGAAATTAGTGAAAATGGTTTTACTAAAATAATATACTTATCTGTAACTACTAAAAATAGTAGTAGTAGGATAATTCTAAATGTAATGTGTATCTGTACCATTTTTATCAATATATAATATTACTTAATTGCATATTTATGCTGTTTTTTATTTTGTGTGATCTGGTGATTTAATGTGCTAAGTAGGATTTAAAAAACTTGATATTATAGGTTTATTCAATAGCCACTTATACCATTTGAAAGAGGGGAGGGTTAATAATCAAAAAAGGTACAAAATTAAAAAAGAGAGTCCAAATCATAGAGGTAAAATGTTTAGGCATCATGGGGCGTTTTTCCACGTGTTAGGAGAATCAAATTAATAATACTATAATGAATTAATGTACATGGTAAAAATGATTTATGACAAGCCGAGTTGATCGAAATAATACCATACTAGAAGTAAAATAAATATATCATATGTGTTATCAACTGTTTTACGAAATTCAATTGGGCAATACTATTAAAATTAAAAACGTCGAAATAAGTCACTGATGCGATATCTAGAATATTAATAAATTGTTCTCCCGTGTTGTTACAAGTTGATAAAGGAAAATAATTCTATAATACAACATTCGACACATTCGAACAAATATTCAATGTATTACTGAGAGGCGTATCGCCGAGCGCTTCAACCGTACAATGAAAGAAAATATGTATAAGGAGTTCACTGCAAGGGGGATTCATAACTGCTAGATATTATCGGTAATGATTCAAGAGTTTTGTGATCTGAAACATAGAATAATTGGAATGACACCTATCCGCCTATATAGGCGGACAATAATACCGCAATAGTCACATTAAATCACGATAATATACATGTTAGGAAAAACAAATTCGGCATAGGTGACAGTGTACATATTAGAATACAGAAAAACGTATTTACGAAAGGCTATTTACCCAATTTGTGAACAGAGATATTCACTATTGTAAAAATTAATAAAACATTTTTACGACGTTTATTCAGAAAACTATACACGGAATGCAGTCATTGACTATTTTTCTAGTGAGGAATTAAATAAAACAAAGTTTCCAAATAACTATTTTGTTGGAAAAGTGATTCGTACCAAAGGACAAAAAGTTTTTGTAAAATGACTAGGATTCAATAACATTCACAAAACTAATCTTAGGGGTTTAGAGGTACTAGAGGATCTTTAGCATCCCCAAGTTTAAAATTAGCACTCATAAAAGTACCCAATACGTTGTCTTATAGCATAAACTAAATATTTTATCCGTGTATTTCATAAATAAGCAGAACAAAATACAAATTACTTACGAAGACAGTTAAAAATGTTTTGATACATATTTTTATAAATAATTGTAAATAAAATGTGTGGTTATTTATTATAAATATCGTGTAAAGTGTATTGTGGGTGCATTGTCTCTGTGGGTGTACGATGTGTCTACAATTTTAGCAACCCCAAGGTTGGTGGTCTAGTTGTGCCTAAGATGTTGGGTGTTAAATTAAGTATTATTGACGATGGATACTATAAAATAGGAACAAAAATGGAATTTGTTCATTACTATATGCAAGAAATCAAATATTTCAGTGTAAGGATCAATTTATTACTAGCAAAGATGTACCAAATACCGAAATATCATTGAGAACAGCGAGTATTAAAAATTTATTAACTGGGGGACAAGGGTTTGTTTTTTGCTCTTGCAAAATGAAGTGTACTATAAGAAGATGCAAATATGAAAAACAACATATTATTTGTAGTTCAAAATGCCATAGTTCAAATATGTGTAGCAAAAACTAAACGAATATGTAATATTTAATTTTAATATATTTTTTTTGTAATTTTAAATAATTTTTATCAATGTACCTAATATGAACAATATTTAAAATTAATATTTTTTTGTTGTAGTTTTGAATAATTTTTGTTAATATAATATGTAAAATATGTTTTTAATCAAATATATCGATAGACATTACAGATTTTCCTGAATGAGGTTGGTCACAACTACAGGTTTTTCCGAGCAAAAGCCGAAATTTGATGTTTTGCGCAAGTATCGTGGACACTTCGCGTTTTGCCAGGGCATTTTTGAGATTTGCCAAATTTCGGGTTTTGCCTGTAACATATATGTATAATTATGTAAAAAATGGAAATTTTTAATTTAAATGAAATTAAATTAATAAATAAATGTATACATAATATTTTGTTACATTATCAATAATGTGTTATTGATGATATCATTTTAATTTAATTAAACATTTCCATTTATTTTACATAATTAAATGTGAGTAGATTCTATTTCATTATCTCTTTTTACGTCTAATAACTCTATATTTATGTATAATGTATATCGTATAAATATTTAATAATACCACTTACAAGGCATCTGTCCACAACTCAACCAATGGCAACGATCTATTATCATTTAGGTCAGTAGGCTACTGGGCCAGTCTAGCCCTAATTTGATTCATTTTATTATAATTACTATTTTTTTTCAATTTCAAACATTTATTAATAATTTTCAATTAATTATCATTGATTTCTGGTTATTTATAATAGGAATCTACTTACAATATAAATATTATGCAACTTACCTAAACATAATACCAGTTTGTCTATTGATTCTCTAAATATTACCATTTGTTTATTAATATCTAAACAAAATTACAATGTATAGAATAAACTGTAAAGTCGAGGATTTAATTTTCTCAGAATTTTATTAATGTCATTGTATACAGGGTGATTCACTAAGTTTTCTCACCCCATTTTTTTGGTTAATTTTTCGCCACAGTACCATTTAAACCGCAGTACTCAAGAGCAATTCGGTGTAGTGCAGTCCGAAGAAAGAAGCCAGAGCAATTTGTGGACAGCTGTAGTCCAGTGCTACAAAGAAACCTGTAGCATACCGATGATAGCACGTAGGCCACTGTCGGTATTGTGAGAGGTATTTTTTGGTAACATACGTTACTAGCCCATACTTAGTGTTATTGAAAAAGTCTACATATACCCGTGTAATGTTCACGTCACTGTGTATTTGTGTATTGTTATTATTATTTTTGTTTTGTTGTATTTTTATTGTATACCCTCATTGAGTATAGTATTTGGTTAAAAAAATCTCAAAAATTGTAAGGATAAAATTTGTTAAAAAAAAATAAACGTAATAAATAACCATCAACAAATAAAAAACCCGGTGTTTTTTTTTCAACGTAACAAACTAAAAAAAATAAATACTAGTTTTTAAAACTTAAATCTAAATATAAACAAAAATAAAACCGAAATTGAGATCGGAAATAAATTAACACTGATTTTACAAAATCAAAATTTAAATAAGAAAATATAAAAAATGATTTTTAAAACCAAAACTGAAACCGGAAAAAATTATAACCGATATTTAAACCATAATGATGATTGAAAAACAGTGTTAAACGTTATTTAATCAAAATCGAAGCTGAAATATGTGAAAGCCGAAAAAATCAAAAGCCATAAACCAAAATTAAAACCAAATTCAATTTCAAGTTTTGCAGGTAAATTAATCTCACAGTGTTCGTTTTTGGAGTAGTAATAATTTTCACCTTGAAAAATAATATAAATTTTAATTTATTTAAAATGATGCGTGTTCATTTTTGATTATTTATGTATAATTATACAACGTATTTTCTTATGTATAATACTATAGGTATGTATATACCTATACACAAATTATGGATTAAATATATTTTTTTTTTGGTATAGTATTATACCTAAATTAATAAAAATGACATACACCATTTATAAATTAATAATTAAAGATTTTATTTTTTTTTTAATAATACTTTTAAAACAAATTAAAATATTCTGTAATTAACTTTAAACCAGTGGTGTAGCCAGGGGTACGCAATAGGTGGGTCATGGTGTGGATTTTTTTTGCTCTCTTTATCAGGAAGACTGCACCACCGTTTAAAATCAACCACGAAGGATGAATTATTTCGACTATTCTACCTATCTAGGTAAATTATATTTTAATAATGAAAGAATTGATTTATGTATTTCTTTTGTCAATTATGTACACAATTTAAACAAATTATTTCCTTCTAGATTCTATGGTTGTATGGCTAATAAAAGTTTAAATTATTTTCTAATTATTTCATACTACTATAGGTATATTACCTAGAATTCTAGACCTATAATCATAAGCTCAAAGAGCCCAAATATTTTCATTTTTTTTTTGGGGGGGGTTCGGGAGTGTGCTCCCACCCCTCACAAAGTTTCATTTTTATTGAAATTGATTATTTATACTTAGTATTTACTGGTCAAAGATTTGATTTGAAAGAGGGCTTGGTTGAGTTTTTCGGAACACAAGCCCCCCCTATGTGAACCAATGTTCATGGTCACCCAAGTTAAAATTGAGGGGAGGGGCTAAATAAAAATATAAGCTTAAAATATATGCCAAATAAAGTTTTAATACTATTATTTATTTCAGTGGATAAATGTTCTGTTTCATAGACACCAATAGGAGGATTGGTGCCCATGACTAGAAAATTTAAAACCTATCTGATTTCACAAATGTTTAGCATGCTAAGTTAAAGATCAAATCATACCAATTTTGTAATAACTTAAGTACCTGATAGATGATAATACCATAGTGTGCGTTTATGAACATATCAAAACTTTGTGACGAAAAAACGTTTTATCTCGAAATTAGTATTATTACGATGTATGGTATACTGTAATATAATGTTTTTAAAATCATAAATTACTTACAAAATTCTATTCGTTGTGTTTTATAAATAGAATAATTGAATTCTTTTTCAGGCATTCCTAAAGTATAATTAATTATTTTGATAATTACGCATTTCAATTATTATGTAGATATTAATTAAATAATTAACTTCTTTTGATAATATACATTTAAATGTATTCAAAATGTATTATCTATTATTAATAAATTATCTAAGTCGTACCAGCTCAACATATTTAAAAAACATGTCTACAGTTTATTAATTGTTTAATATATTAGCTACTATCGGACATAATTAAAGTAAAAAATAATAAGTAATAGAGTTTAGAAACAATGAGATCTTTTAGAATTTAAACGGTCTTTTTATATTTTTTGATGATTCAGCCTTCAGTGCTTGACGATTGTACAACAACAAGTGGTGTGAAAAATCGAAAAATCAGTGTTTGCTAAAGTTGGATAATCCGAGTCTTCGGAATCCGTAATTGTAATTAAAATAGGAGTTAAAGATTTCTGGTGTGTTTATTTAATTCAAAACTAATCATAATTATAAATTTATTTAAAATTAATATAATATATAATACATGATAATAATTTATGATAACCACATAAAGTAAAATTATCAAATATACATAAAATATGGATGAAAGAAAGTCAGTAGGTTAGGTAGACTAATTAAGCAACGTAATAAATGCAAAAATGCAGTGTTAGGTTAGGTTAGGTAAGCTTAGTTCGGTATATAGTTTGGCAGTTTGGTAAAAGAAGCAATCGCTTCAATCCCATCGACCTGGTCAGGAAGTGTGCCCTAAAACTGAGGTGGTGTCATCTTGGTGAAGAGGTTATCGTACGCTGGTATCATGAAGCACGTCATCGCTGATGTTAAATGGACTGAAATTAATGTTATGATAGGAGCAGTCTGTAGAATCAGAGCTGGTGCTATTCTATTTGAAGTAGATGGGAAGTACGAAGCTGAAAAGCTCAATAATAGCTTTCAGGTCTCGGTACAGGAGATGGTGGAGATAAAAAGGCTATCAATCATAACTCAGGTCATGATTATTAACATCCCAGATTGGTTATATGAGGTAAAAATGGGTAAATATATTAGTACGGCTGACTTTGCCATAGCGGTCGTAGTCGTAAGTCGCATTATTCAGCGCCAACATGGAAGCTGCACTCAGTCCTGCAGAACAAGGATTAGACAAAGTCAAATGGGAATCATGTTGCGTCAAACTTCTTGAACCTAAAACTCTGCTATTTTTTAACTACCAGGAGCAGGGTTACTAGAGAACGACATGCAAGGCTCCTGTTAATGATTCCGTTAATGGAGTCTAGGTTTACTCCTGCTATGCCTCCCCTAACTGCACGCAGGCGCAGTATCAGGATTCTATCAGCAAATTGCATAGCAGCATTATTTCACTGAACCTCAACACTCAAGTACTGGTAACTGGCAATTTTAATGCCAGGTCGGCAGCCTGGAGGAAGTGGGTTACAAACATCAGAGGAAATGCGCTCAGTGACCTATATGCGTCACTTGGCTTAGTTGGCGCTTAGAGTGCCGGATCCATAGTGAACATCACTGCGGCCTCCAAGTCGCTTAAATGACGGGTTTCTAACTGGGAAATCCTTGACGCAGTCTTTAACAATAGCAATCATCATTATATAAGGTTCAATCTCGGAACCGGGCCTCCTACCGATCCCTGGTATGCGAAGGATGCCATGCCCTGAAGGTGAAAACGTGGGCTGCAAAGGTGTAGTAACCAGGTAATGGACCGTCATACTCATTACCGATATCGGGGCACTGTACTGCAGGAGTCACGGGGAGCTGGATTTCCACAACTGCTATCCGTCCATGGATGTTTCGGCAAATACTTAAACAGAATTGGCAAAGAGTCCATGAGTGTCTGGAACCATTTTAGCGCCGGTGTGAATAGCGCGGATCATACGATCTTCCATTATCCCACTTAGAAGGACATGCGAACAATTCTATGATGGTTGACCAGCTGTCTCGTGAATGCCAGTAATCTGGTTGACACAATATTAACCAGCGCGAGGACCTGAAATGCCTGGATGTATAAAAAAGTAATAATGAAGTAACAAGGATAGCCGCGACTATGAACGTCGGATTGCGGGGGTCCCTCCAAGCACATATAACGCTGCCCGAAACATTATATAATGAGACGAGTCCACCACGATCAAATGCGAGCAATTTCGCGTCACTCTATTTATTGTAATTTGGACTTGTATTTATTTGTGAATTAATTTAGACTTAGAATATTTTGTAAAGATTTTTATTATTAGACATGTAATATTTTTGTGTGGAAAGTATTAATTATTTTTATAACTTAAGTTGGAGTTTAATTTATTTCAACGTTTTTCCTCTAGGTCTACATTCTTACGTTGGGACCGTTACAATTGTCAGGATATTTTATATTGTATACATGTTTTTTATTTATTAACTTCTGGTTATCTTTTTCATCTCTTCGATTGCTTCTTTTATGAACAGGTTAAACAAATAGGGAATAATAAGGGATAACCTTATCTCACATCATTTGTTATCATAGGTTCATTTACAATTATGTTCATGTCTATTAGTGTTGTTTAATCTGTATATAATTATCTAAATTATAGAATATGTTAACATATTATTGTAGGTAAGTATATACGACTTAAATAAAAATTACTCACGTAAATATGCGAAATCTTATAAATCATATAAAAATAAACAATATATTTTCATGATTAGGTATGCGAGTACATATAATATATTTATATCTAAATCTAAAATATTAAATACCTTTGCATAGTTATTAGATTATACATTTTTACAATTTACAACCTTGTTATGGCGTGAGGTTAGCATAGTGAGTGTACAGTATGCAAGTAGGAATATAGGCAAAAATACAAAAGTAATAGTAGTGGTATCACTGAAGTATGATTGAATTCTCCTAAGAACATCACTCCAGAGAAGAACGGTCATCCAAAACCACAAAATATCGCAGATCATATAGGTCGTCCTCAAGATGTAAGATTGCTCATTGTAATGAAATAATTTATTATATTAATTATTGTTCAATATTGTCAACATTTATAAATATTTCGACCTATATCCATAGTACAATAATTAATAAATATCACACACCGAGGCCGAGTCCCCAAAACCTCGTTAATATAAACAAAATTCTTGTGTCACTAGCATACACCGGATGGACGTCCACCCAAAGGAGACTTTACAGTATCAATCACATTTTTGATAGCTTTTACATATTTATAGATATAATTCGTGTTTTATTTAACTATATTAGATACATTTTTAAATACATTATATTATAATGTAGGTAAGAGAGAAAGACTCGATATACTTTATGAATTTAAATCGTCAAAAAATAATTTATTAGTTTTTATTATAGATTGTAAAATGCCTTAAAATACATATGTGTAGTATGTAATAACTAATAATATTGAATTCAATTAGCTATGTAAAAATTTATATGTTGTAACCAAAATAAAATTAAAATAATAAAATAATTTGCAAAGTGCTCAAAAATTGTAACATAAAAAAACAAGCTTATATATTTTGGCAAATTGGCTTGATTCAATATATTGATAAAATGAGATAGGTAGGTACTAAAATATCTAAAATGTAGTAAAGAAAAGGAAACTGAAAATGAAAACCTAAAGTTTCCAACATATTTTTACTTGTACTTTTTGGTTGTGTATTCTAGTCAGTAGAGTATTACTGAACCGCCGAAATACACATAATCATATCGTGAATAAAATATAGTTAAAATTATAATTCAATTTTTCTTTTCATGTTTTCATATTATTGTTATTACACAGGTAGGAATTAATAAAACTATGATGGTCATAATAGAATTATATGATGGTATTAGTAAAAAATTAGAAATAAAACCTTAAAAAAGACATCATAGAATAATGGGGACGGGTGCAGTATACTATTACAGATAATATAATGTATAGCTATACGCAACAATAAACCATTGCTTACTAAAATACAATTCTGAATGTAGTTCTTTGATTATTTAATTTGTATTCAAATTAAGTTTATTCGAAATTTGTTACATTATATCCACACTTAACCACAAAAAAATATAAGTAACTATACAGGCTGTCCCACAAAGATACATCCCATGTAAAATAAACTCTATGGAGTTTATTTTTCTGAACATTTTAATGTATCACACATTTACCACAGTTTCATCCGATGAATAGTTTCTAAATAACAGAGATTTTAAATTAAATCCTTAGATAACATGGGTTTTCACACGGATTATTAGAATTTAAAACGGCTGTTACTTAGAAACTATTCATCGGATGTAAATGTGTGATACATTAAATTTTCCAGAAAATAATAAAATAAAAAATTATTTTTTAATTATTTATTAAAAAAAAAAAATATTGATGTAAATATTTGTAGTCCTCATCCCCGTCAGTAATTAAAAAAAAAAATAAAATAGAATTTGATTTTCATTATTATTCGAGTGGTATATCTTCGAAGGATAGCCTGTATACCAATTCATATTTTTGCATCACTATTATGTTCACTTTTCTTATTTCACAATTGGGAAATTTTCTTTAAAAGTTTTGTTTATGCGGGATAATATAAACAGAATGTCACATTATTAATAAAACATTCCTACATGGTTCAGATAATTGAAATAGAATAAATTAAAGGACGGCAAAGATTTTGTAAGTAACGCTTAAACTAAAAACAAAATGCATACTATAGACGACTATAATAAAAATTAATTATAATAGTAATAAGTGTTGACAATTTTTCATTTAAAATACAAGTATTTGAACTCTAAAAAAATGTTCGTAATATTGTAATGTTATGCTCACACAACATATATAAAATAATTTATATTTATAAACATAGGACTAAACAATTTAGATACAGCCGAGTACTAGGTATTTAGTAAAAAAAAATTGTTTGTATAAAAAAATACAACTGACATTCGAAAAATAAAATTCACATGGCGGTCAGCGCATTTTCGACATTATCGCCGCCGTAGAATAAATAAAATTATTACTAAATAAAAAAAAGGGTTTTATGATCAACGAATCACCATTCATCGGTTCTCACGCGTAAATCTCTTAAATCTAAAAATTGCGGGTTTTTCTTGAAGTCTAAAATAACTCGCCCCTACGAAAAATCTTCTGGTCGATCTCTCTGTCGCCAACCCGGTATACAATAAATACACACTACCAACTTTTTTTTTGTATACTTCTCTCGAATAGCTCCGACTTTTAGCAGCTATAATTCCTAGTGTTCAATTTATTTAACTTATTTATTTTAATTATTCAACCTTTATTTCTATTCTAATTTAAACATTAGCATTTATTATTTGAGTGCACGTAGTTTCTAAGTGTTATGATTAATTTAGATTATTTTGATTGAGTCGCCACTGCCATCCTATAATTCTAGAATCACGTGATGACACGTACGATTGATAACCTTTAGCATTCCAACACTGTGGGCAAGTAAAACAATTATAATCTCTATTTATTGGTATCGTCATTATTCTCGGGATTACGATTCGGTAACCCTCTGAACAGCAGGAGGAAGGTAGTAATTCAAATACCAGATTTAATATAGGTATACAAGTAAAACACTCCGATTATCTTTAATCATATTACTATCCCCCTCCCCTTTTAACCCTTTTTTGTATTACTACAACATAATGGTTTAAAGTACTGTATCAATTAATGACATTATTGTTTGCACTTTTAGGGCTGTCCCATAGAGTAATATAGAGATGCTGTTCCCAATATCGTTGATGCACAAATGTTTTCTATTTTACAGTATCATTACTTATAGAAAAAAAGAATATTGTAAAATATTCGGTACAATGTGTCTGTCCTTTAATATGTTACATAGGATTTCATAGAAATTATGATTTTATAACTGATAAAACATTTCAGTAGAGGTAACCAATGTACCGAATATTTCACAATATTTCTTATTATAAACCAATGCTAAGTAAAATGTATAAGCAAAAGTTCTAGAATATATGCTGCAGTGTAATGGCAAATTTTATTAGTGGTAATTATTATATGATTTACCCTCAGAATTAAATAAACTTATATTTTAGGTAGATACCAGGTCTAGGATAATTTTAATGACTTATAACATCATTCGTCACTATTTATTTTAACCAAAAAACTAGGTAATAACTAAAATACAAATAAATGGAAAATTAAATATAAAAAAAATAATTTTTCCTAGTCTATTCACATACAATTGTATTATTTTTTATTCCGATCCGTACTTCAAGTTTACTAAATAAATATAAAAATAAATTATTTACAATCTAGTTTATAATAGTAAATTTTCTTATTTTATACCTCAAAATAATTTATTATAAAATATATTTCACGAATAAATTTATTTTTCATACATTAATTCCTAAACACTTACCAAATTGACAGTCGTATAATTCATCTTCAGTCAATATTTTATAACCTATAATTGATAGTCTAACCTTAATAATATTAACAACCATACATACCAGTTAGTAATTTTCATACTATTGATAAACAGCTATACAGGGTTCCCACGAAGATATACATATATACATACCTAATACCAGAATATTTTTTGAGATATTAAAGATAATCAAGTTATATTTATTTTATATTACCTATAGGAATAAGGACTACAAATATTTATATTTGAATTACAGTTTTATGTTTTAATAAAAAAAATAACTTTATTTTATTATTTTCGAAAATTTTAAGATAGTCATAATATAGAGTTTATTCTTCTGAAAGTGTTGACGTTTCAATTTTTTATTTTCATTGAGCTCGTGATTTTTACAAATCTTTTAAAGTTCAAACTTTAAGTTATAACTATTCAGTTGGTTGTAACTCCATTCGCTAATTGCATATTATTATTATGCTAATTAATAAAACAAATATTATTAAAGAAGATATAATGCCTATTTAATTATTTTATCATAATGTAACATATATGATGTTAAAAAAACTTCACTATAAACTGAACTTCACTCAGAATCATTTTTTTGTTAGCAATGGTTTATCGTTGCTTACAGCTATACATTAAATTACCTATAACAGTGATTGCACCTGACTCCGTTATTCTAGGATAGCTTTTTTTCTCTGAACTTTAAACAATTATTAAAAATCGTGAGTTTAATGAAAATTAAACGTTAATATTTTTGAATATACATATTTTTTAACAATAATAGAATAAAAATGTATTTTTTTGTTTTTTAACAAAATATAAATACATAATTGAAATATAAATATTTGTAGATCTCATCCTTGTAATAATATAAAAAACGGAATTTGATTATCTTTATTATCTCCAGAAATATTAAAATGGGTATATCTTCTTAGGACACCTTGTATACTATAAAATTAATTGAGTTTAAAATAATGTTGATTTAAAAATATTATTTCATTATATTTTGTATTCACTCTTATTACCAATTGGGGCTTCATAATTTAAATAACTTAAATAGAATTCGTCAACATGTTTAAGCTCTGCAAGTAAAACATATTTGGACAAATTACTATATTATACTTTTGAAAATCGAATTAATTGAAAAAATAAAAAGTACATGTATTTTAAAGTGTATAAAGGGCAAGGAATTTCACTCACTATATCTTTCTGCTGCTGTTGAAAATGATACTAACATAATAATGTTCAAAATAATAATATTATAATTCATTTTGCACCAGTATAAAATATTAAATTTTAATAATGGATATAATGATTTTATAATAATAAATGAAAATAAAATAATACTTCTATACTTTAAATTCAAGATCATACTGCGATCTTTTGAAAATTCAGCTTTACTCGTAAATATGTCAATATAAATACCAAATACATCTGTATAACTAAACCACTTTTTATGTAATATAATAAATAACATATGTTCTTTTAGGTAGGTAAATAAAAAATTTAAAATACACAACAGCGAGTACATTGCGAATGCTTTATACATCGTCACTTACGCTCTCGAATAAAAACGGGGTACTGTTTATGAATAGGCTACTCTAGAGCGTGAAATTGGCCTAACTATATGATGATAATTACATCAAAATCGTACCAATATTTTGCATCTAATTTGCAACTTTAGGCAACCGGTACAAAAAAAAATGTGCAACCATATATTTTCACCTTAATAGCTAAACCAAATTTTTTTTAGCATTTTTGAAAAACTAAACATATTTATCCTCATAACACTAAATAAAAACTAAAAAAAATAGACATTTTCAAATAGGTATTTATAGATAATTCGAAAACCATCAGATATAGTACATTTTTTAAACTAATAAACTAGTCGATATATACAAATATCGTCCAGTGAAAATAATTTGTCACCTAATTGATTGTATTTTTAAAGACTGGGAAACACACATAATAATTTCAATAACACGAATTTTAAAATTAATGAATGATGCATACATTTGTACACATTGTTAGGTCACTTACATTAGTACCCGTAACTTGGAATGTTATTAAACAATTTGCACCAACAACTGTTATTCTATTTTTACATATTGTAATCACAAATTCCGAATTTGTACACTAATGAAAACCTTGAAAATCGATATTTACTGTAGTGGTGCTAATGTAACGTAATACCAGAATGGTTCTGTAACTAACCATTACACTGGAGAGCCCTCGGCTTAAAGTAAAAAAACACAAACGTAGCAAATACAACGGATGGAGTTGATAATTTTTACTATTTAATAGTATGTACCTAGTAGTAGATTAATTTAATAAAACGTCTACATTTCTGAATGTACTATATTATGACTATTTGTTGGTATGATTCTAAGCTGAAAAGTTATAACATGAATTAAATTAATCAAACAATTATAAACAATATAAACGAGCCTAAAAATAAAAGAACTGATACTGGGGACGAGTGTACCAATAGTGAATCGGAAGTTCGGAAGGCGGTTAGATGGGGGTATTTTATATCTATGAGCAACGATAAACTATGGCTAATTAAAAAAGATTCGAAACAAAGTTCGGTTATACGTGTTTTTAAAAGCCGTAAATATTACGATTTTTGTAAAAATTTGATTATATAACTGTTATACAAAAGAAAAAAATATTACATATCAATTAATTATTTTTTTTTTTAACCACTACGTTCAACTTATAATAAACCTTGTATAGAATGTTCAAACATTTCTTTTTATTCTAACAATTGTATCTACTATCAATTGAGTAACTACTAAATACAAATTACGTACAAATTCGCAAAATTAAACTATCTATAAATTGCTTAAAAAGTGTTCAAATGAATTAAACATAATTACCACGTTTATATAAGGTAAATAAAAGTTTTCCGTTAAAATTTCAAGTTTTTACGAATATTTTTAACTTAATTACAACAAAGAACAAAATTGATAATAATAAAATAATTATTACTGGTGTAACGTTACATTAGCACCACCGTAGTAAACATCAATTTTCACGGGTTCTGAGTGTTTACAAATTCGTAATTTGCGATTACAAATGTTTACAAATTGTTGGTGCAAATTTTTTAACGAAATTCCAAGTTAGGGATGCTAATGTAACGAACCTCATATTGTTATAATATTATCGATATTAAATATAAAATTTACTTGTTTGTTATTACAGAAAATGAGAAATTAGTTGTATATTATAATAATACTATTGTTATACATTTATAACGTAAAATTCCAATGTATGTAATTGTGTAAATCAGTTGCGTACGCAGAATTAATTTATGAGGGGAGAGGGGGGGTGTTTATCATGTATATTTAGGTAAAATGTTAATACAATTGTATTCTTCTTATATTTAAGGTCATAGCAAAATTAAATATTAAAAAATGTATATTTAATGGTCTAACACTACTTTACAACATATTAATTCGTCTTAATGATTTTGATAATTCATCAAGTACAGTGTGTGTTGAGATTTCAATACCCCGATAAATATTGACCATTTTTAATCTATTTAAGCGAAGTAGATTTTGAGACGACGAAGAGTCGAAAAAATCCTTTCAGGGGGATGGCCATCGTCACTGGTAAAGTAACAAGAATAAGTGGAAGTTTTCATATAATGGAAGGAAATATTTTTTTCACCACATACATGTAAAACATTAAATAAACATTTTTAATATTTTCATTAATTTGCCTTATGTACTTCCATCATAATCTAAGTTCTCCGATACTTTCTTGTTTACTGCAGTTAATGATCCTTTCATAACGATGTAGCAATTTTACAATATTAGTCTCGAATTGTTGAATTGTTAAATTCTAAATTATTTGTTTTTAATGGTAAAAAACATTAAAAATTTGACAGCATTTCTTTATGATCTAACAAACGTCTTTGAATTTGAGTAATGAAGAAATCTAAAAATAGAACGAATAATGAAACAGAAACATATACTTCAGGTGAATGTGTTTCAATATTACTATAATGTACTTACCTGCCAACTTTTCGTGGAATCTCAATATCAACATCCCAATCAGAACATATTTTTTGAATAGCTTTAAAAATATAATTAAATTCTATTTTACTATCATTTCACATTTTAACTAAAATTTCTTTAATGTTTGATGGAAGAGGCATCGCAATTGATAAGTCAAGAACTTCTGTTTGTAATAAATTACTCAAGGGAGAATTATACCAAAAATCTTGGCGATAATACGGAGGGATATCTGGAATTCAACATTCTGGATTGCGGATAATAGTTTTAACGCTGTAAAACAAGTAGTTTTGTTTTCCAAAAAAGAAATGGTTTCAAGAGAAATTGTAACAACATTTTGAAGTTCAAAGAAAACTAAAACTTATCCATGTCGCTAAACCGCTCTTGTGTGGCATACATTTTTATGTCTAGTGGATTTTGTATTTGTTTCTGTATTTGTGACTAAAAGTAAAATAACTTTTTGTCGTTTATTAGGAGTATTATACAAATTGTTCCAAGTATACCCATATAACTCCGAATACTCTGAGAACCACAAGCGTCTAAAATAGCCAAGTTAAGACTATGAGAGGTACAAAGGGCATAAATAGCCATATCATTATTTTTTTTGACATGTACTTGTACGCCATTAAAACGACCACTCATAGCCACAGTCCCGTCATATCCTTGACCAACCATAAAATAACTATCCATACTAAGATTTATTAGATTGTCTAATAAAGTTTGAGCTTTCTCCCATTAAGCTAGTCAAGAACAAATGTTTTTCAAGGACAAATTTCAAAATATCTTCACATAATTTTAAAGTATTACTTTCTACATACCGAACACTTAAAGAAAATTATGCTTTACATGAAATATCAGTTATTTCGTCTACTAATATAGAAAATATTCCGGCAAAATTTATCTTTGAAACAATTTAATTGACCATTATGTATTATTACAACAATCAATAATTTTATTTTGGATTCTGGGATTTATATATGTTGCATTAAGTGATGATGTAGATAAATGTTTTTTAGATTTTGAGTGAAACGAAAAGAAGCTTATGTTTTTACAAAGATGTTTATTTTTTTTTTATCTATGTGCAACTTTTCTACAAGAAGACTTGCTCCAATTTTCAAGTATAGCACATGATTGCCCTATGACTTATATGATAAGATTTTTTTTTAAATTGGCAACCAAATTAAATAATTAGAACAGCTGGAAGATTTACCACTAGCGCTAGCTATTTTTCCCCTACATTCTACTACCTTGAATTAAATATTTTCCTAATATTAATAGTGATTTTCAAATACACAGGTGAAAATTGATATAAGACAAATTGGTGACTACTTAAAATTTTGTTTATTTTAGTTTTCAAGAAAGATCCTTTTTGTATCTATCTTGTACATTTAATTATATTTCCCATTAAATATTTTCTAATTTTCATTTATATTTTTCGCGGCAGTCGCGGCGACGTCAATCTCTATTAACATAACATTTTTATAAAAAATATTTGAGGAAATACATTAATTACGTACATTATAAATTAGCTATTTCACTTTTCAGATTCTGAGTATAACCAAGTGTGTATTTTACTGGTTTTTGTTTTCGTTGTGATTATTAACATCTTTTTTTACCAAAAATCAAATGTTAAGTGGATTAAATGTATGGCTTTATAAAAATGCTCTAAATTTGAATACGAAGTTTATTATAAATTTTAATGAATGATAAAAAAAAAAAGCAGGTAGAATTATATATATATATGTATTTAATTTGTAGTCATAAATGCTGTTTAACTACCAAGCGATTTTTGGATATCCATTAGAAATTTTTAGTTTTTTAATATAATATAAATACACATTTTATTAAATATTTTTACCAGGAAAAATTTAATTCAAACAATGTATAAGTATATAATGCAGATTTTCTAATATTTTATCATAGATAAAATACAGTATTATATTATCTAGATGGTTTTGTTATTTTATTTAGAAATTATTTTAGTCAGCTCACAATTATATAAAGATTTGTTTTTATTTTTTTTTTTATCTTTTATTATTAAATATACAATCCGCAAAAGTTTATTTACAACAAAAATATGAGCTAAAATACAATAACAATAGGTAACATAAAAAAATAAGTAACCCAGCGGCGGTTACATATTATATTATATTTTTATTTTTTTTAATAATAGTTCAGGTTATGACACTAAAATCTCTTGAGTCTTGATCCTTGGAGAATTTCCAAATATTGAGTCTGAATTAAGTGCTGAAATTAAACAAAACGATTACAAATTTAGATTGTGCCTATAGCCTACTTATTTATAAACCTTTCTTGGCTTTAATTAAACTAAATCTGTGTCATAACAAAATAACGTTGTGTATAATATAAATTAAAGTAAAGAAACTACAATTAATTAGCTGTTATCATTTTTTTTTTCAAATTATCAGATTTTAATATAAACGAGTGAACGGCTTATCAATCGTTTGCCGTTAACTCATTAATGCATAAACCGTAGTGAAAGGGTTTTTACAACGGGTGGCTATATAAATACATAAGTGAAGCGTTTACATATTTTTCAATAATTCCGTTTTTCTACATATTTAGACAATTTGTTAATATACGATTGGATTTCTTAATTGTGTAAACTTTTTTTTTCTGTTTGCACCAACAGCAGTGAGGGCTCTGTTTTCACAATATTTCCCCACTGCTGCTAAACTTGTGTAAACTTATCGTAACCTAATAAACAATTTTCTATGTTTACAAAAGTACGTAAACAATTTTTGAATAAATGCGATAATATTGTAGACTAAGTTCACTCTTTTATTCATTACAGATTTGCAAATATTAAATTTGCACCAATTACATCGATTGAAGTCGAGCGTTTCTTTAGTTGATACAAATCTGTTCTACGACCAATCCGTAAAGGATTTCACTTTGCCAATTTTAGTATGAACGTATATAGTGTCTATCAAGATTAAGAAAAATTAGGTTTAATTTCATAATAATTTAAATTCAACTGTTTTAATTTCATTTTTCATTGTCAATTATAAAGTTATTTTTTATTTTTTTATCACGTACATATTTTGATTTTTTTTTAATACATATGAATTTGAGCCCTATTAATTATTATTAATTATAATTAAGTAGGTACATAATAAATTAAAATAAAAGACACCGCGATATAATCGTAGAAAGATATAATATACAATTTGTACTTACTATTCTAAAACAGTTTACTATAATATGGCGCCTTATCCTCCTTAACTAAACAGTTGATAAAAACCATCATATTAATTCAGATATCTTCGTTACTTGTGTGGCTATATATTATCTCCCTAATAATTGATTGCAAAATATTTACTTGTCTGGATATAATTCATTATATTCTTTCGTCCACAAATCCTTCTTTAGCGGTACATATCCTATAATATAAACACCTACTCTGTATTATATAATAAAATAAATAAGTATCTAACAATTATAATATTATTTAATCATTAATATTAAATATCATAGAAAATACCAATAAGCATTATAATAAGGAGCATCGCACATTTGCGCCAAAAAAGGTAATTGTTTTGGGTACAGACCAATTTACCTGCGTATATTACGTGAAAATTATTTTTATTTTACTTATTTATAAGTTATTTTATGTTACTTTATTTTTTATCTAATTATATACTAAATACTAAATAAATATAGATTTTTATCAAAACAACGTTTACATGATAGTTAATTTTACATAGTTAGGTTAGCATTATTTTTATAGTTTTCGATTGCTTTTAAAATTTTGTTTAGTTAGATTTTAGTCTTCGAAAAAACATTAAATAGTTACGTATATTAATTATTATTTTTTTGTGTATATTATCGTGTAAACAGATTAAAAATAAGTTTTATATCAGTTTTATTATAATGTACAATAAACTGCGTTATCGGATATTGTTATTCGTCGACCATCGTTCACAGTGGGAGATGGTATTTTGCGCCAATTTTATTACTTGTAATTTGCGCCACGTACATTATAAACAATACATTTAAGTGTGTATGTAATTTGTGTCAAAATATATAAATATAATATGTATTTTGTGTCATATCTAGAAATCAATTTTGGTAATTTGCGCAAGGACAGAAAACCACACGCCACACGCCCACACTTTCAATTTTAATTGTTGGAATTTATTAGCTGATAATAATTTACTGATATCGTATTGATAAAATATAATACTGCTGTGTTCTACTAAAAATAAGTAAAGACGAAATTGATTACTAATCTGAGTTTAATGAAAATTATAAATTTATTGTCAAAATATTGAACAGTAGTATTGTGCACAAATATCATGATATTTACAGTTAGTCCGATATTAATCGTATGTGCATTCATATTTCACATATAAAAGTATAAGTAATGGATAAATATATTAGTAAAATTATAAAATATACCAGAGATAAAGATTTGTTATTATTTGAAAATTTTACATTTCGAAAAGTTTATGAATCTAAAAATTCTTCAATACGATGGCGTCCTACTAACAGAAATTTCACTTCTAAAGTGTATACATTTGTGGAAAATATGGTAGAAATAGTTGAAATTGTAAATGAACATAACGGGCATGATCAACCAAATATAGACAGAAAAATTTATTCAAATGTATGTAAGAGAAAAGCTATGAAAAATCTATATAATAAACTAATTAAGATATTACGAACAGAAATTTTT
Source organism: Cinara cedri (assembly GCA_902439185.1). NCBI lineage: Eukaryota > Metazoa > Arthropoda > Insecta > Hemiptera > Aphididae > Cinara > Cinara cedri. The sequence goes on along the minus strand of CABPRJ010000539.1, from coordinate 122,443 downwards.
GAAATTGTATTTAATTTAAAAACCATTACTAACAATAATATGTCACTAGTTCAATGAAATATTTATAACGCCCTTAAAATATGGTACCACAATTACCAAACGAAATAGAAGAATTGCAAAAGATTAAACAATTTAGATTTTTAAAACTGACCGCAATGAACAATTTTTATTTATCAATGATCCACATAACACATAATTATTCTCAGTGAGGCCCAGTAACCGTATAACCGTGTGATACAAACAAATAAATAAATAATAAAATAAAAAACCTTCGAGCCTGCTCTCGGTTGATTTTTACACTATATTTTTGAAAAAAATCACGCTTATTTGTTGTAATAGAAATATAGCATAAACATAGCAGATAGTAAGAGTAGCTATTTGGTTAAACATTTTGTATTGGCTCGCTGTTATCATTGATTATGGATGTCATTAATCGAGTTCTATATTTACAATTTAATTACCTTTATGCATTTGTTATTTATTTAATTTGTATAATATTTAATGTTAACATTTATAATATACATTTATTATTCTTAAACATTTAAAATTTACTGTATCATAATAACTATATATTGTAATATAGTATTATATTATTAAAACTTTAGTTCTTTTAATATTTTTTTTAGTTTAATTTGAATTTTTATTATTAATTATCTACAGCTATGCTGTTACAATAAAAAAAATTATGTTTATTTTGAAGTATGAAAATAAATATTTAATATTTGATATCTCAAATTAGTCAAAATTGGAAGTATAAATATTTTTTATTTTAAAATTAATGTTGGTAAAATAAAATTATTAAAAAATGTGTATCTCCTTCCCCCTGATCCGCCACTAGTTATTGATGAATTCAAAATTTAATTGCGGAAAATCTTAGAATAATATTATAAAACAAGTATACCGAACATGTAAAATTATTTTTTTTTATCAGACGGGAAAAAGCACTTTTTATACATTGTATTAGTTATATATAAACTGTTCATAATTTATATAAATTAATGTCATAACGTTAGTTTCTAATGCAGGAATATATAAATGTATATATTGTATGTTTGAAAATAATCATTTACCATTTAAATGTATTCTCATTAAATACGTTGGATAATTTTCTCCTTTAATCGTTTTTCCTAAAAAAAAAAAAAAATACATTCAATATAAGCCATAAGGTATATGCTTCTGATAGGACTGTATTTCGAGAGTTTTTAATAAACAAATAATTTGAACTTAACATACTTAATAAAGATCAGTAATATACATTGAAAAGAAATAATAATATATTAACACTGCTGTTAAAATTTGCGCATTGTCCATTCACCTGCACCACATCGTACATCACTTACGCATCAACATATCGAACAATAGAAATATATAATATAAGTAGTATAAATAATGAAAAATAAATTTCAAAAAAAATTTAAGTTCAAGACTATAGAAAGTTTATGTTTAAAAACCTAAAAATAATATAAACTAATCAGTCAAAATTAATTAAAAATTATTTGTCTAAAAGTTTGTAAAAATTTGGGTCAAAATCGTCTAAATTAGTTTTGGTAAGTACATATGGTTAATTAATTAAGTGTTAAAATCAATATTTGGTGTGTTGGAAAATTAGAAATCAAATTTTTTTTGGGGGTTCTTCTGTTTATTTTTTCAATTCTATATGCTGATGTACAAATGATGTACGATCTTTTGATGTAAGGTGTATATTTGATAGGTATGCAAATGATACATAACCCAAAAATCGAACAATACTCAACTATCTTACAAAAAAGGCAGAATCAACAATAAAGATGCGCAAATGATCTATGGTCATTAAGAGGGCATCGCAGTAGAAACAAATCTACTGTTAAAAAATGGTGTCTTAATTCCAAAAATACTTGGATCAATCTAACCAGGTAGTTTACAGTAAGGTGGTCATGCAGTACCTAACCGTAACTAATCTAACAATACCATTATAAATCAACAGTTGTCTTAATCACGGACACGCGATATCACGCTAACCGTGATAAAAGAAAAAATTGCACTAGTTATATTTAACACGGTGTGAATGGAAACAAAATCAGGGAAGTTATTACATCGATATCCCCACAATCAAGTTTTCATGTTATCAATATGAAACCTTCACTAAATTGAATAAACATCAGTAACAAATTCGATGAATTCAAAACGTTACGTTTATTTTTACCTCCATGCGCTTAAAATTGATAATAAACATATGCTCTTTTCTATCAAGAAAAAAAAAACCAAATTACTAAATCGTCGTAAATAATGTAAATATTTTCTGTCTTTCTTTTTAAACATTTTATTAGCATAAAATTGTTGTCAGTTTTCGGAATTTGTAAGTATAATGATTTTAAATTCATTATTGATCGTTTAATCTTGTATTTTATACATTTTGTTGTATTGCGTGTGAAAATATCAAACACTCGAGAGCAGCTATTTATAGAGGAACTTTAGATAATTAATTTGAAAATCTTGCCAAATCTCTAAATGGCATTCCTTTTAATCATGTAATAAAATATTATGAAACTAACTTAAGAGATGATCATGGATGACTTAAAGTTATTTCAAAGCGTGATTCAAAATATCATGAACGGGTCATGAATAGCTGTAAAGCTTCTACATCAGTAATGTTTGCTGCTGCAGGTAATAGAGAACTTCTACCTCCATATGTTGTATATATATATATATATATATATGCATAAAATAAATGTTGTGACATTTACCATTTAACTTTATTAAGAGATTTATTAGTTATATATTTCATTTTTTTTAAAAAAAAAACTTTATCCAGACTGGAAATTATAGTGATAAGTTGGGAAGGTAGGATTCAAAAGGTTATTGCATTTACAACTGTAAATAACGATAAACCATTGTTTGACGAACGATGATTTCGAGCGCAGTTCGGTAATACAAAATTTGAAGTGCCATAATTTTTTTTGCAATTTTCGTTTAAATTTAATTTCAAAATGCTTAATGCAATAACTTAATCATAATTTGCTCCGATTAAGTTATGATCTGTTTAAGTGTAACTCTTTTTCTGAAAGTTCAATTTATCTTTATTATATTTTAGATTTCTGACGCCATTTTTTTAAATCAAAGGACTTAAGCAAGTTTATTAGGAAAAAAACGTATCCACAGACTAAAACAATAAAAAAAACAAAATATTAAACATCATTGTAAAACCAATAGCTCCCTCAACACGCTTGGAATCTAAAATGGTATTAAAAGGTGTGATTATAATTTATTTTATTTTAATAACGTGATAAAAATGTTGTTATATTCTAATATAAACATTTTTTATTACAATTTGTACAATTTTTTTAAAATATCAAATTGTATTTCTATTCAACATTCAAGTTAGTAAAATATAAAAATGTATAAACAAAATCATAAATATTTCTATTGATACCATTCTCCAGGGAAATATAAACAAAGCATTTAAAAAACATATATAAATAAGCTGTTTTAAAAAAAATTATTTTGAATACACACATTTAAAATACTCAAAGCGACCCAAATTATAATGTATTAATTAACAATGTAACCTAAATAGAGTAGTTCTTATGATACTTCAAAGTTCAAAAGTGTTTATATTCACCCCATTTTACTAGTACTTAGTTATAAATTTATAATCGTGATTTTAGTAGGTAGGTAACTAAATATTAATATTTATCTATTTTACGAAATAATATTAGTTAAATGAGCCTACCTTCTCGTAGTTCATTGAATTTTTCCGGGGATATAAGACCTGAAAATAAATATTATAATCTACAAGTAACTATATATTATACAATATTAAAAAATAATACCTAATACTTAATTATAATAAATCATTTATTTTAAAAACTGATGAAATATTTTCTTAATAAAATAGTAAAATAATAAATTATAACCTTAGGTAAATTTATTAATATATAATTTAGTGCTTTCAGTGCTCCATCTACCAAAGGTAAAATACATTGTTACCTAATAAAATAGTTAGGCCTTATAGATACATATTTCATTTGGTACATTCAGAAAACTTTAGAAATGGTACCTAATTTTAAGTAGTTACAGAGCAGTTAGAATCAATGAGACTGAGAAGAAAAAAAAATATAACAACAATGCGATTAGGTATTGTATATATCAGTGTTACAATCTTTTACGAATCGTAACCCCTATTTTTTTTTCATATAAGACGGCATAGCCCCCGAGTTGATGGAGTATACTAATAACTTCATAACTTACCAAGAGGAGCCGATGATATGTGTGAAAAACTTTCTCCTTAATTTGTATTTATTCGTAAAAAAAAAAAAAAAATTTAATACAATAATAATTATAGATATTCATTACTAAACAATAATATTACTTCATAGGTATTTATGAATGTATGTAGGTAGTAATTTAGGCCTCATTACTTGTAAACCTATATATAACTACATATAAGCAGTACACCTAATATCTATGGCGCAATTAAGCTTTATAAATAATTTGGAATAATTAGGTAGGTATCTATATTTTTAAAGAAAAGTTTATTATTTTAATAATTTTATTTATTTATTTAACGAACCTTCTTCACGATATTTAAGTATATTTTTCAAGTACAGTCTATTTCATAAAATTATTCCACCGCTCGGTGCGTTGTTATTTGGAACGGAGTTTAGATCCTAAATTCTATTCCGATTAAGAGTACACCGGTTCGCGCATACGCGACTGAGCGCCGATCATACACTGTAGCCGTACAATACCGTATGCCGAGCGCGTTGTCGTCATTGCCGCCGCCATGTATACAGCGAGTCATAATATCTACAATACCTATAGTCAAACAAATCATGGTAATATACGCGTATATTATACCAACTATTAAACTAACGAGCAACACTGCAAAATTACACAACTTAAAACAGATATATGTAGCTTTTAGGTTGAAAATAGAATTTAAACAACATGTTTAGAGAAGAATATTTTAGCAGATTTATTTACAAAAAATTATGTCATATTTACTTTTTTTTTTTAAATCACCAATATATTACAAAAATCCAACATTTTTGAAATCAATTAAAAGATACTTGTTGAGTTTTTGTGGTCAGCATGTCATCAACAATGAAATCAATTTTCCAAAATTTGCCTTCTTCTTTTTTAGTGTGGGTTATGAAATTTGTCCACATTTCCGAATTCACACTCTTGGTGTCTTCATTCAATAATACTTTGACGTCGTCTAATTTGCACGTATCGTTCTTTTGTTTGACGTGATTTTTTACTAAAGACCACACCAACTCAAGGGGGGTTAGTTCACAATGGTATGGAGGTAACCTGAGGATTGTGCGTCCATTTTCTTTTGCAAGCTCGCCAATTTTATATTAAGTAAAGTGATTTTATTTGATTCACTATAGCCAAAATGTGTGATATAACCATGGCCATTACTTGGCCTTTACCTTCTAGGGTAGACTTTAAAGTCTCTGTTAACAGAATGGTAAGAAGCATTGTCCATAACAATAATACAATTTTATTTCAAACGTGGTAAAATACTTTCCATTCATTCATAAAATGTATCTCCGTTCATTTCATCGTGATAATCAATGCAATTTTTTTCGATTCAAAACATATTAAACCACCTAACAGGAAGCCGTCTTCAGACCCAATGTAGAGAACCCTCCCTTTACCTGATGGATTTTTGGAACCCGTCGTTAAACCTCGTAGGAATGTGTCACGGTGAAGTTTGGTTGACCCATGTTTTGTTTGTGCACTCGTACGCATTGACCTTTATCTCATCTAAGTAATTAGCGTGCCGTCTCTCTTTGCGATATTTTTTCAAATCTTCCAAATATTTTTTTCGCCACAACGCTTTAGTGTACTCGAAATCCATCAATTTTAGAATTCTAAATAAATTTGTTCTTGAAATTAGTGGAATAGTATCATCATTACTAAAAACAATATATATTTTGTCGACTGTAGAGATCTGTTTTTTAAATCAAAATTAATGTACATGTCTACGTATCGCATTCCGGTGAAAATCGTCAAAAGTATTTGAGAACGAGAGCCTTATCCGTTTTTTACATGGCAAAGTTACTCTTTTATTATTACTATATTCGACAATAGTTTTCGGAACTATTTTCTAACCTATTCCCAGTTCTTTGAATATAATTTGCCTGAATTTTCGTATCGTATCTTCTGGCATTTGAACCAATTTTACCTTGTATAACTTTATTATTATCCATCGCTAAATGGAAGATAAGATCGAAAACAAATTTAAATTAATTAATAAAATGTAAAAAAAAAAATAGAATTTTGAATTATTTGTTTACTTTTTCACAAGAATTTTTCTTTGTAGTGTTACAACTGCAGCAGCATTTCGTCAGATATTTTGACAAAAAAAATAGGCATACTATTTTCAAAAAAATAATTTAAAAAAAAACCAGAACGTTTTTTTATTACTTTTACCACAGCGGTTAAAATTGAGCAATTTGTTGATGTCAGTATTAGACAAGGCAAACGTTCTTAAAAAAAAATTAATAGTGATGAAGTTTTAGCAAAAATTTGGGCTTTAGAATTTATAAAGCTCTCATTAGATTAACATTTTTTTTTAAAAAAAACCCTCTTTTGACCATACTCTCTTCTTATTTTTTTATTAATTAGTTAATTAGTTAATTAAGTTAAATAGTTAGTTTGCACAACATTGTGTTCGCGCTAATGTTTATATAATGTAAAGGCAATCATGTTTGTATAGCGAGATTTTGTACAATGTTAGTTTGCATGAAATGTTTGTAGGTGTATGGTCCTTTTTATGCTAATAACTCTGTCATTATTTATTATTCAATCGGGTTTTATGTAAGGGGACACGCGAGTAAAGGAAAATCAAATTTTTATTTTCATCCCTAAATCACTAAAAAAAAAAAATCAAATACAGAAAATTTGCATGAAAACAATTATCTAGAAATTAAAACAGCTTTTACTAAGAAACCATTGATCAGATATGTCTGTATGTTATTATTGTTACATTCAATTTTTTAAAATAATATTTTTTACAAAATTACTATTTTGAAAAATTTTAAAAGTGATAAAATAAAAAGTTAGCTTGATAGTCTGAAAACATAATTATTTTCATTTTTTCTAATAAAATAATGGTTCAATTATTTTGTGGTAGAGTTTTATTATTTATTTTTGTTTATACTACTGTTTAGTGTAATTTAATGTTTTTTTTACACTACATAATATTAGCCTCTTTCACGGTATATTTTCGCAATTTTTTAGTATAATAGTACTATACAATCATTAACTTATAATTATAAATATACTATAACCCAGAAAAAAATTGTATCTGCATCACTATTGATAGATATATACGTATATCTACCTATATTATTTAAAGCTAAACTAGGTAGGTATACATATGTCACTAAGAATTTACTTACCGAGAGCGTCTGTTAATACATAAACAAATTTTTAATTTTATTTCACTCATTAGGTACCAGATTCATAGGCGTAAACTAGAGGGGCAAAGAGGGGCAACTGCCCCTCTACCAAAATTAAACGGGGTAATGCCTCCTCTTGAGGTGTCTACGGTTTCCCAACAAGAAAGTGCGTCGTGATCCGACAAAATCGAAAATGATAATTAGATTATAGTATTATCATTTATTAACCAACCAGGTAGACACTTTTTCATAACTCCTACCTGACCGAGTGTCAATATTGTTGATAATACGGACGTAAATCACGTGTCTCTCTCTATTTTTAGAACAATTAAAATGGATGAAGAATCTCCTTCAAATTTACTTAAACATACTTTGTTAACATTAGACCTAGAAATTGAAAATATTATAGGTCAATGCTACAACGGCGACGCCTCGATAAGTAGTTTATATTAAGGAGTTGCTACAAGGATTAAAGATGAAAATAAACTAGCTCTATAAGTACATTGATATACTGATGTGCTAAATTAGTTGATATCAGGGGGAAAGTAGTACTAACTCGCAATATATTTGGTACTATAAATAAGATTTATACATTCATAGGATCTTCTTCAAAAAGATATTCGGTATTTAAAAATATACAAAAGGAATTAAAATTATCCACCAGTACTTTAAAATCACTTAGTGATACTAGGCGGAATTGTCGAATAGAAGTTATTTGGTCTGTGATAAACAATTGTAATTCTATTGTTTGAACCTTAGAAAAAATAAATGAAACAGACTCTACTCATGGACCTGATGCCAATTCAATATTAGTGAATATTTAAAACTTTTAGTTTTCTTTTTGTTTAAATTAATAAAGTTAGTTTATGAATTAACCGACAGCTTATTATAACATTTTCAAAAAAAAAAAAAAATGTTAACTGCTTAACTATTTCAATATTAACAAATGCTTCTATAATGAAATAACAATTTCTTTGAAGTGATGATTGTTTTGGGTTGAAACAGAACAGCTAGCTTCCTGTTATCCCGAAAATCAGAAATATATCTACAAGATTAGGTGGAGGTGAAATTTTAATTGCGAGAAAAGTTACAACATATTACAAAACTGTTATTTATTTTTACTATATTGGGTTTAATTATAAATGACATACCTACAAATAAAATTTGAAGAAAACCACTTGAAAATACTTAATGCTCTTTGAAATTTTTTAAGTATAAGAAATAACAGGGACGAAGATATTTTGTACGTTTACAACATCTTTAATATTGAATAGAATGATTTATAGGCAGAATTAAAACTATCTGGAAAAATGTGTTTAACAAATTCTTGAAAATTTTGGAGCCCATTTCAATTTTCATATGGAAATAGATTTACTAGGGTCGTTTGACAATATGTACGAGAGGTGGCTATTAAATAACGAGACTTCTCGCCTAGAGGGCGCCCTAAATGGGTAGTGAAAAAACCGAGTAATGCGTTGGGTATCTAGATATCTTATCTATGCACGTACCAAAACACGTTTTCGTCACTATTATAGTATTTGTGCAGTAGTGGTTTGAAACGAACGTGTTTTTTTCTCGTGCCGAAAACCATGTGTGACGAAAAACATGAGCAACGGATAAACGTAAAATTTTCTCGTTAAATTGAAAAAAACTCCAACTGAGTGCTATAAGTTGTTAAAAGAGGTCTATAGTGAGGATTTCCTATCTCGGGCGCGTGTTTTTGAGTGGCATAAATTATTTTCTGAAGGTCGAGAGTGCACCGGAATCCAATTCAGTCGTAATCCAAATTCAAAACCATGCTGATTGTTTTCTTCGATATCAACGGCATCGTGATGACTGAATGGGTTCCAGAGGGTCAAACTGTGAACCAACATTACTATTTGACAGTTTTGGCAACATTGCGCGAATGAGTTCGTAAGAAACGGTCGATATTGTGGAAAAACAAGTAGTGGATCTTGCACCTGCCCATAACGCGCTGTCTGTGAAGCGTTATTTGGCCGCTTAAGGCACTCCAGTACTCGAACACGCGTCTTACTCACCCGACTTGGCACCCTATGACTTTTACTTGTTTCCGAAGATAAAGTCTGCCTTAAAAGTAATCCGGTTTGAGTAGATGGAAGAGGTGAAACAAAAATCGGCGGAACTCCTGAATGGTCTTACGAAAACAGACTTCCAGCACTGCCTCGAGCAATGTAAGAAACGAATGAAACGGTGTGTGGCGAGGGGAGGGGAGTATATTGAAGGGGAGCATTTGAATGTAGAATAATTTGTATAATAAAACACTTTTTCGTAACCAGTCTCGTTATTTAATAACCACACCTCGTATACTATTTATCACATTTTTCTATCAATACCAATGAGTTCTGCTTCGAGTGAATGTTTATTTTTATCTCTTCATCGCCTCAAAACATTTACGAGAAACAGTATTGGTCAAATACTTAGCAATATGGCTATTTTATACACATTAAAACAAGTTATAAAATTAATTTTGAAATAATTGTAAACCAATTTAATATAGGCTTAAAAGAAAGAGGAAGAAAAATACAATTAACATAAATATTTACATTTAATTTAATAATTGACTCGTTATGTAATTTGTAATAACATTATTAATATAATTATTAATCATATGTTTTCTAAATATATTCTAAAGCTTTTGAGTTAACAATGATGAAATAAACTCTGCTTCCCCCCATACGGATTGCCCAAGTTACGTCCATGACCGGATTATTTATAGTTATTATAGGTTATATTATATTATAAATTATAATAAAACAAATAATTTAATGTTACTAAAAGTAATAATATGTTGTATCTATTTAATAAGTAGGTTTATCAAATCATTCTAAATTTGACTACAATGTATTCAAATTAATTTGTTGAGATTAATAAATACCTATTTAATTAACTTAAAGAAAACCACGAAACTTACTTAAATATATTTTTCTTCTAATTGAATAACTTTCGAAAGTATCATTGGAATTTGGCAACCCTAAAAAAAAAAAATTAAAACTTCCAATTTAATCGTGCAGTACTAAAGCATATCTACAAAGCTATACTCAGATTTAAAAATATTTGGGTAAAAATATTCAAATACTTTTTTAAATATTGACTTTTTCAATTGCTTTTATATTAGTAGCATTTGAACGGAATGTTAAACCCTTTGTTTACTATTGAATACTATTTTATTGATGAATTTTTTTTTATTTCTTCGGTTCTAAATTTATCTAAATTATCTGTTTTTTTATGCAAACACTTACTTTTACTAATAATGAATTGTCTGAACTGACTACCAAGGAAAATAGTGAAGGTTTATAATATTTGTGTTATTTTTTTCATCTATCTAAGTGTTTTGGAAAATATATTTATATTTGTAAATTAACATTGGGCAATTAAAAATGTTGCTCAACCCTATGAAAAACTGAAATGACGCTCCTAGTATGAATATGTTCGACATTAAATATTTATCTATTATCATACCTAAATTTCAATCTTAAATATCAATAAATTATATTTGTTTAATTGTTTATTAAATATTACATATTTGTACAAATTAAATACAAAATAAATAATTTTTCTTTGTCTAATCCTGCTTATAAAAAACAATCAAGAAATACTTTTGTCAAGTTTACCATATTTATTCCATAAATACTCAACTATGTCAGCTGATTTATTAAACCTAAATTTAGAATTATAATGGATGAATTTGCTATTGTAAAGTAAATCGTAAGTCCTAAAAATTAATAATTTATTAATATTTAATTATCTATGTTTCGTTATAAATAATATTTTCAAATTGATTAGAAGTGATATTGATTTTTTGTGTCAACATCAAAAAATTATGGTGTTGATTTCAGTAAGCTTGAACTTATTCCAAAGTGAGACTAACGTGTATTTTGGACATATCTTGTTTACAATTGAAGGATTAATTTAAAAATATGAAGCAATGGCAAGTGATCAAATAGTTCCTAAATATATGCAACCTCTAGTGACTGCCATACTCAATGATATGTGATAATTATTGTTATTTTATAATTGTAATATTTTTACGGATAACACTTTTTAGATGCAACTAAGTACAAAACATTGTAAGAAAACACTTTATTCAGACAAGAGAACTTTTACTTTTATTATACGATATTTTACATAGGCAACCATTATAGTACTAATGTGTCTCAAATATGTATAATTGTTATCACACATATCGATGACGTAACTTTAACATGATTCCAAAGACATTACAATAACCATTAAATACATTAATCTTATTTAGCTAGGTACTGCTACTATATTTTCGTACTTATTTTTTTAGGCATAGAAACAAGGTTTTTCGATTATTTGATAAACAAATGTTTAATGACTGCTACTGTCTACAACCCACTATTTAAAACGGCACGATTTAAAAAAAAAAATACAAAAAAAGAAAGGTAAGGTAATGGAGATGGGTGCAGCCACTAATATAAGTATAAGTTGGGAAGGTAGAATATAGACAGGAATTTGATGTATATTTGTAAGCAAAGATAAACCATTGCTTACGAAAAAATCATTCTGAGCGGAGTTCAGTTGATAGTGTTGTTTTGTCAGCAATACATAAGTCATTTTTTAGTAAAATAATTAAATAGGCTTTATATATTTTCTTTAAGAAAATTTGTTTATGTCGTACCAATTTTCCTAGTTTTCCTACGATTTTCCCGGTTTTCCTATGTTTTCTCCAGATTTTTCATATTTTATGGGAAAACTCTTGAGTAAATAAAAAATACCCTCTCTAAAGTACCTCCTCACACCGATTTCCTCTCTGAAAAGGTGATACACTTAAATATCCGACAAAGTTTTCGGATAGAAAAATTATGCACAAATAAAAAAAAAAAATAAACATCTTTGTAAAACTATAAGGTTCTTCATTCCATTCAGAATTTAAAACAATTGGCCTCTGAATATTTAAAACAAAAAATGCCTGTTAAGAGTAACATAATCATAAAAATGATGATATAGAAGATAGTCAAATTTATGATAATTTATCTAGTTCTATTACTTGGTCACAAAATTCCCGAGAAGAAAACTCAACACTCAGTGGTGAAATCGAAAAATTTTAGGTCAAAACTTCAACAAATATATTAAAATATTTTTACAATTTACCTATTATCAAAAAATTAAGATTAATTGGAAACTTATTATACTATCAGTTATAATATTTCAAAAACATATGTATTTTGTTTTCAGATATTTTTAAAGTAGAACACTGAGATTAATAAACTTTTAGGTATTTGATATTTCAAACTTAATTGTTAAATATCTTAGCTGGTGGTTATTTTTTAATTATTAATAAATACAAATTGGTATTTTTTTAATTGTGATTCTTTAGTAATCTATTTATGACCTAAAATCATACAATATAAATTGGAAATTAAAGATTCTGTAAACTAATATAATAATAACCATAAATTATATGTAAATGTTAATTGTGTTTTAAAATTTGATTTGAAAACAATCATTGTGAGCCAGGAAAGTTCTGTTATATAAGTGATCTCAGTGATAAAATATTATGTTAAAATAGGTATATAGTGGAACTATTTTTAGAAAATTAAATATATTTATAAAGGTACGAGTAGTTATATTAAATCATAATTATCAGTATTTCAGAAAAACTGTTAAAATAAGTTTCTTACCACTGTATTCTGTATAAAATAAATTATAAAACCAAATAAATGTATTAAATATAAAAAAAAAAAAATGTATTAACATATTATTATTTATTACCTGCCTAAGTTTGATAAATATACATAATACATGGTATTTTATTTATAGGTTAAAAAATGTAACACACATAATATGTCTTTATTCACTAACTACACCTATAGTCTTAAATATTTAAATTATCTACAGCACCTGCTTAACAAATTATTAAAACAAATTTATTCTTTTAGAACAAATTATAAAATTTTGTTCTTGTTTTTTTATTTTTTATACTCCATTTTATAACTAAAATAAAATAAAATAAAAATCTTAACCTAATATTATACCAACAATACCTAGAGCTGCACACAAATTATGTCCCAAAAATAAAAAATCCGACAAACTACTAGGTATACGAATTGTGTCCGTTCTGTGTCCGTGGACACAGAGCATTTTTTAAACTAGTAGACTAAGTGACACAAATGTTGTCCAGTGAAAATATGTTGTCACCTAGTTGATCTTGATTGGCCTAGCCGTTAGATAAAGTTGCTGGCTCTAAAATAGGTTCTTTTGAGAAGGCACAACTTACAAGTTACAACTTGTATAATTCTTATAGTAGTTGATCGTGTTGGCGTGCTTTTAAATCGTAAATGATAAATAAAATCTAAAATGAAATCGATAATTTCAAGTTAAAAAAATTAATCTATATTTTGTATGGATACAAATTTCGTTGCCAAAAAAAAAAATTAAATTGCTGTAAAAAAAACAAATTAAATCTCTAAACTAAATGGTAAAAATCTATTCTAGAATAATGGGGACGGGTGTAGTCACTGTTATAGGTAATTAATGTATGCAACGGTAAACCATTTCTAACGAAAAACCAATGTTAAGTGGAGTTCGGCTGACAGTGTTGCTATGTCAATAATGTATAATATTTCATATTATAGTAAAATAATTACATAATATGTTTTTATATTTTCTTTGATTATACATGTTTAATATTGTATTAATTTTTTTGTTTTTCCTATTTATTTAGAATACTAATAGAGAAGTTAAATATCGACCTCTTTAAAGTACCTTTTCTTCCAGCCCAATTTCCTTTCAGAAAAAGAGCTTTCATTTTAATACTGAGAAAAGTTGCTGGAATAAAAGTTGTCGTCCATAGAAAAAAAATTGTAAAACTAAAACATTCCTCGCTTCGCTAAAGAACTAAATTGACAATATAAACCGTGCAAATGGTCATAATCATATTAAAGATTTTGCTAAATTATTCAATAGACAAAAACTGAGGAATAATTTAAAGCGGAATGGTTCAAACTTTTATATAAGACCGACAAAAATCAATATTTTTAACCTACCACTAGTAATAAGTTGCTAATGACAATTCTATGTCTGTATAAAATGGAAAGGAAAATAATATTTGTATATGGGAATACAATTCGTGTAGTGGTTAAATATTGTCGAGACGATATTTATGTAATCGTTGAATACCGTCCAGACGCATTTCATGTGAAAAAGGTATGTAATTCGATACCAAAGTATTTATATAATTATATAACCTATGGGCTATGATTGTATGACAAATAGGTATCTATTTTTTTATTATTTTTGTTTATAAATGCAAATTTTGATACACAAGTAATATTATAATTTCATTAAATTAAAATAATATACTTAATAACATATAGTTATATTATGCAAGTTGATGACTTACGAAATAATACAATATTGAATACGGTTTCATACATAATTATTTTGTCTAAAACAACAATGTATTAGGTAGGCTTTATAACGCATTATAATTAGTGACATCCATAGGTAATTTAAAAATATTCTGTATAGTTACCTTGACATTCCTCTATAGGTGTAGTCACACGGTCTGTATCTGAAAATTAAAATTAATTCATTATTATATTTAAGTAAGTAAAAAGTAGCGGTTTATTATTGTATTGTTTTTTTGTGAGTTTGGATTAAAAGTGATGGTTCGGTACAGCTTATAAATTATAGTTTTAATATTACTAATAATTCATATTTAGGGATTACTTTATAAAAACGTGATCAAATTTGATAACATTTTTGAGCATTTTAAGTCGAAATACTAATTCAACCTACAGAAAATTGTTTGATATCTACTATTTAATTTGTCAAATAGCTATAAAATATTAAATAAATGTTTACAATTGTTATTAATCTAAAACTAATCAAGAACTTTAAAAAAAAAAAAAAAAAAACTTTCATCATTTAATTAAAAATTACTTACTTGTATATTCTGCACTCATAATAATAATAAAAATAATAATAAAGTAAGTTTATTTATATTTAATTTAATATGTATAACTTGTATAAATATATTTTAAAATAAATAGGTTATAAGTGCTATATTTTTGTATTCGAAGCAAGAAGAGATTCAGGGGAGAGTTACACCGCGTGGTAGCATACCTCTGTCTTTCTTACGAGTGGGGGGGAGGAGGATGAAATATATTTTTACACAATATTAAAATAAAAAATTCCATAAAAAGTAACGTCATAGCTACAACAATTTTATTAATATACACGGTAATTAGGCTCTTCTATATTTTTAAAATATCACATTACTACATCGTAGTTTATGGCATAATACAATATCATGGTTAAATAGTTTTATGAACTACTATCGTAAACACTAATTAGAATAGACAGAACATCAATTCGTATTTCAACAAATGTTCGAAGAATTTTGTCTATTAGATTAAAAACTTGAAAAAACAAATTTGTCTCCACGAATGTGTTTTGGACACATTTCAGAGAATTAAAGAATTACAATAGATAATAAAATTAATTCCTATTTTTTTAGGAATTGATCCATCTGAAATCCATTTCTAAAAAAATAATTATTAATTTCTTTATTCGTTCCTCTTAAAAGAAATCAATTCCAGGGATTCATTAGAATTTCCTTTAGACACGTTCCTGAACAATACTGTTGTCTCTCTCTTATAACCGAGTGATAGCAAATTTTCATTCAAAAGTGACAACTCCGTGCTCTTATTTTTAATATTAGAGTGAATAGATCTATTATAAAACTTAAAGATAAGAGTGTTATCTATGTTGTATCGTTGGTTTTACAATGATGTTTTTTATTTTTTACCTGTGAACAATTTATCTATCAGAAATCTTGTTCCGATTTATAAGTATAGCTCTTTTTCTGAAAGCAAATCTAACTGGGGTGATACTTTAGGGAGCTCATTTTTTGATTTTCCCAAGAGGATTGGGGAAATCAAAAAATGACCTCCTTCGAGTACCAATCCAAACAGATTTACTTTTAGAAAAAATGCGGTCATTGTAAATCGGAGCAAAAGTAATGATAGAAACTTTGTTCACAGGAAAGAAAAAAGGCCGTAATATTTGTCTACAAGTACCTAGATTTCATAATTTTTTTTGTTTTTCGTTATTTAAATTTTTTAGTGAATAAAAACATTTTAAATCGTAATTCGCATACTAAAATTTTGCTTATACATATTTTATAGAGAAATTATTACCAAAGTACATTTTCTTGAATATGTTGATGTCATATATGTATATCTCTTCTGAAATCATAATTAGTATAGATTATTTTATACTATTAAGTATTAGGGATTTTGCATTTTTAGGCAAATTTATTTTTGTTTTTTTAAATTTTAAATCGGATTAGTATTCAGATTATATCAGATTCTATTTTATTTTTTGGTACCTATCTATTTTTAAGTTTCTAACCGTAGTTTAATAATATAGGTACACAATGTACCTATTCATTTAATTGGTTAAAAACTTTAAAAATATACAAATTTCATTTAAATTATGTACATTAATAATATTATTTTAGGTAATTACATCTTTTATTTTAAACGTTTATATATTCATAGATTAACCTTATTATTTAATTAAAAGGTTTATTATCAATTTTTATATTATCTATAAGGTATATTTTTTTTTCTGAATGTACAATAATTGATTTTTTTTTAAATTTTATGTTTTATTAATATGTACATCAATTCTTTATCCATTAAGTTGCGTAATTAAATGTTGTGAACTCCCTGCTACCACCACAAGCTTTGCTTAAAGGTAGTAGGTATTGATTCATTTTTTATTACATTATATACATTTTCTGACTTAAATTAAATTAATGTTACTAGTTAACTGTGTAACGTAATATTTTGTCTCTGATTTCAAATAAATAAATAAATTTATATTTACCTATAAGTAAAAATAAAATATTTAAAATCATGACTTAAGTCCTTTGCATACAAATTATAAATTAGAGATAAAATGCACTATATTGCTTCATTCCAGGTATTTAAAAAAGTTCATATAATGTTATAATATGTAGAAGGACACAAATTATTTAAAGTTATGATACATTGAATACTTATTAAAACATAGTCCTTAATAGTCTTAATATTGTATTAGTATCGGTACCTAAAATTGTTACCAATAGTCGTAAAATGTCAAATTTAATCCATTTTTCTGAAAAAATTAAACCGTGATATTATATTCTTTTAAATATTATTATGTATAATAATAATTATTGTTGAGAATAATAAATCTAATAGAAAAATTCTAAAAGTAGAAGTTACTTGTTTTCCGATTAGTAATTTCCGGGTACGTGTTTTCATCATTTTCTTCTTCTTAACAAAAATAAAACTATTTAAAGTACCTATTTAATATTATTTGTTTCCGTTTTTACAGAATTATGGTAGTATCTCTCACCTTTTTTTGTATCTATTTTTTGATTCTTATGTAACAGTTGTATTGTACGTATACAATTGTAAGTTTATTCAATCAATTTCAACTTTACTTTTTAGTCTAGGTAATTTAAATTGTGTTATTTCCTATACAGTAGCAGACTGACAATAGATCGACCTACGGAGATCCAAAAATGTTGAAACCTAACAAATTGAAATATATTTTTCAGCATTTTAAAAAGGCTCAAACATTTTATACAATAAGGTTCATCATAAGTTGTATTAAGTGATAAAAATAAGTCGAGTTTAATTTATTTATTTTTATAGGTCCAAATGTATGAATTAATTTGTTAAAACATAAAAACATTGTACATGTTTCGGAGTGTTGAAATATAAAATTGTAACACTCTGTAGAATGTAGTCCTAAGTAATTAATAATTATATTCACACTGTAGAATAGATATATAGTTATACATTTTACACGGGAGTGCAAAAATAATGACAGGATACATACTGATCCCGGGTGTGGTACCATAAATTATATTATTATAATAAAGTTAGTATGAATGTATAGATGATTCATTAGACGAGCCAATATACGTGGGCATTATATTTACATATTATTTCAATTTTAATGTTATTTACTGTATTATTATATTTGTGTATTATTTTAACTAAAATCTGTCTGGATAATTTTTAATTTCTTTCAATAAACAGGTTATGGGTCCAGTACCCAGATATACATGCGTTGAGTTTTTAATAAAATATAAATTCCTTAATTGCAAAGAAGAAATCAACAAAAAATTAAATCAGTCATTCAGAAAAATGGTGAGTTGATTCTGGAGCAAGTAACCACATAATTAGATAAAAAGAGTGGTTCAATAACTATGAGTTATCCGAAGCTCATTTACCAGTATCGGTGATAAGTATATTATGGGTTTCAGTAAAAGTAATATAGTGAAACGTATCTTAAAGAACACCTCTATATAATGGAAACCACTCTTAACGGACAAAATAATAAGATCCCAGTAAAAAAATAGGCATTCCAATGTATTTCGAACTGTCTATAACGGACTATTTCTAATGCGGACATGGACAGTAATATACCTCGACAACAGTTGTCTTAGTTCAAAATCAAAGATATTGCGAACGTGTACCGTTTAAATATATACCGTCTATTTTCGTATGGAACGTGTCTTAAATCAAAATACACTATCAAGACTCTTGATAAAGGCATAACAATATTGACGGATAGTTATGGCTGTTTAAAGTTCAAAATAGATAATCGTATAGTTGATGTTGGAGTCCATGAGAAGTGGTTTTCGATGATGATTAAAACAAAGATTTCGTAAACGCCAGAACAAAAAAATGTAGCTATTAAGCTTTTTGTATTACAACAGTGGCATGGAAAGTTAAATCATGAGAATACAAAATCTATTTGAAATTACAAAGTGATTGTCATCTGGAAATTAAGAATTTCAGTATTCAAAGCAAATACAAAATTATTTTGGATAAATACGGTATAAATGAGGCTAGTGTACCATACATACCTCAGTAAAATGGTAAAGTGGAATGAATAATCGTAGAGGTGGCCGTTAGAACCATGATATTCAGTAAAAATGTGTCTACGAAACTGTAGGCAGACACTGCCAACATTGTTTTTATACAATACATCATATGGGTAACTCAGGACAAGATGAGAAGTTTCATGCGAATTAAAATCGAATAAAATAGCACCAAATGTACATAAATATTTGGATGTAAAATTTATGTTTAGATGCCCAAGGAGAAATGTCAAAAATGGGATCAAAAGGCAAGAAAGGAATATTTGTTGAATATATGGAAGAAGCAAAATAATGTCTGCTTTGATGAAAGAGAAGTTTTACTAAGTAAAGAAGATTCATTAAACCTATCAAAAGTTATACAAGTACACAGATGAGGAAGAGGAAGAAACCTACTCTGTAAAAGTAGTTAAAGTTGAGGAAGATAATAAGAATGAAAAAAGAAATCCAGATGATTTTAAACAATGCCTGTGGGAATAGAAGAACAAAAGCCTATGAAACTCAGAGACAGAGAAAAACTAAAAATCGATTAGACATCGAGATGTACTTTATTTAATATGTAATTATCTATTTATATATTAAGAAGCTATAATGGTTAACGATGCAGATGATTGAAAGACAGCAATGGATGATGAAATGTCATTATTAAGGAAAAATCAAATTTGGAAATTAGTAGACTTGCCAAAGAATAAAATACCAATAAATAATGGATAGATATACAAAACGAAATATAAAACTAATGGAGAATTCGATTGATTATGTGTTCCGACGGAGTTTACGCTAGATGATAATAGCGGATAACTGCCATCTCTTTCATAGTGGTTATTGATCATAGACCTATAATGGCAATATAACGGTAACGTATAATGGTAATGAGGATTAGGCAGAAACATAATAGCTAGTAAGCGTTTATACCTATTATGCCTATGTATGTAACCATGATAGTATTCTAACCATTACAATAACTTTTAATAATTTCATGTTTACATTGTTTATGTTTAATTCATTATGGAATGTTCAAATAAAATGATAATCAAGAGCGAACCGTGTAAACGCAGCCTAACGCTATTCATGTGAACTAGTTCCTAGAAATCATAAATATAATTTTAAATATCACTCACCAGAGTCAATTATTTTTAAACTTAAAACATCGTTTTCGAACTGGTCTGAAAAATGCGTGGTTAAAAATTTAATTTGTTTGTTTGAGGAGGTAGTAAATAAAATATTTTTTTTTTACAGCTCCTTTAACTATAAGTAGCTATATATAGCCAAAAGCGGAACTAGGACTTATTATGCCAGAGGAAAATTTTAAAATCATTACACGCAATCATAGACCAAGAGTTAAATATCATTCCTTTCTATTAAGTTATACTTCGTCTCACGGAGAAGGTATACGCTCCATGCATCGGTGAAACACGGAGACTGAATTTCTGAATTCTGAATTTACATTATTAATTGTTAAAATAATTAAATATTAACTTATTTAATGGAATGAAAGTGTTCTAAGTGTATTAAAATAAATTTTTATCTATAAATCTACAGCATACAAATCAAATGGACATAATATTTCGCACGATGGGTGGGCTCCTATTGTAGTTGAAAAGTTGAGACAAGAAATTGAATATATTGTAATGAATTTTACGTAAAAATTAATCATTACTAACGAAAAATAATTCTGAGTGGAATTTTGTTATACATGTTTTGAAAGACCGTAATATTTATGAATTAAAAATAATACATTTCGTTAATTTGTCAGTTTTTTCTACGTTTTTTACCATTTATTATCAAATCTGATAAAAAAAAATTGTTCACAAAAATAAAAAACATTACATACATTCATCACTTCGCTCAGAATCTAAAATGTATGCTAACCATTTAACATTTAACATTTCTTTTTATAATTTAAAACATTAAAACTTCATTATTCTGGTTTTTATTTCAGAAAAAATGAAAGAAGTCAATTAAATTTGTTATTTCTTTTCAGTAGACAATAATGCAAGATCAGAGCGCAAATAAGTTTTTATAAGTTTCAGTTTGATAAAACTCCGTCACACCTAGCTGTTTTACATAACTTTAAAGGCTTTATACTAAACAAATGTGCGGAAAAATATTATTCATAGAATACACAAAAATAAACTGAATAGTTCTAACGGAGTTATATTAGAAGTATTAGGTTAGGTTAGTATTAGGTTAGGCACTTATTATATGATAGGTACATACAATTTATTATTTCGATAATTGATTTTGAAACATTTAAATATTTATCATATTTTGTAGCTAAATCAGCTGCTGATTTAACTAATTCATCTGATTTTTTTCAAATAGTTCAGATTCAAAAGAAAAAGAAAATTTGAGAATAAATTATTTAATGTTTCAAATCTTCAATTCTAGCCTGTAAGTAAAACATCAAAACATTTATCAAATTAATTATGGAGTTATTTTTCACAAATATTCTATTTATTAGCAAATTAATTAAAATCCATTTGTTTAACTGTTTTTTTTTTTTTTTGTTATTTCTGATGGAAATATTTATATTTACACTTGCTCGTTCAACATCTTTACATAATATTTTAATTATGGTTTTTTTTTCAATATGTTATTTTTCAAGATACTTAATTTTTTGATTAATCCTTGAATAATTTAATAATTTAATTTTTGCAAACAATATTTGATACTAAACTATGAATGATATTAACCTATTGATTTGATATTGAACTAAATTTAATTTAACAAAACAAATAACTCTAGACTTTTTTTTTAGCCCGATGACACGTAATATTTATGATTTTTCAAGTAGTTTTCATAATGATTAGGAAAAACAAAAAACAAAGAAAAATTGATGGCTTTATTTATTTTGAATTTCTACAGTTTATATATTCTACTATAAATATTGTTTAAATAGAAAAACAACAAGATTAAATATTTAATCTTGTTGGTGATAAGAAAGTAGTTTTTTTTTATGATTGAATAAAACAGAAGGAACGGGAAAAATTTATGAAAACAATACTTTTATAATTTTTAATTTTGATTTTTTTGTTGTTATTTAGTATAAAATATTCGTAGAGACTTACATAGAAAACCTATGTTTGTATTTTCAAGACTTGGTAAAATTTTAAAAACATTTGAGCCATTTTTGTGCTATTTATAAATATTTTAATTTTTCAAGTTTTTTACGTAATTTTTATTTGGTAGGTACTCTGTAGATACATTTTTAGACTTACAGAAATGCATGAATTTCAACAGATTTAATATAAGTCGTATTTTGTTTTCAAAAATAAAAACTGCTCTAGGATAATGGGGACGGGTGCAACCACTGTTGTTGGTGAGAAGTTGGAAAGGTATAGAGGGGAAATTAATTTGTATGTGTAAGTAACGATAAACCATTGCTTACTAAAAGCGATTCTGAGCAGATTTCAGTTGATAATGATACTCTGTTAACAATTATATAATATATACATATATATTAGGGTGGTTCTTAATTTCACACCCTTGAAATTTAATTGCTGGACCCTCCATTTTTTTTTATTATCATATAAAAGTTATATTGAAGAAATTTGGGCATAACTACTCATCCCTTTCCCGTGCCCCAAGAGGGTTGAATATTAGCCAAAGGATAGTTTAATTGTTTTTTATATTTTCTTCAAAAAATATTAGGTTTATCATAAAAATGTATTGAACCATAATTGTAGAACAAATTATTTTCTATAAAAAATGTATTTACAACATTTTTCGTAAATCTAATATTTCCCTCTTAAAAATTAATTCTTTTGGTTTTTTCCAAAAAATTTAATTTTTTTACAGTGGTTTCAATATATAATATTAATAATATTTATGTAATAATAAACGAAATAGTTTAAGGTGTATTTCTAAGTACTAAGTAGTTTTATCTTCAAATGGTGTATTCAAAACTTGTCTTGTACAATTTTTATATGTTTTTCTGTATTTTTGAATAACCTAAAATTAAATACATAATAAGATAAGTTATATAAAATTACATTTATTACAGATATAATTTTTTNAAATTTGTCTTCCACTCCCGGTGTTAATTCTATTTGTTCTTGGTACTTAAAAAGTTCGTCGGCCCCTTTTTTTTTCTAACATCAAATGAAATCCTTTCATCAAATATAGCAAATACGGCACATTCTTCATTTAGATACCATAAATGATTTAAAAATTTTGACAAACACACATCTGCAATTTTTTTATCATTACTTTTATATTCGTTTAAAGTACGTATTAAATTTATATCGTTAAATGGTGCCTCACTAACATTTGTAACTGTAAACCAATATTTAATATACATTTTTACAATAAATGCACTAATTCGCACTATAGCATTTTCTTCGGTTTTCGTTATTTTTAATTCAGTTCGTAGTAAAAATATTTTCAGACAGTAAATACATTTTGCCATCCACCTTGCCTGATGACATGCGCCCGGTTGACGAATTGTCGTGCCACCAGGTGGAGTTTCTCCAAGTATAATAATGACTAGTTCAATTAATTCTTTGTAATCATCTCTAGGATGGTCTTCAGTAATTTTTTTTAAACAAAATGAAACAATTTCTTAACGTATTGGGGAAATTATTTTTTCAAAATTTTTATTTGTATTCCAAACTAATATTTTTGTTTTATCAATTTCTTTCCATGCACTTTGAAAGCGTTTAAAGATAGGTATAATTGGTCCAGGTGATACGTATAATTTCGCCTCGTTAAATGCAGCCAAAACATGATGCCTACAAGCAAAATAAATAATGTCTCTGTTCAATTTCTACTCCAAAAGTGTAGATGCCCCATTTAGTCTGCCGGTATTTGATGCAGTCGTATCAAATACAAAACCTTGTACTTTATCAAGTAAAGACCATTTTTCTAAAGAATCATATACGGAGAAGAAGTTGTTCTCCATTTGGCGTTGAGACAATTACTGGAAGACGATAAACTTTTTCTTGTTAAGCCAGGAAGTAATTTTGAATCCCAATGTACAATAACAAAATCTACATTTAAACAAACAAAATCGAATGAACTTTTTCTGCGATTTCTTTTCGAATACTTTCTCGGCTATTTCTAATAGATGTTCTATTAATAATATAACTAGCCGGATTTAAAGAAAGACTTTCAATACATGCTGTTAATAAATGTACTGCGTCTCTATCACTGACCTTACACTTATCTAAAGCTGTAGAAAGCCTAGATGTCATGTTTGATTTGGTTGCTCTTTGAACTTCAGATGCACCGGGTATATCTTCATATTCTGAATTAATACTACATTCTATGTCCTCCTCTTCCTCGGAACTAGTGAATGCCGGTGTTTCAATTATAATATAATAGTAAAATAGTTTATAATATGATCAATGAATAAATAGCTACAATAGGTAGTTGAATGTTTTTCAATATTAAAATTGTAATAATTACCTTGTTCAATATTTGAAAGTTCAGCTTCATATTTTTGTCGTTTTCTTACCTCTGTATTTTTTCTAATAGTTTGTCTTTTTTCTTTTTTCATAAGTTGTATGTCAACTCCTAGCAAACAACCTGAACGACCTGGCATTCTTTGTGAACGTAAAAATTCTTTATCAATTTCAATGTTCATTATGTTAAATGCATTTGCTTGTGCTATGTCAAATAAGTTGTCTAATTATTTTTCAAACTCTTTAATTTGAGATGTATATGTTTCGCTTTTCCGTTCTTTATGTTTTTCGAGATTTCGCCATAATTCATACGACTTTTCATACGAACATTTTTTTATAGTACTTAATTTATTCTACAATTTAAGTTCAATACATTTTTATGATAAATCTTATGGTTTTCGAATAAAATACAAAAAAACCGTTTAACTACCTTCTGTCTTATATTTAAGTCCCTTGGGGCACAGGAAAGGGATGAGTAATTATGCTCAATTTTTTTACANTTTTTTATAGTACTTAATTTATTCTACAATTTAAGTTCAATACATTTTTATGATAAATCTTATGGTTTTCGAATAAAATACAAAAAACTACCCTCTGTCCTATATTTAAGTCTCGTGGGGCACAGGAAAGGGATGAGTAATTATGCTCAATTTTTTTACATATAACTTTTATATGATTATAAAAAAAATGGGAGGGTCCAGCAATAAAAACAATAATATTTTTTTTTATCTTCTAAAACTAAGGACCACCCTAATATATATAAATATCATATTATGGCGAAATAATTAAATAAACTTTATATATTTTCTTTAATAATAACTGTAATATTGTATTGATTTTCCCGTTTTTCCTATGTTTTCCCCATGTTTTTTCCGGTTTTTCTTATTTACTGGGAAAACTCCTTAAAATACCATCCCAAGAAAATTTTTTTTCAGAAAAGGGTCTACACTGTGTTCATTGGAGTAATCTTTCTGCTAGAAAAAGTGTTCACATAAAATAAAATAAACATCTTTGTAAAACCAAAACATTTTTCTACACTCAGTGTCTAAAAATTGAGTGTAATATTCAATCTTTTTTTTTTAAGAATTTTAGTATCAAATTCTTAAATATTACGATCTTTCAAAACATATTTAACTGAACTTTGCCCCAAATCGTTTTTTTTAGAAATGGTTTATATAAATTGAACAACTTTACGTATCACATCTTCTCTACTACCCACTGTTCACTTGGCCGATCCGATTCCAGTATCAGCCTTTTTTTTTCAATTTTTGAATGGAGAATTTTAGTACAATGGTCAATAATTATTAATGTCTATTGGAAAGAGTAACTAAAAAAATTACGCCAACTATAATTGGATTCCCGAGGATCAATTCTCTTCTATCTCTAGTTCCGCTAGTTTATATACTACAGGAATGGCCAAACTTTTTTTGGTAAAGATCTACTAAGAATATGTTTTTCGTTTGTCGATCGTCTCCCATAAAAAATGGTATTATTTCTAATTATCTATTAGGTATTAATAATAAACATGTTCAAAGAATAAAGTAAAAATGTATTGTTAACTAATATTTTTCATCACACTTTTATTAAGATTCATAATATAATGTTATAAATTAAATATACCTACTAACAAAAAAATAACAATCTATTAAAATCCTCATATATTGCGATTTATTTACCTATTTTAAACAAATTAATTCTAACAAAGAAAGATTGACATTGATATCGATCGACGGTTTGGCCACACCTGATACAATAGTTCACTATTTAAATTATTATTCTGCAGACTTTTAAATACATTTTTTACAAAACAATTTTTAAATAATATCATATTATACTCATACCCGCACACGTAAATAGTATGTTTTTGAGTTTTTCATGTGGTTCACTAGCTATTTAAATAATAATATATAAGTAGATAGTAAGTAATTATACCCTGTCCAATATAAGAGTATACCCGTTTGCGCATACGTGACTGAGCGTTAAACGTTGCCGGTCGTAACCGATCGTACGCTGCGCGTTGTCGTTGCCACCGCCGCCGTGCACACAGAGAGTTATAATATCTATTATACATATCGCCAAATAAATCGTAATATACACGTATATTTAGTTAAATTAACGAGCAGCATAGGTACACTATTTTCAAAATAAATATTCGAATAGTAAAAATGCACAGCGCGTAAAGTTATGTGTACGCGGTACAACTATTAAAACAAAATGTAATATTTGGTTCGCAACGTATACCGTATACCATCTGTTTCACCAAAACAGATATTCTTAATTTGGACAGAGTATAGATAAACACATTTTTTAACAAACAATTTTAATTTAATTTAACTTTTCATAAATTATTTAGTATACACGGTAATACGCTATAGACAAATGTATTTTTTAAATTATATATTTTTGAACATTAAGTTTTTGAGTCAATTTCAGAAATATATCATCTTATAATATGTTTTCTGGATAATTTTAGTATAGGTAACTCAAATTTCAAACTTTATTTTTTTTCTAGATACCTATACTTTTAGGACATTTACATATTATGAATATAATTATTTATTTAGTTTATCATAATATATATATAATAAAGTTATTCAAAAAAAAAATGATATATAGATAATTTTCAGAAAACACTAACTATAGCTAGTTAGTAGGTTTACTGCTTTTATATTTAAATTTCAATGGCGTATTTACGGGAGAGTGGGGGGGGGTGCTGGGGATTACAATCGTTATATCGTTTTTATATAACTTATTTCATGAGTAAATTATTTATTGATAGGAAATGAATACACAAGATTTATGTGTGTCTTTATCTTCTATTTCAACTGATGTAACATCAATTTACTCTATGACTTCAAATACTCTTGTTACACCAGATATTAACAATATAAATATAAAAGACATAGCTTGTTTTAGCTAAATGAAATTCTAACTAATTTTTGAAACCCTGATTTAAATTTTGTATTCCCTATTAACAAAATTTAAAATAAAAATAAAAAATGTCAGACAAGTAGATTTCAATTTAATTGGCTATCACGTTGGCCTTGGTTAGCTTACTCGGCAAAGGAAGATTGTGCTTTTTGTAAAGTATGTGTTGCTTTTACTAAATCTGCTGCTAGTATTAATAACCAAAGTCTTGGGACTTTAGTAAAATGAAAATTTAATAATTGGAAGCATGTATTTGAAACATTTAATAAGCATGCATTATTACAATACCATTTAAAGTGTATTATGGATGCAGACAACTTTATATACAATTTATTTGTTTGAGATCGATTATTTAGAAAACAAGTATGTACATGACGGTAGGTATTCCGACTTACGGTTACACCGTTATACGTTACAGTACACAGACAGGTAACGTATGATACTGTATACTATATACTGTACTCATCTATGATCATTCCGATAGCAATGGCAAGTCGATTTGCTACTCATTGTAGGCTACAGGTTGACGTCGAGAGATGGTGATTGCTTGATGGTATTAACCACGATTCCCCGTTTTCTTTTTGATAGGTTGGACTGCCTTCGGTCAAGAGTACTTCTTCTTTTCCTTGAATGCTCGGTAGTATTGCTCACTGTTGCTCCCAACTTCCTTCTTGATAAATTGGCTGGACTGACTCCGTTCGTAATCTTGGAACCGCAATTTTTCCGTGATCACTCAACAGTATTAGTAGCATCATTTGATGCTAATCAGAGATTACCATAGCCACAATATATTAGATACTTTTCTACTGATCTACCACCCAGTCGCTGGTGTGATTATCAGTCACTCCGGTTTAGCTTATACAGTTATATATAACTATTATTTATAGTAGTAGTCATAGTAGGTAAGTCCGAGCCAAGATTTATTTTGGCTTGTTCAGAAAACGTGTTTAGTTTTGCGGACTGATCATCTGCTTCGTTGGTGGTTGGGTGTCGAGTATGTTCAATTTTCGACTTCTATGAAAAGTAGTCCGGGTGGTCTCCGGAGTTCCAATGTCGACCCATGCTCGGCGCCGATCAGAGGCCCTGGTGCCGGCTGTGGACTCACGTCGTGTCCAGTGCATGTGGTTGGAATCAAATAGGCTTATGAGTTTCGGTGAGTAGTGGTTAAATAGTCAGGGGCCACTCACTCGACGGCGATTGAACCCGTAAGTAAGGCAGTAGGTGAACTGGGTGGCGGTCGCTGGGGCCGCAATTTAATGCATTGTCATGTATCCAGGGCTTGTCCTGAAACCCTCCGGGTCTCTTGATTAGCTACCTTTAGCTAATATAAGGTAAGGTACCCGGTCGTACCGTGTTCTGGTATGGATTAAAAATCAGATCCATTGCCATATATTTGCATACTCAAATATGACAATTTACCTTAAAGAGAATCATCGAATATCACATTAAATTTCTCAATTATTTTAAATTCTTTCTAAATTTCTACCAATTATATCTCCTCTGTTTTTAACAACAATCAATCTATCATCACTTAATAGTGTAAGTATCATACTTCTATCATAATAATTTATAATTATTATAAACACAAGGATCATCATCAGTATTTTTGAAACTAAGTATTTTTTTAAATGTGTTATTTTATCATTCCAGTTTTAGGAGCTTTTTCAGGTTGTAGACGTTTTTATTTAACTTACATACGTGACTTTCTTCTTACAAATGTCTATGTAGGAATGCAGTTTCGACATCAAACGTGAGACTAAGGACGATTCAAATTGACTCATACCGAGCAACTGGACTAAAAGCATCATAATAATCTATTCTTTCTTTGGGTTTAAAACCTATGGCGATAATTCTGCACTTGTAGCCACCATCTTGATTCTGATGTAATATCTAACAATAAGTAAATATAGGCTTTACATTTTCTGGAACTTTTCGTAAATTTTATTTATTCATTTTAACAAATGTTTCAAACATATCAGCTTGACTTTTGTCGATTTTTAATCCATCAATGCTTTAGAAACAGATATATCTTTAATTTCTTCGAAAGTTGTATACAACTTTCAGTGTACACATTGTCATTTACGGGTCTGAATATTGTTCTTAGCAATTTATTCATGAAGGTTTTTAATTTTTGTTTGAATCAGGGTCAAGAACTATATTTCGTATCCTTAAGTAATGATCGGTCTTACTATTGCTGTGAAAAGTGGTAGTTTTATACCTTTAGAAAAGAGCTGCGATTATTTAGTTATTATTATTACTGATGTAAATTTTAAAAATGTTACTTATTAAATTACAATCCACTTACTTAATTTATTGTTTATTAAATTCTCAACATTTTGTTCCGTGTATTTATCTAAAACAAATATTACAAACAATTTATAGTTTAATTCTATAAATACTTCCCAATTTTAAATTCTATGGATCTATAGCTATAAGTATACAAAAATAACAATCAGTGGAATTATAAGGTTTGCATAAAACGAATTAATAAAGTTGGTAAATATGTAAAGCGAACACATTGACAATTTTTTCCTCGTAATTTATTATATATATATACAAGTGATTCACTAAGCGTGATCACTTTTTTTTTTCTTACATTTGATATATATTCAAATTCTGATTTTTGGAATTTTAAAGTATAGTTAAAGCCGATATTTTTGAATACTTAGATTTTTCACAACATTTAAGAAGTATCCTATGGTAATACCATCTTTGGTTTTTTAAACGAGAACCTTTAACAAAAATGTCTTAAATAGATGAAGTATTAGTTAAAATACATTTTGGCGTTAAATTTTTAATTTTCGTCAAGCGATTGACGAAATATTTTACTTTTAAGTTTAGGTGGTGGCAGAGCAGTGGAGTTCTAATAAAACGCCCTACGTGGTACCTCCACACAAATGATACCCAATTATTCTTACTTACCTAAACTTAAAAGTGAAATATATCGTCAAAAGGTTGTTTGTTGACGTTTATCCCGAACATCCTTTTCCCGAACATCGTTTTTCACGAATGGTGTATTTCCTTTCCTGAATAATAATAATTTTATTTTTACTTTATTATAGTTAGTTAGATATAATTAAAGTTTTAAATTGATGTATAACTATAAAATAAAAAGGTGGAAGAAAATCTAATAAAAATATGAAAATTATTACGTAGAAGTCTTAGTTGAAAAAAAAATGAAACCAAAAAAAAAAATACAGCAGTAGTTCAATCTATTTATGTAAAATATCATGTCCTGACTGATTCATTATTGCCTAGCTCAAATCAATGGACAGATCGGGCTGAAATTTAGCACACAGATGGCTATTATGACTTGGGCATCCGCTAAGATAGGATTTTAAAAAATTCTGCCCCTAAGAATGTAAAATTGAAGTTTTTAGGTTATTTGGAACGAATATCTAATTGCTTATTTATTTATTTTTGTTTATTCAAGGGTTGCCACAGAAAAGAAAACTATTATAATTATTGTAATTACTATAATTTACACTATTCAAATCCTACTATAGAACATATTTAGAAGGTGAACTACTCACTTTCTACCTATTTGTTTCCATTTAATTCTAGCACGACTAAAATCAAAAATGAATCTGGGTAAAATAATAATAATACAAATTGGCACGGATAACGCTGGGCGTGGGACAGCTAATTTAAAATATAGAAACAAACTGAATTTTATTTGTTTTTTTACCATATTCGGAAATATATTATTCTGAAAATATACCAGTCAGGGAAGTATACTAATTTGAAAAGAATCCAGTCGGGAAAAATAACATTCGGGTTCAAGGGCTCATGAAAATATCATTTGGGATATATTCCATTCGGGAAGAATGAAATTCCGGCAAAAGGGTGTTTGGGAAATTTGATTCAGGGCAAATACCAGGAATCGGTTGATGGAAATCAAAAATTTCAACCCCAAAATGTATTTAAAGTAATACTCTATTTATTTATCTAATTTTTAATATAGGTTCTGATTCTGAAAACAAAAGTTTGTATCACCACAGGATACTTCTTAAATGTTATGAAAAATTAAAGTATAAGAACATACTGGCTTTAACTGCACTTATAAATTCTAAAAATTTAAATTTAATTACATGCAAAATTTAATAAAAAAAAAAAATGAGTTGAGCACGCTTAGTGAATCACTTTGTACATCTTATAAAAAAGATGAATAT
Source organism: Cinara cedri (assembly GCA_902439185.1). Lineage (NCBI taxonomy): Eukaryota > Metazoa > Arthropoda > Insecta > Hemiptera > Aphididae > Cinara > Cinara cedri. Next base: position 90,615 of record CABPRJ010000539.1, on the reverse strand, counting down.
ACTTCGCACGATAGGTGAGCCATTATTTACTGTGATAAGTTAGGAAGTTAGAGGGGAAATTTTATCTATGCCCAACGATTAACCATTTTTAATAAAAAGAATTCTGAGCGGAGTTCGATTAATAGGCTTGTTATATCAACAAAATACGTATATAAATATATCATATTATGGTAAAATTATTACATATGCGTTATATGTTTTCTTTAATTATATGTTTTTGATATTGTCCCTATTTTCGCATAATCCTATGTTTATTCCCAGTTTTTCAAATTTATTATGAAAACTCCTGGTACAATTAAAAATGACATCCCTTAATTACCACCTCAGTCAGATTTCCTTTCGGATATAGTTTTGTAATTTAAAATTGGAGTGAAATTAGGAGAAAAATTGGCTACAGAAAAATAAATAAAAAATAAACTTCATTATAAAACCAATATATTCTCGCTCACCTCAGAATCTAAAAAAAATGAAAGTTAAACGGGTATCCGTACACTAGTTGCAGTGTGTGAAGTCAAAGATATTTGAAAAATAATTTACATTTTATTGTGGGGAATGTATACCTAATCAAATTTGGATAATATATGAACAATAAATAATTTTAAATAATTTTTTTTTGTAAATAGGAATCCATGCTAAATATTTTTTTTTTTTTTTAATTTTAGTATTAACAACGGTTTTTTTCAAAATATTTACAGTTTAAAAGATACAAAGATACAGCTTATTATTTATTTTATATTCATCACAATATGTGTCTAAAACAGGTCCATTACATACTCAGATCATTATTTTGTATTTCATTTGTAACTGAAAATAATACATATTTAAATGACACATAAATTATAATGGTTTTTTTTAATTCAAAGAGAATTTATTCATTTTTTAAATACGAAATATATAATAGTATTATAATGTATACAATTTATAAAATTAATTTTAACGTCATGGAATCTATCACTTACTTGATTTATCTTTTAATAATAACTGCTTTAAATCTGATTTGACAGGTCCTACAAATAAATATTTAAATACATAAAATAAGACATTTATAAAAACATAATATAATAATAAACATCTAATCTAAATAAAAAAATGTGTCTACAAATAATTCTTATAAAAATTCTACAAATCTTAACTACTTTTGATACCTTGGTTATTAAATATAAAGACAAATCTAAATTAATTCCATTTAATATTTTATTAGACTTTGTTAGATTCTCATCGAAGCTCAATATGCAATAAGGAAAAACCAATAAAAAAACGAAAAACACGTTTTTTTTTAAATTCATGGCGCTACGATTTCATCATTTAAAATGTTTAAAATTATATTTTTCTATCAGAAATATCCAAATTTCAAGAATAGCATATTTTCATATTTCTTATTTTTTAAGATCAAATGTTGATGCAAATTGTAAACATTTAAGTATTTCCAAATATGTCTTACCAAACTTTGTTTCAAATCGTATTTTGGAAGAAATGGTTTATCGTTGCGTTTAAATATAAATTAAATAACTTTATAAATACAAAGTATTTCTGAAATGAATGAGGACACTAGTAAAGTACTCACTGGGTAGACCCAATTAAAATTCTTTTGAAATCTTTTTTCTATCTTTAAAACTGAGCTTTGTCAAATTATTTGGAAAACAATATATTGAATCTAAAAATGAATTCGCGAATGAGATTTCTTATAAAATTGTCACGTGAATCGAGGTGTGGTATAGTTTTAGCGCTTGTCGTGCATCTTTCACACCCGAGTCACCAGATTAAAATAATGTACTTCATCGATTTGTGTCAGAACTTGTAGTCATTGAATTTGTAGAACGTGTATCAGAATTTATAGTTATTTATTATACCTGATTAATTAACACAGTTTTTTCACTTTTTCAACTAATATAAATAATGAAATAAGTAATAATAACAATATTTTGGTGTATTTAATTTATTGTCATAAATCTACGTTACTTATGTGTTTAGGTATTTAATAAAATCTGTGTGTTAACACGATTTAGGACAGTGGTTCTCAACCATTATGGTATGATGGCAACCTAATAAATTAGATCCATTAATATGAAGACACACTTAAAACAATAAAATTAACGAAGTAAAAATGGCACACGCAACGCTCGCAATACGTTTATTTTGAGTGAGGAAATGCTGATTTACATACCTATGAGTTTTACCATCCCGTAATAATAATATTATATATTTATATTTTAAAAACATACAGTATAAACTATAAAATGCAAACAGCAATAAATAAACAACTTTTTTAACGAAACACATCATAGAATTACGTGACACAATGTGTTGCGACATACCGGTTAAGAACCGCTGATTTAAGATAATATGGTTGCTCACCGAGTAGTAATAATCTGATCTACAGTACCAGTCTATAAATCCAATACAAATTTTTAATCTATTATCAACGTTCTAAGCAATTAGATATTCAACCATTAGCAACCAAGCAATAGATATTCATTAAGTGTATTTATTTATTGAAAAACATTTATACCGAAACTATCGATATTATGCAAGATTTAAGATAATATAAAATTAATTAAAATAGGTAATTATTTAAATTTATTTAAATTAATGGATGGACAACCAAATCATCTTAAATCGTAATTATTAAACATCTAAAACATCATTACATTTATCTGTAATGTCATTATAGAAAAAAATATAGATAAATGAAACCAACCATTTGCGATTTTATCACAGATTTAAAATAACTAGATAACTGGCTTTGTAATATGAGTGAATCAAAGATCACCATATGTCAACATGGTAATGTTTGCATCAATATCAATATTGATAAGAATTTCGTTAGTTGATAAAAGTGTTAATCCATCAAATAATTTATTGTTAAATTAATGTTTGCAAATTTTGGGTATTATTTTCAAAAAAGTACAAACTACAAAGTAGAATATCATAGTTTATAATGAAATCCATTTATTTTTGTAAGAGACGGCAAGGAGCGATGAGAATTGAAATTTGATTTACTGTTTCCTATTATTATTATTAATATATATATATATATATATAAAATATATATTATATATAGTATGAAGGTGCCAGTATAATAACTTACCTAGACATGTAGACAGCTCATGTACGAAATTTTTAAATCGAAAAAATTTAATTTCCATATCTATATAAAAAAAAGTACCATTTATATTTCTTTAAATGAATAATCGAATAATATATCTACAGATATAATTATAAACTTACAATAATTATCTCGAGACAAATGGAAATATTTACCTTATAAAAATTATTTTATTAATTCTATTAATGATTAAATAAATTAAATTTAAATTTTGCAGACAAACATTTGAAGTTTTTTTTTTTATACATTATAATTAGGTTTAGAAACTTCTAGATCTAAATTACATGCGAATATGCACTGAAATAATTTGTTTTATTGAAATTATATACTAATAAATCGTCGTATTATAACTAGTTTATTATTGTTAATGGTATTTGTGATATATGGTAACATTTCATATTAAGTGATAAGCAAGTGTTTCATATTGTGATTAGTGTGTACGATGTGTACTTGTAAGACATATACAGTAATAGAACCACAAGTTGCTCTGTCTTAATAATAATGTGCTTTTCTAAAAAATATGAAATACTTTTTGTTCTTCAACTTGTGTTTATTATGTTACACAGCTGTCTAGTGAAATATAAAACATGGTGCAGTTGCCAAACCGAAAAATATAAAATATTTATCATAATAATTGCAAGTTCAAGGAATGATCCGGATGAAAAACATGGAGTTCAATGGCCATCGTATCTAAAGATATTGTGGAACAGGATAAAAAATTGTCAACAAGAAAAACTTTGGGAAAATGGTAACAACAGGAGAAACTGAACCGAAAAAACACAATCGCAGAGGATTCAGAAATCACATGATACAAGTAGTTATCAATTTAATTGTAATAAATGTGGTAGGACACATGGTCTTAGAAAATGTCCATAATTTATTAAAGTATGTAATTTATATTCAAAAATAAATAATTTTTCTATAAAATGCAAAAACGAAAATGTGGGTAATAAACAATTAAATTAATGAAAATTTAGAATGAAAAAAAAATTACACTTTTGTCATTAGATTCAGTAGAAATAGCTAAAACTGGGATGTGGACAGATCTAATTGTAATGGAAAATAAAGATATGTTAATAAAATTAGAAACAGGTGAACAACTGATCTAAAATAAATCAATAAGTGTATAGTCCGTGAGAGATATGTAATTCCAACATAGAGCAGATTAAACTTTAATGGGAAAAAAATACTTTACAATTTTTGACTTAAAAGGTGGGTTCTATCAGTGTAGATTAGACTAAAAAGTAGATAGTGGTTTTACTCACAAAAATAAGGGTGACAAAAAATAACATAAATATAAAATTGTCGAACTAACAAAATTGTGGATGGTCTCTTCCCAGACCACGGTGCATCGCTATGGCCTGAAGAATAAAATCTCGAAAATAACATCATAGCTCCATGTTTTAACAAAGAGGAACTCTTGTCTGTGGCTAGAAGATTACCGATTTTTAAATCTTCTGGGTCGCATAGAATTTCTAATGGGATTCTTAAAGCTTCTGTTCTCGGGAAACAAACAAAATTCTTTGAGTTATATAACAAATGTCTATATACCAGTGCTTTCCTCAAACAATGGAAAATAGCAAGAGCAATCTTTCTGTACAGGAAATCGAAGCTTATTTTACACGGCAGGAAAACGCCTGGTATGACAAAGGACGAAGAAAAATTGTCTGCAGAAAATGGTCTAGCGCACAACTAGTACGGTTTTCGAAAGAGCATATTTATAATGGACGCAACGGAGCAACGGAAATTAGAAAAATATGTCCTGGTCACTTTGGACATAAATAATGCATTTTAAAATTGACCCAACGCTAATTATGAAAGGTATTTCCAAGTACCTTTTTAAAGTAACTTATCGGAAACGGTTTTAAGGTTCCACGAAAATGGAAAATCTTCTATAGTTGTCACCTGTGGGTGTTTCGCAAGAATCGGATTAAGTATATTAATACTGATTATTGTTATGGGATTTTATGCCACAAATGACACTAATCTTAACCTATTATCATCGCAACGTTTTTCATGCAGGCTTTCTCTTCCAACTGTGGGAATATATTTTAATTTCTTACCACACTTTACTTTCATACCGTCCATTACAATCTTTATTGCATATTTTCATATTCCCTCATGTAATCTCGTTAGTTCCTTGTAGAAGTTGTCTTTTTTATTGTAATCACTAACTTCCATTATCATATATACGTTCACTATGTATATATTTATTGACATTGTATCTACAGTAAATACTGAAAGTCTTTCTGATACAAGCTTTAACTCTATAAAGTGTGAAATTAGATTTTCATACACCATGCAACTTCCGAAATGATGCGTATACTGTGTTCCCGAAGAGAGTATTACATATTCGCTGACATCTAGTTGACCCACTTCTAACCATTTAACTTCATGTATTACACAACTACGGCCACATTTTATGTGTTTAAATTTAACAAACGTATTAGACGTCTGTTATATTTTGTGATGTACCATTTCTAAAAAGCTTGTATTCAAAGTATTATCCTTAATTATACATTCAGTTTCCATTTCCCAATCTTGAGTCCGTGATTTATTATCCGAGGCTTCGATATTTGTGATATAACGGTAGTTTTTTTACTAGATAGGTTTGCTAATCCTACGCCAAACTCTCAACTTAGAGGACCAGACCCCCTAGCCAATAAAGACCAAGAGTGGCTATTGCAAAAAATTGTACTGGGTGATATGGGTGCTACTTTCCCTACACCTAAAATAAATTATCTAATACTAATATAATAATAATAATAATACAATTGATAATATAAATACTTCTATAATATGTTTATATAGTCAGAGAACTCTTGAAGTGTTTCATAATTAAAATTGTATCCTTGAGGAGCAGAATGTTTTATTTTATCATCTAGGGTTATAATGAAATGAACAAGTTCAGTATATATGCTAATACTATAATACAACTTACAATACTTTTGTTGGTTTGCTTTGTAGAATAAATATTGAGCACCTAATGCAGGCAATCCTGGAATATAGGTGTATATATAATTACTTTCATTTAATTAGGTATAGTTAAATATACCTAGATCCCGTATTTAAACTCACTTCGTGGTATGGTTATACAACTTATTATATTCAATCAATCATGATATAAATTAATGTACCTAATAGTTTCTCAAACTGTGGGTACCTACTGGTGAGTTATGAGTCAATTTTTGGTTGATGACGAAAATTGTTATTAATTATTTAGATTCCAAGAAATTAATTTTTTTTTTTACACTGTGTATTATACGGCATCAAAAAATAATAATTTTTAGAAATAATGATCACCCTACTATAAAAATATAAATTATTATATACTTAATACTTAATACCAAAAATTACTGACTGGTTTTAATATTGTTATTATAATAATTCGTCATATATTTATTTTTAATACCGTCGTAATAATTACGACGGGTATTAGTACGTCGCTATTGAAAGACTATCATGTAAAAATACAACATTAAAGTTCAATATCAGTTATTATGCTGTATTATTCGCCGGCTTGTTATTTCATTTACCATTGTGCAAGTATATAATACGAATGTGTTGAATGTTTGCTTAAGTACTATCCAGTACTTGGTACTATTCCTACGACATATATCAACAATAATTTGATAATAGAAAAATGGTGATAAATAAGCGAACATTTGAAACCTATAAAGAAGAACCTTCACTTTAAATTTAAATTTAAAAAAAAAAAGTGACAAGAAAGTATGATTCAGAGAACTTAAAAATGTATTTTTCTTAGTATTGAGATACTGATGCTCCACAGCCATAGTGTATTATTTATTATAAAATAGTTACAAACGAGAATATGTGCCCGAATAAAATAGGCTGACATATTATTGAGACCAAGCACCATCTGATAGATCAGCCACCTTGTTATTTCAAAATAAAACTGAAAAAACTAAAAACGTGTAAAACAAAAATATAAAAGTTCACCAAAGCCAATGAAAAAGCTGTGCATGTTTTATGCTTAATAAGTTTCGTAAAATTTGGTAAACCGCACACAATCAGAGAGAATTTAGTATTACCAGTGATAAAAGATACAGATGGAGTAATTTTTAGTAACAAGAGTTCAAAAGACATTGAAATCACCCCGCTATCAAATTATACAGTTGCACATAGAATTAATGAAATGTCTCAGTAGACAGAAGACCAGGATTCAAAGAATTAGTAAAAGTCAATTTTTCTCGTTGAAACTAATGACGTTCAAGGTTTATGCCAGCTGATTGTATTCAATACATCATATATGGAACAACGAATCTCAAAAAACATTGAAAAACAAAATTATGATTGCTTTGAAACAATTGAAACTTTCAAACTTTTTATTTTCTTCAAGAAATAGAAAATATCGAAAAAAAACCTGGGTTGCGAATCCGTTTCTGGATGCTAAATCATCGGGAATATCAAAAAGATTCGATGTAGAACTCATTGATTTATCAGAAGATTCATCCTTAAAACTTAAAGTTAGCCGCAATAATGTGATTTAGTTTTAGCTGTCATCTCAACAAACATGTTCAATTCTTTCAATTGAATTTATAAAAATACTAGTCCCATTCTCATCTTCAAACATTTTTAGTTGTGTGAAATTGGATTTCAAACTTTAAAGGCATTAAAAACAAATATCAAAACAAGCTATAGTTATTATAGAACTCCTTGCGTTTGAAAATAGTTAAGATTGACGTCGACGTCGGCGCTGTTATCAACCATAGCAGAAAACAAGCACTAATTTCGCATACATTTCATTATTAAAAGTAAAATTGTAAAATTATATTAATTATAAAACTATAATGTAACAAATAATTAAAATAATAAAACAATTTAGTTTTTTTATAACTAATTTTTGAAAAGTGAACCATGTGAGTAGCGGGAAAATTAAGGTCGCGGTCCTAAAATGAATGCGGACCACTGATCTAACTTATTTTTATTTAATATGCCTAACGAGTATGTTAGAATAACAATAATCACTATCATTAACCCAACTCATGGATATTATTCAACTATATAATGGTGACGAAATGGGACGCAGATACAATTAGAGAAATTTAATAAGCCTTTTGAAATCACCAATAATATTTCAAATTTTTATATAAAATCAAATTAATAAATAAGATAGATGTACTTACGTCTATATCCAAAATCTTACAAATCATATTAATATAAATGTAAATTAAAAACTTACTTATTTTAAATAATAATACAGAGTGTCTTACAGTATTATCCTTATGCAAATAACTCTATAAATATTAATTTTTTTTTTCTTAAAGGTTTTGTGTGAGAGGAACACATATGTAGGGAAAAATGAAAATTTTATTTTCATCTCTTAATAACTGAAAAAAACTTTCTATTTTTCTACTTTTAAAATGTTCAAAATAGCCATTTTTTAAAAGATATTATTCTAAAAACTATAATGTAGTTCATATCCGATCAATGATTTTTTATAATAACCGTATTAATGTCTAAAAAATAGATAGGAAAATAATTAATTTTAAATGGAATACCGCTTTACACTATAAGGATCCACAATCAACACATTCATTCTTTAAAATGTTTAGAATAATATTTATTACAAAATGGTTATTTCGAAACTTTAAAAATTGATAAAATAAAAAGTTGTTTTTTCAATAATTAAGAAATGAAAATAAAACGTTAATTTTCACCTACATTTGTGCCCCCTTCTCACAAAACCCGACTGGAAAAAAAAAATGAATATAGCGTAAAATTAACACTGTATAACACCCTATTTAAATATTATTCCACTATATAAATTAAATACAGATATAGGTAACAAAAAATTCAATGTCAAAAATAAAATTTTCTACTACCTATTGTATGAAAATAGGTTCTTAATTTTGATCTACTCAACTAATTTTAGTTTCTGAGTGGAATTTAGGATTTTATGTCTAGGCAACTTTTTTACCAGAATTCTTGCTTCAATGAAAAAATAATACAATACAATTATCAAAATAATTATGAAAAGGCGGAAAAAAAATTTAGGAAAAAAAACCATTTACAGCGCGCTGTGGTTTTACCAATTTCATTGTTTTAATTTGTACTCACTAATATTATGTTTTCTATCAAAAATCTTATTTAAATTAAAATACCAGTAAAGGCCTTTTTTGTTGCAATTTGAATCTAGTTATATAATAAAAAAGTCCTTTTCAGATTTCCCGTGTAATATTTTATTTATTAAGTAAAAACCGGGAAAAAGTAGAAAGAACGGGAACGTTTACCAAATTAATGATTTCATTATTTTCAATTTTGTTATTTTGTTGCAATTCAGTTTAAAATATTTGGAAATATAAAATTCTGCAGAAACTTTAAATTGACTTTTTCTAAATATTCTAAAATATTTTTACACATTTTGTATTTTCTAGCTTTTTCCATAATTTTTCTTAGGTTTCTACAATGTGGATAAAATTGTTTGACCAAACTGAAACGCTTTGAAATTTAAATCGAGGTTCATTAAATTTTTTTTTTATTAAACTAAGACAAAATGTACACAATTATTAATTAAAATAAAATTGCAGTGATTTATCTATCTCCTTTATGTAAGCTTATGACGGAGATAGAGAGTTGTTACAAAAAAAGAAATTTGAGTTCTCATCATAACTAATTTATAACTAAAATTTGCTCAGAATCATTTTTTGGTTTATCATTGCTTACAGATTTGTATTAAAATTTTGTAAGTAGGCTACCTTCCCAATTTTCAACCTATAACAGTGGTGCTCTTATTAGCAGTATTAGCTTTATTTATTTTTTTCTCTATGTAAACAATTATTTGACTAGAAATCGTGAACTAATTAAAAAATGACAAATATTTTTAGTTGCATTTTCTAGTTAGGGTGGACGTAAGTCGTTCTTTGATTTTCCAATCAATTATAATAATAATTTTAAAAAAGATGGAAAAAGGCGTAAAGAAAACTTACGAATTTACGGCATGCAAATTAATTTTTTTTAATTTTTACGAATTCAAATCGAATTTAATTCAAAATACCACAAGAGGTCTTTTTATCACCTAATGTATCCTATTATTCTCACTTCTCATCTATAATATTTGCACACCTATCAACAGTATCCGGTCTTTTTTTTTATTGGTGAAAATAATCTTAAAATGTACATACTTTTTATGTATGCGTATATCTATAATAACTAATTTAATTATCAAGGAAACGAAATGATTAATCTATTACTTAAATTTTTACAATAAATTTCTGAAATTAGTATTACAAAGGTAAAATGATACATTTATTATATTATATTGTAAAAAGTTTTTTTTAGTCCTTAAAATTAAAACGTATTTGCTTTATAATACATCCTGCATTATATGGAATTAATGTTAAAATATTGTGACACAATATTAAAACTGTCGGTGTACAATATACTCACCATATACGCAGTCGTAATATTCGTTGTAATTTAATTTTTTATGTCCTTTAACATAATATTTTCAATCAATTAATACAGTGAGGTTATTTTTGTAAACAACTTTTCTGTCAGAAGTTTATCTCCAATCAAAAAGTGACCTGTTTGGTTTCATTTTAGATCTAGATATTACATTATAATGTAAACACCTTTTATTTATTTTATCTTATTATTCTTATACATTTTGTCTGTCAATTTAAAACTTCAACTAAATTACCAGTATATGACAGATAATTAGGTAGGTACGAGTAAGAATTTATTTAATAAAAAAAATTACGCTAAAAAAGATATTTTTCAGGTCAAAACTGCAAAAAGAATTCAAATTGATTTACTGTATGCGGGCCGCAAGTTATTTTCGAAAATTATATTTGGCCTTATTCAGAACCCTAGTGGTGACCGATGCATTAGAGAGAGAAGTAATTTTTGATTTTTCAACCAATTTTTATAATAGTCAGAAAATAGATATAAAATAAAAAGGAACACATTTATATATAGCATGTTTATTTTCTCCAAATTTAATTTCTACCAGAAATGTTGCGAATTTCAAGAGCAGCACCTTTGCTGATATCCTTGAAGTTAGCCTCCCGACTTAGTTTAATTGATTCCAAAAGTATGCCAATATTTTGAAAATATAATACGATATCTGAAAAGCCGATATAAAATAATGTACGTATTGAAATACCGTGTTATCAATGTAGCAAGAGTTTTTTTTAGTAAATAATGTTCTTTGATACCACTTAGTCTTTATTTGTTTAGTTTGTATGCCACCAGGTAAAAGCAAACCAGATTAAAATGTTCCTGAGGAAAATTTAAATTTTTAACAAAATATTCAGAAAAAACTTGGATAAAAAATTCACCTTACCTATCCGTAATTATAATAATGAATCCAGTCATCAATAAGTTTAATTTTTATATGGTTATGAGCATGTACAACTTATAAGTACCTACCATATTGTATACCAATTACCTTCAATTACTTAAAGTAAAATGTACCAGTTACTCTCAACACATTATAATAAAAATAATAGTTTTAATTGAGACTGAATGTGGTTCATTACAATATTAAACTAATAAGACCTCCATTTTTAAGGAAAAACAACAATTTTCCAAAGATGAAACTAAAGCAAATGTTGCAATTGCATCAGCTAAGTTTATATCAAGCGCAGTTATCAACGATTAAAATTATTTAAAATGTAATCAAATAATAAATAATAATAATAAAATAACAAATAACAAAATAAAATCAAATCCTTGGAATCAAATTACGATTACCAGCAATGCACCCAATCTAACAGTATGTACTACATGAATTAAATTGTTAAACCAAAAAAAACTCCTGAGAAAATTGAAAAATTACCTCTCTAAAGTACCTCCCCAACCGGATTTCTTTTGAAAAAAATTGTTACATTTAAAAATCGGAGCCAGATTTCTGGAAGAAAAGTTGCGCACAGATAAAAAAAAAACCTTTGTAAAACCATAATAAGCTTCTTCGCTTCACTCAGAATCTAAAATTCGTAGGGAATTGAAATTTGGACAGAAAACATAAATTTGCTTTTTTCTAGAAATATTAAATATTTTGAGTGATTTATAGACATTTTAATTTTGCAAATTTTGTACATAATTATTATTCGGTAGATATTCTGTTATACTATTGTCAGACTAAACAGAAATATATGAAAATTTCACAGGAGGTTCATTGAAAGGCGTAACTAATTGTCAAAAAAAAAAAAAATATAAAGTAGTATGTTTAAAGTAAGTAAATGTAGTATTTTTTTATTAGTTTTAAAATTAAATTTTGATGAAAATCGTAAATATTACAATCTTTTAAAACATATTGAACCGAATTTCACACCTATTCATTTTTTATTTCAATTGACCCTTAAGAAAGCACGTAGGAGTCTAATTGATTCCCATAAAAAAAATACTTTTTATATTTTACAAAAAATATAATCTTGTATATAAAATTCTCGTGTCACGTGTTTGTCCTCCAAAACGGCATGATCGATTTTAATGAAATTTTTTTTGTTTATTTGGTAGGTATGAGAATAGGTCGTAAAATATTTTTTCTCTCTCCTAATCCCACCCACCATTTTTTAAACGCAATTTTAGTATTTTCACTTATATATATATGTATACACGAACACCAAATAATTTAACTTTTAATATAATAAATATAGTTTTTTTTGTTTATTTGTGTTACGACGGTAACAGGAATGAACAAAATTAAAAATTAGTAGAAAAATATCATGTGATAATCATGATCATCAAAATCGGTCCAGCCGTTTTTGAATGTAACTAATGGTGTAACTAACCCGACTTTGTTTTATTTATATAATTTTTTTATTTATTCAAGAGTTGCCACGGAAAAGAAAACTATTAGAATATTACTATTACTATTATTTACACTATTCAAATTTCACAGTAGAACACATTTAATCCGCCGAAGGTGGGCTACCCACCCTTCACCTATTTATTTTCATTCAATTCTAACATGACTAAAACCAAAAATGAACATGGGTAAAACAATAATAATAAAAATTGGCACAGGCAACGCCGGGCGTGGGACACCTAGTAATTATATAATAATATAGTTTTATATTTATTTTAATTTAATTTTTATCCATATATATGTATCGCATAGTAACCCATTATGTCTGAATATAAAAAAAATTACTATTTAAATATAATTTACGCATTTTTAAGAACGGGTCTGGCAAATCCCATGCGACTATGAAGTTTAAAAAAGACACATGCCTGTTTAAGGGTTAAATAACTTATGTATCCCACTTTCCTAAATACCTATCTAGAACAACGGCTGCACCGACACTCAGTATCAGCATTTTTAGATTCTGAATGTGGCGAAGAATATATTGGCTTTACAAAGATTTTTTTTTTTATACTGTGTACAAATATTCTACCAGAAATCTTGCTCCGAAGAATCAAGTTTATCATTTTTTTTGGAAAGGAAATCTGACTGGAGTGGTACTTTACTAATTAATTAATTTATTATAAATAACAAATTAAATTTTACTCCAATAACTATGCAAATATGTTTAGAAATTCTTACCATCAGAGACAACACTTTTAACATATTTTTCATAACTTGATTTGGCAATTTTTAACTCTAAAAAAAAGTAGAAAAAAGATAAAATGTTTTGGTATTATATTATTCCTTTCTATAACAAATAAGTGTATAAATAAGTGTAAGAATTAGGGTGAAGAGTGCAATTTAAAGTATAATTAATAGTAAATACCTAATTTATAAGAAAATTTTAGTGCATGGAATTTAAAACATAATTTGAATTGTAATTACCTAGTTACGTACCTATATCCATGTACAGTTAAATTTTTTTTTTATACAAATAAATACAAATTACTTACCGTATTGGGAGATAGAAAATGAGAACACAACAATATTTAGAAATACTATACAAATATATTTTACTCTGTAGAAAGCATTAGTTGAATGCATTTTTTCAATTGAACAAAAAGCTGTTAAGTTTAACGATTATAAAATATACATGCCTTTAAATTCATATATTATAGTATTTTTCTATAGATTCTTACTGTATTATTAATCATATTTTAAAGCGGGTATGATTACATAAAGGGAAAACAACTGTGAAATCTCTTATCCACATTAATCATAATTACTAACATATGGCACATATGGTCTCAAAGAAAAGATATATAATATAATAATATTTGAGAGTATATGAGAAAATGTAAATATATTATACCAGATATCTGCAGTAATGTAAGTACATAATTTATTATGAATAAATAGTATAGATACTTGAACTTTAATAATTCTTTGTGCAATGTATAAAGTACCTATATGGTTTTATTTACATTGATTTTTATATTAAATGTATCTTTTAAAGTCTTGTATCATTCTACATCTAATATAATATGCCATAAAGTACAAATTCGCGATCGCTAACTATTTTTCCCATTAATTATAAAATAATAATATATTATCGTTATTCGTTAAATTTCATATTAGTTTGAGTTACCTATACATTTATTTTTTTTAATTTTCCTAATTTTGTAGACATATTTATATAGATATGTAGATATTATATAGAAATTAAAAAAATAATTGTTTTTTCATCTTGTTAAATGTATGTTATTTTTATTACTTTTGGTCCATAAAAAAAAATTGAATTGTTTTTTGCTGTCGATATAATTATTTATGTTGCTGTCGGTATTTCTTTAAAAATATCCATATATTAATTTTATACCTACCATTTTTTTTAATTTGAACAAAGCCCCTTGATTAAAATTTATCTGGTCAGTAAAATGTAACAATGAGAGCATAAGAATATTACATTTAAAGATAAAAATCGTTTTAAGATTTTGCAGAATTTATCAGTAGGTCAAACAGTGGAATATATTTGTAAAAACCTGACCGAATAATTATTTTGTTCCTAAATTATTATATACAAATTAGTATCGCATCATTAATCTTAAAAGTCCTAGAACCAAAATTTGTAAGCAGTTTTAAAGTGTAACTTTCATTAAATATTATTAATTTTCTTACCTCACATTATGAAAATAAATTAATATACATGTACAAAATGTGAACGGGCTGGAAGCAAATAATAATAATTTATGCCCCCGGATACCAGTACTTCACGCGTGGTGTATTCGGTCCCGCGTACCTACATACGTGTACATTTTAAAATATTTTTATTTTTTTTTACTTAAAAAGGTTTTAGAGTTATCAAAGTTTTAGGAAAAAAAATTAACTTAGAGTTTATAAAATGTATATACGTTTTATAGTTTTTAATTATAATATAGTATATAATTACAATGTGTATTGTTATTTTTTTTTTAAATTGTATTACTAACAAATTATTAGGTTAAACTATGATACGCACAAGCCAATTAGTCAAATGATTATAAAAATTATCTACCATAATTCGTCTATATTCGAAACACAGAATATTTAAGTTATCTATAGTTTTTAATTCGACTTATCAAGGTTTTCAACTTATCGAGGTTCCACTGTAGTTGAAGAAGGCATGAGTACTTATACTAAACTTAATTTATAATTAATAACAAGAGGTACAAATTCAGGCCCGTATTAAGGTGAAAGTAGTGAAAACTTTAGGGGATTTTTTTTAGGGGTCCACTGATTTAGGGGCACCGCATTGTGCATACTATTAACCTTTTCAACTTTTCACTTACAACAGCGCCTCACCCATCGGGCGACCGTCTCTTTAATATGGATATTTTATATTTTTACATGTTTATATATATATATACATGAACATGTGGATAGGATTAATAAACCCCAGTGTATTGTTTTAATATTTATGCAAGTTGATACCGATACCTGAAAAATTAAAATAATTTTATAAAGGGCTAGTGAAATAGGGGCATCAACCTTTTTATAGCTTATGAGCACTCTTGATATGGACCTGGGTTCAATAATAACTAGCAATCAAAATTTTAAGTAATAAATAACTTTTTTTGATTGACAAGAGGCTTCCAAAGTGAATTCCCACTCTAAATATCTTATTTTTAATAATTTCATATTTTAACTAGTTATTGGTTAATCTGAGAAATTGATAAAGCTAAAACTCTCTTTTGGTTTAATAAGTATTCGCATAAAATAAAAAAAAATTGATAAATCACAATAATTCATTATGAGTCCAATAATGATATACTATTATGTTTAGCAAATAATTATTAATCTATAAAACTTTGAATTTGTTTTCTGTACAATAACCTTTTTGCGTTAGTGAATTTTGGCAAGAAATTGACATGTAGTTTGTACTTTGTGAGTTATGGCTTTATTTTGATGATCGATAAGTGAATTTTAAATTTACACTAATACTTTGAGGTATGCAATCCATTAAGTAAACACTAATATTTGTTTAGTTTTTATAATCAAATTACTCGCAAAAAAATAAAGAACTGCATTAAATAAAACTAAAGATTACTAAATAATGATATTTACAAATATTTTAGACTTTGCTTTTAAAATTCTTGATAGGTTAATCTAGATTTGTAAATTAAATAGGTAAAAAAATCGTATACTTTTAACCAATACCTACATTTCGTACATTTTACCGGTTTCCTCCGATTTTTTCGGTTTTCACATTTCTTGAGAAAACTCTTGGGAAAATCGAAAAATAAACTATTTAAAATAATAAGAAATAAATAAATAAACATATTTGTAAAACCATAAGGTTCTTCACTATATTCAGAATCTAAAAGGCAACTATTTATTTTTAATTTTTAAATACATATATTTTATTTTTTATAAGAGTTTGGTTTTCCAAACTATTTATATAGCTAAATGAAATATATTCTTCTTGCATTACAAAGGTTATATTATAGTATGGTGCTGTCCGCCTGGCTCGCTGGGTTCCTTATTACCCGCCGTTCATCCGTAGTTGATTTGATCACCTTCCTCATTAAATTAAAATGCGTTTGTGTGAAGAACTCAAATAAGCTAAAAGAAGTAAAAAACTAATAGTAATCGGTAAAAACGTATATAGATACCTATCAAGGGCACATATACAGGTGGTAAGGTGGACTCCCTCCTAAAAGTCGTAATCTGTGTTTAAATAAAGTTATAAAACATTTTTACCCGGTAGCATTAAATCCTTGAGACTTCTCAGACTTCTTTTAGAAATTAAATATAGGGCCGCTTTATTAGGGCCAAAGTTTAGTTACCAAACCAAATGAATATTTCATCACAAAAATAAAAACTTACGTTAACCATAATTTGAGATACAAAATGGACTATTAATATTTAGTTATTTTTAGTTATTTTGGTTGCTGGGGCCTCTGAAATACATTTCACCTAAATACATTTTTTTAAACTGTTTTCACCTTTGGGTGCCCTCGGTACATATTATTTTTATTAGTTATCTTTACAGGTATATAAAACAATTTTTAAGTATCGAATTAAAATAATAATAATTACAAAATGTAGCATACAAATTAATTAATACCGTGTCTTTCCACGTCACTGACTCCCATTTTTCCAGTAAATAAACCGGATTTATAAGGTATTAAAAATCTTACAATTTTACCGACCCATAAATCGGTTATAATATAATCGTTTTGAAATGAAAAATTATTGTTACAATCAAATTATTATTGCTAAACAAATTCCAGCGACGCAACCGCAGCATAAGCTAAAGTAAATACTCATATATAAATTTAGTATTATCGAAAATACAAAAACTATTGACAGTAACAATAGGTAATCAACGACTAGATAGATAGATAGATTTTTTTTAGTTTCCGTATCAATTGTATTATTTAAGTCTAGTCTACAATTTAAGAAAACTAGTGTAATTCCTGCAAAAACGACAACGAAAACTAGTTTTTTTTTTATGAGCGATAGTGGAATGGAGTCATAAGTGAGTGTACTTCAAGCAATGTATATCACAGATAAGAATTAACAAAGGAAAATGTTGTCGGCAAAAGGGAGTCAGCAATGTGAGAATGAACTATTAATATTCTGGTATTATCAATATTTAATAATAATATATTTACCAATAAAAAGCGTGTGCATAATATATTAGCGAAAATATTACATTTATTACTGCTACTATGGAAATGGGTCGCCGCTAGTAATAGTGCAAGAGGCAACAGCTGCAGTTCCTCCTACTGCAACGATCTCCTTGAAATTTTCTGAAAAGATTGATCAATTAGTTATGAGAATTGAGAATATACATGTTTTATATTTTTCAAATGCACATAAATTGTGTATTGATTGCAGACACTGCAGTGTACATAAGGTTACCTAAAAAGCTACTTATAACACTTAAGTATTAATTTTGAAAAAAAAAACAACATTGTATACGAATAAATCAAATTACTATCGGCAGCAAAGCATATCCAAGAATTATTAATGATAAGTAACTTTAAATACTACTTTTACTAAGAGTAATTCAAATTTATTTAATACCATATGTGATCATATTTCATAGAGCTTCTATATTATTAAATGATTTTCAGGGGATCCACCAGTTTTACAAATACCAGAACGAATGTGACAGAAACAAAGAATAATAAGTAATTTAATGTCAAACCAAGTGATCCATTTAAGTAGGTACACTCATTATCACGGAAAATATTAACTTTGTTTATAATTTATTTTTTAAAACATTTAAGAAACAAGCTGCTCTACAATTTTATATTTATATTATTTTTGGGGTTAAAACCACTATCTACTTTTGATTTTCAAATAGCAACCTATATTAAAAATTCCATAAATCGATGGATTATTAGTTAAAATAAATTTTAGTGTTAAAATTTTTGATTTCTGTAAAGCAAAAAGACTCAAAAGATAATTATATGAAAAATCTAGAAATGATAATAAACCGGGTGAATGAAATTATAGTAAAAAACCGAGACATTAGAAACGTGATTGCAGAATTTTCAAAAATGAAAGAAATAAAAATAAATTAATCTCAGAAAATGCCTTGATTGGAACGAAATTAACTGAGAATAAGATAAGTGATTCAGAAAAATTGGTTTATTGATTCTGGAGTAAATGTCCACATGGTCAGCAGGTAGGAAAGAGTAGTTCAATAACTACGAGTTATTGGATACTTAATTACAAGTATGCATTTGTATTCCAAAATAGGTAAAAAAATTAATTTAATTTTCGTTATAATATATCAAATGCATATAATATCTAGAAATTGTGTTGAAGAAATTTAAATATTAAAGATAATGAGAGTTTTGTGATGATTAAAATATGGAAGATATTGGAGCTGTTATTTAGACATATCGATTAGTTATAGCAACTGCACAATAATGCCTGAATAGCTAATTAATTTGCATAAATAATTTGAAGGTTCTGGGACGATATGGTGTAGGTGTTTTATTATTAAATTTATGATTAAATCTATAACTTGATGCAAGCAGTGCCAATGTCACATTTTGTGATTGTTGGAAAATGGACTTTGAAATTTTAACTCGTCATAATGCTCTGTGTATTTTATTAAATGTAAATGTTTTTAATTTTCAATTTTTACATAACTTAAACAATTTTTGTTTAGAAAATAAAAAATTGTGCACTTTTTCTTTTTTTATTTCTAACTGATATTTTCAAAAAATTGACAATGACCTTTCTTGCACTAAATCACAGAAATAATAATAATAGTGAAAATAATATAATATTAATTAAATAATGATTTGAGAATTATGGTTTACAGTATAATTTTGTATTTATTTTTGTTAATGTTTTATTTATTAAGTTATTAATAAATTTTCAGTATTTTTTCGTTGTAGAAATCCATTCACAATTGTTTTATGTTTATGTTTTCAGTCAATTTGAATTCAAAAGCTAATAAAGCCATGTCAAAATCAGTAATATTTCAACGATAGCCTATATGGATTTTCAATTCAAGTTAAACATGAAAATTTTGATTTACAAACTGCTGAACTATATCATACACTTTAATTGCAGCTATCATTTTCAAATGTAGCATTAATTGTTTTGCGTTGATTATAAAACGTGAAATGCAAAATTTGCAAATATGAAATGCATTTGATGTAAATCTAGGTGATGATCAGTTTGGTTTCAAACAAAATATAGGAACTAGAGAGACGACCTTGGCACTAAGGATAATGGTAGAAAAAGAGATTAGATGGAATAAAGAAAACTTTATTGCTTTTGTAGACTTGGAAATGTCTTTTGACAAATAACAATGGGAGGAATTATTTTTAAATAGAATAAAAAGAATAGGAATTAAATATAACGATAGAAGATTTATCTCTAATATGTATAAAAGCCAAACAGTCTTAATACAAATAGATGTTAAAGAAGAAGAAGCAAAAATAAAAAAAAGGAGTAAGACGGGTGTATTTTATCATAAGTGACTCTGTGATTATGGGTCATACTGACTCGAGGAAAGCTCTAGGTCGAATGGCCTTGCAAGCAGCCTCGGCTGCGAACCGGGGTATCTCCCTGGTGCTTACTCAGACTATCGGTGGGCTAACACCACACCGAAGGTTGTCCGGGATTAAAAACGGAAAGCAGTGAGGTAGGCTGCAACCGTACAAACGGTGGGGAATGGGCAGCGCTTGGCCCTAACCCATTGGTACCCGAATCTTCGTTGTTTCGGAGTTCCGCGGTGCTTGTGGTCCTCAGAACGAGGAAAACGCCAGACCGGCTTGCCGCTCCGGAAACTCCTGAACCTCCGCGCTTCCTAACTATCCATAGGCTAACACATGGTGCACGGTTGTAGGGTGAGGTACTCACCCAATAAAACTCGGATTCAAAAAAATGGTTTTCCTGTATTTTTTTTAAATTTGTTAGCATAATATTATCATAATTATTATACAATTTTCGGATATTTTTAAATGGCCAGACAAACGTTGTTCTAATAATCTAAATAAGTTTTTTCCTTTTCCTTTAATTTCCTTTAATTTTTCGGCGGGGGGAGAATAGTGGTGTATCATTTGTGCGACAACATAACGTATAGCGTTTTAATAGGGTTTCACACTTCCCTCCCCCCTAGTGAGACTTAAAACTGAAATATCTTGACAGTACCAAAATTTATTTAAACTATTAAATCCATCTATTAATGGAATTTTTAGTTAAGGTTGCCATTTGAAAATCAAAAGCAAAAGTAGGTAGTGATTTCACTCCCTAAAATAAGGATGACTAATCTAACACTTAAAAGTTACTAATTTCGTAAATGTTCTAAAAAGCTAATTTCGAAAAAATTAATACTTTCTCAGATAATAAGTGTCTTACGTTATGTCGATCACCCTATACATAAAATATAATATTTACAATTCATTTTCTAAATAAATAACATTTTCATTAAACAAATCAATAATTTTTTTACCTTTGTGATTTTTTTGTTCGTGATTTGATTGCGATTTTTGACACAAGTCCTTACAACAAAAAATACCACATTTGAAGGATCTTTTCCTCTTATGAATTTTTTCGTGTCTAGACAATTTTGATTTTTCAGTAAACTGCTTCTTACAAACTTGACACACAAATCGTTTATCTTCCGTGTGTATTCTTTCATGTCTGGACAATTTTGATCTTGTATTAAAACGCTTCTTACAAATTGGGCACGTAAAAAGTTGTCCTGTGTGTATTTGTTCATGTGCGTATAAATATGATTTTTGTTTAAATCCCATCTTACAAATTTGACACGTATAAGTTTGGATTGCGTGTAATTTTTTATGCATTAATAATTTTGATTTTAACAAAAATTGTTTACAACAAATATTACAATTAAAAGAATTTCCCTGTACGTGCAATCTTTCATGCTGAACTAAACGTGATATTTGTTTAAATGTTACCATACAAAATTCACACTCGTAAACTTGTTCACTCGAATCACTTTCATGAGGGAAAAATTTTAATTTTTTTGCATATATTTTATTACAATCACCGCAAATATTTTGTTCTTCATCGCTGCAAATATCAAAAAATCACAAAACATTGAAAATATACGTTTTTGTATAGCTAGATTATAAATCAAAAATTATATTATAGGTACCTATTTATAGATATCTATAAATATTTATTTTTTTTCATTGCAGTACAGCCTGAATTCCAAAACCACAAAAATAAGTGTACAACACTTGTTTAAATAAGACTAAAACCAAAAATTATCTTTTGAAGTTTGTTTTCTGATGTTAAGTTGCCTATAGACAGTAAATCCAAGTTCAATCACTCTTTATTAAACTCAGAATTTAAAATTTTAGATCTCAACACATTTTATTTATTTAAATGACACTGATGGTTAAAATAACGCGAAAATTAACAAAACAAAACTAATGTACAGTCATTTGTCGTCAGTTGTTTTAAATTGTTTATATAATGCATTGAGAATATAGAAAAATGTTTTAAATAAGGTACCATAGGGCGAAAAACTCATATTTTATAATGCATCAACGACATAAATAACTTGGAGTATTATTAACAACATAAATACCGGTTATATACTCATTACGTAGCATTTATAAAACAAATCTCAAATTTTAAGAGAGGGAGCTAGATTAACTCCAAGCCCCATACACCTGATTGCACTGCTACTAACGTTGAAATTACTTCTAGTATACGCCTATCTACTACGCATATAATATCTGTTTATTTGTTTTTTGTGATAGCAGTGTAATAAGTACATGGACTTGTATTAATTTATGATTTATTTATTTAATAATTTATTAACAATACTTTTATTTATTTTACTCGCTTAGTACTTACTCTAAACTACATGAACTATTTTCATAGCCCATATGTTCTACAACATCATCATTGAGTTGATCTGTGTAGAGAGTGTTTTTATATCTGATAAGTTTTGGTTTCTGTTGGTATTTTTCAATCATTTCTTTTTTGTTAATTCTGTTAGGATAAAAAAAAAAACCAGAGAGTATGTTATTATTTATCATTACTTATTCTTATAATTAATAGTATGCTATTCAAATGTTTTAAATCGCAATTCTCTTTTTCTTTTTGGTTTTAGCAGTAATAATTATTAACTTCATTCCTGTTACAACTTTTCGATAAACAGTACCATTTTCATCAACGTATATTATACAACTCACTAAACAAATATAATCACCGAAATTCCAGCTATCTATCTTGCAATTTTAAATAAACTATATATAAACTAAATAAATAAAAGTTATTTATATAGCATATCGAAAGCTGGTCCATATGGTCTGTACATATGCATAACAAAAAAATACTCTTTCCACAAACTACTTTGTATTCTCTAGCTACTAGGCATAAATTTATATGGTGTTTTGTTTTTGTTAAAAACTAATGACCTATTATAAATATATGCAATCAACAAGTCTTAATAGTTATTAACAAATAATGTAATCATATTTAGTTTGTATACAAAGTGATCTACAACAGACCACTTTATTAAAGGTACAACCGGTTGCGGTAGAAGGAGATAGAGATATTCATGTTTTTATATGGCAGTTGAAAACTGTGTGAAGCATTTTACAATATTTTTGAAAAAGGAATTCTTTTTTTCTTTTCTTGTATTATTGGTTTTAGCACTCATTTAATTTACCAACTTCGTCGACTAGTGGTTTATAGTTAATTTTTAATGTTCCAGAACAGAAATGAGTTATAATACACAAGATTCGTTTATAGTGAAAAGACGATCACCTATATAGCTGAGTCTGAACACGGCTAAACGATCTAAACGAAATTCATTGAGCAGATTTCGCAGTAAATTTCGCTATCGTTCAAAATCTATAGATTAATTTTAATCAAGAATGGCATACGATTTTTAGCCGGAAAAATTGTTTTTGTAACTTAGAAAAATCTGATATTAGGTTTAAACACAATTAAATCTAATTTGTATCTATAAGATTTCATGAGATATGACCGGGATTCCCCCATCTTCCCTAATATATTTTTAAATGTTGTAAATCAAAATTTGATCTTAAAACGCATATCCAAATATACTACATTAAGTTCAACTTTTTTGACGACTAAGTACAACTTGTTATGAACTTCGAATTAAATTTTCAATCATTACTATAATTTTATCCTCATAATAATATCTATGTACCTATTAAATAAAAAGTAAAAATACATTACTCAAATCAACCATCATAGAGCAAAAGACCGATTTTTTAAGTGAATTTTGTTTACATATAATATGTGTCGCAAATATTAGGTTGTTAAATCTGAAAATTCAAAGTTGTCTTTAATGAACGTTAACATAAGAACAATGATGGGCAAGGTTTTGTTCAGCTTAAAACTCTCTGTGCTATTATGAATGTGCCTAATATGTGCAATAATTTGTATCAGAAATTACACGAGGATATTCATAAGTTCACTAATGAAACAGCTTGGGAAGCAATGATACTAACAGCAGAGGAAGAGGCTTAACTGCAGAGCTATACGGAGTCATTTTTATCCTAAGATAAATTAGTAATGTACTTCCTTAATAATTTTAACGAATATAACCAGGGCTATCTCAAAAGGGAGGCATCGAGGATGTGGTAGGCGAAGGGTGACATACTCCAAATTTTTAATAGTTTTTAATAAGTCATAAAAATCTGAAAATTGGTAATTAGGTTTCAATCAAAACAAAAAATACAATTTTTAGCCACAAATATATAAATCCCAACTCCTCCATTATTTTATTTTTCTCGGGGTGATTCTTAAAATAATCTAATATTCTAGACGAAATAGAGTTTATGTGTATATACGTTGTTTTTATACAAATGTAAATCTATTTAAATTAAATAATTCTTATATCAGAACCAATATATAATTACAATATAGTAAATAAATCAATTTGAAATGTGCAATCACAAATTATTAGGTATTTCAAAATAATAATAATAATAAATTATTTAAAATGATTTATATTTAAAGAACGAGTCCTATGAATACTGTCATTCATAATGGTGCTTGATCAAAAAAGCTTGAAGTCAAATTAAAATGCTTTGTTCCAAATTTTAAGTAACAAATAATACTAATACTTCGTTGCAAATCTAAAAAATACACACACATCATAGTAAAACAAGTAAATTCCTTACTACATTCCGAATATAAAATAGTACGTTGATATTATCATTGATTTTAATTTTTATCAATGAGATTATGAAAACAAAGTCCACAATAGCATATCTTTCCAAAATTCCCAATAGGCTCTGGAATTCGATTTACCTAATTACAATTTTAGAAATTCTGACACTAAACGAAATAATGGGTATTCACATTTAAGTGGATCACCTGGTAGATAACGCGTCCGAATGCAAGAACCGGTTGTGAGCGGTGTCAACACAAAGTAGATTACCTTAGAAGAGACACTCGATGTAACCAAAAACGTGACAGCTATTTTACTGTTTGTGGAATTTATCAATTAAAATACTAATTTTTTAGTGTTTTTTTTTTTTTTTATTTAAAAGAAGAGAACTTTTTTCACGATTGAAGCCGAATTTTCATTTGACTTAGAATAGCGCTAGAAAAATATGAACCAATATTAGCATTATTCAAATGCATATTTTAGCTTCAATAATTAGAATTTTGAAAATAAATCTTCTATTCGATTTGCAAAATGTTCTCTTTTTAAAATGAAATAAATCAATGAAATCCGACTACATTAAAGGACGTGAGTTTTTTCTATAATACAAGTTTTTATATTAAAAACATATCAGCAATTTTATATCCAACATATCCAACATTTTTAATATGAATACTTAATACAAAAATCAGCGTAGAATACAATTTAATACTTACTCATTTTCAGCATTAGATTCGGGGTGTTCTGTATAAAAAACATTGTCACTTTTGATGGTGTTTGATTCCAATTCATGATTCTTAATGATTTCTTTTTCAATAGCTCTATATGAAAAAAAAAAACAAAATATTAAAAGAAAATATTTTAATTAAGTGTATTTCAAAAAAAAAGAGCTGATATTGATAATAGATGGTGCATCAGTATTACAGATGAAAAGTTAGAAAGGTAGGATAATATAATATAAAGGTATTATATTTATTTCTGTAATTAATAATAATCCATTGCTAACGAAAAATGATTCTGAGCAGTTATAAACATTTAGATGTGCAATCATTTTTATGATTTTCGTCAAAATTTTAACCCAACTCATATAAAAAAACGTCTGCATTACACTAAACTTTTATTTGTTCACAACTAAGTACAACTTATCGTGACTTATTATTTCTGTTAACGTTCTTAAATGTTTATTTTACTTTATTTACTTATTTATTCTATTTATTTACTTTACGTTAAGTTTATTACTCCATGTTTTTCAATTACAAAGAGAACGATGGAAAAAATTGACAAACATTTTTTAATAACTAATTAAATAAAAATTGAAATTAAAAAGGTATTTTGTCTTTTTTTGATTGTAGAAAGATTTCTTACAGAAAACATACATTTTAAAAATTGAAAATGATAAAATCGATAACACTACAACATGGAGACATATCAAATCGCTTTTTTAAAACATTTTTCCGGTTTTTGCCAATTATTTTATATAAACCTTTTTTAATATTAAAAAATTAACTTTTCCAGTTGGTACCATCTAGATCCAAAATGTAATAAAAAAAGAGACCTTTTGACAAATATAAAAAAAAACTATAACATCATAGTAAAATCAATGGATTTTCTTCCTACAATCAGAATCTAAAAAAGAAAAATTGTACAGATACATCATATTAAAATCATTGCGCTTTAAGTAACAAAAAAATAAATTGAGTAATATTTATATTTATTATTTTAAATCCTTTAGTTTTAATTTTTTACTAACTGTATAGGTTCAATTGTGGTGTTGATAAGTTTTTGTTGAGTCTCATCATTAGTCTTTTCCAGTTTAATTTCTTGTTGATTTGATGAAGGGATATTATGGACTGTTCCACAGTTATGGTTATATTGAACATCATTGAAAGGTTCCTCCTTAATTTCTTCCTTGATTTTTTGATTGGTGAATGGGTCATATCTAATGACTGGAATGTTCAATATTTGATTACTGTTTATGAAATTGACATACCTAAAATTATAAATAAAACAATCAAACCATGTTATGCAATTCCTGTATAGTGCCATAAAAGACATAAATAAATTAAAAGAGAGATCCTCTTTTAACATAGGGGTACATGTTTTCTGATTTTTTAATTCGTATGTATCTAAATACTTTTTTATAAGCAAAGATAAATCATTGCTGACAAAAGAAAGGAATCTAAATGGAGTTCAGTTGATAGTGATGCTTTGTCATCAATTTATATGTTATAATATAAGTAAATTAATTAAACCGGCTGTTTTTTTTTTAGTAATATTTTTTTAATGTAGTACTGATTTTCCCAGTTTTCCTACATTTTCCTGGTTTTTCCTTGTTCTTTTCATATTTGCCAAGAAAACTTTAGGAACTATTGAAAAATAATCTCTTTTAGATACCTTCTCAGTCAAATTTTCTTACAGAAAAATTGTAATTATTTTTAATTCGAAACTACCAAAACCAGAAAATTGTGAGCATAGCTCAGAATTAAAAATGCTATGTGTTTATAGCATTAATCATTATTCTGAGGTGTTAAGACAAACAAAAAATTTTGTTAAAGCCGGTATTTATATTAGTAATAAAGCATTAATTTGTAAATTTTAGCCTAATATAAAATATCCCTGTCCTTAAATTTAAAAGAGATTTAACTCTAACAAACCCTTAACAGCAACACTGATGATAATGCTAAAGAGAAAAAGGTAGGTGATATTACACATTATACTATAAGGAAATACAATTAATGCTTTATCACTATTTCTGATATCTCCCTACACAAAGATTCTAAAATAGAAAAATTATACATAAATATCATATTAAAATCACTGCGCTCAAAATAAATGGGATAATTATTTTTTATTTTTTTTTTCCTTCTTTAGTTTTAGTTTTCTACTAACTGTATAGTTTTTACTGTAGCGTTGCTAGATTTTTGTTGAGTCTCATCATTAGTAATTTCCAGTTTGATTTCTTGTTGATTGAATAAAGGGATATTATGGATTGTTCCATAGTTATGGTTATATTTAACATCACTGAAAGTTTCCTCTTTAATTTCTTCCTTGATTTTTTGATTGGTGAATGGGTCATATTTAATGACTGGAATGTTCAATATTTGATTACTGTTTATGAAATTGACATACCTAAAATTATAAATAAAACAATCAAACCATGTTATGAAATTTTTTTGTTTAATGCCATAAATGAAAGAAATATATTTACAGTAGGGTCTCTTTTAACAAAGTGGTCTATGTTTTCTTACTTTTTTTTATATTGGTTTTTTTTATACTTTTTCATTGCATTCAATGTAATAGAGATCCAAAGAAATCTATTCTATAATGTGTTAACTGCCCTCTTAGGTGCATTGTGTTTCAACCTATTTTAAAACTCTAAGAGTAGCAATAATTATGTTAAGAAAATTCGGTAACATCCTTCAAATGTATTCAGAATACTTATAAGCTTTTAATTGAAATACTGCCCTGATCACAGGAGCAATTGATAGGAATTCACAATGTATTATCTGACAATATTAAGTCTTATTTATTAGGGGAATCAGGATCATGTTATAGGCAGTCAAACATACATATTCTAGATTTCTATGGAAATATAATTTTAAAATTCCAAATAATTATTTCCAGATATGTATAGATGTACTATTTTGAAATTCCAAATTTCTACATTCCAGATTTAAAATTTAAGTTTCTTATAGGCATCCCATCATCTTTCTATATAATATGAATGTACCAATCTCAAAAAAAAAAATGTTGGGCTTATATTAATATCACGGGTTAATAATAGAAAAGCAATTAAAAACATAATTAAAATTCATGAATGTATTCCATATATAAGATTATAGTCTCACTTTATACCAGTGTGTAGTTACTTAAATAATTTCAATTTAAATATAATTTATCCATATTTATATTGTACTACTACCAAAGAAAAAAAACCAGGAAATTGCTATATGTTTATGTGTGTATAATATTATTCATACCTTCATTATAAAATAATAAAATAAATTTTAAAGATACAATGTATACTATGTTCTGAAATTGCAATCCCATTCAGAGTGATATTACTTTAAGTGCATTAGGTTTATCAGATTTTTAAATTTAAAACATGTTATTGTAAATTACATGCTCATGGTGCATGATGAATGTATGTATCTATTAAATTTTGAAAAGAAAATAATAAACTTTTAACTATAGTTCATATAATTCTCAATTTCGAAATTATTATGTAAAGTATATAATGTTATGAACCCCTTCTTTATAAGTTAGTGTTTAGGAATTATATTGTAGAACCTATATTTTATATTTGAATAGGCAAAAAGACATCCAAAGATAATGGGGACAGGTTTAGCCACTGTTATAGGTAATTTAATGTATACCTGTAACTCACAATAAATCATTACTTACACAAAAAAATGATTCTGAGTGGAGTTCAGTTTTATAGTGATGCTATGTCAACAATAAATATATCATATTATTGTAAAATAATTACTCTAGGAAAATATAAAAATGACCTCTCTTGAGAACCTTCTTAGTCAATTTTCTTTCAGAAAAAATGATGTCATTTTAAATTCGAAAGAAACGAGAATCTAAAATGCTATGTGTTTATATCATTAATCATTATAGTTAGGGGTAAGGACAAACAAAATATTGCTTGTTAAATATTTATTGTTAATAAAACATTCATGGTTAAATTTTAGCCCAATATGAAGCGGCCCTATCCTTAATGTTAAAATAGGATTTAACTCTAATAAATTCTTAATGGCACCACTGAAGGTAAAGCTAAAGAAAAGAAAGTTAGTCACATTATACATTACACTATAGAGATCACAATTAGTGCATTATAACTATTTTTAATTCCTCCCTAATCAAAGAATCTAAAATAAGACAATTATTAATATACATCAAATATAAATTACTATACTCATAATACAAAAAAAATAAATTAGATAATATTTTTTATTTAGTGTTTTATTTCCTTTGGTTTTAATTTTTTACTCACTTTATAGGTTCAATTGTGGTATTAATAAGTTTTTGTTGAGTCTCATCATTAGTCATTTCCAGTTTGATTTCTTGTTGATTTAATGAAGGAATATTGTGGATTGGTCCACAGTTATGGTTATATTTAACATCATTGAAAGGTTCCTCCTTAATTTCTTCCTTGATTTTTTGATTGGTGAATGAGTCATATCTAATAACTGGAATGTTCAATATTTGATTTCTATTCATGAAATTGCCATACCTAAAATTATAAATAAAACAATCAAACCATGTTATGCAATTTCTTTTAAGATGCAACAAATTACATAAATAAATTAAAGGAGAGGTCTCTTTTAACGTTTATGTTTTCTGATTTTTTTTTTTTTAATTAATATCTTCAAACTTTTTCATTGCATTCAACATAATGGAAATACTGAGGAAATCTATTTCACAATAAGTCAACTGTCTCCTTAGTATATTTTGTTTTAACTGATTTGAAGATGATCAGGAATAGCATTAACTATGTTTAGTAAATTTAATAACATCCCTCAACTCTATTTAGAACATTTATAAGATACTTTTTGAAACACTGTATGAAGCATAGTAGCAATTGATGGAATTTACCATGCATTATGTAACAATATTATGTTTCATTAATTTAGGGAAATCGGGGTCATACTATAAGTAACCAAACATACATAATCGAGATTTATACAGAAATACAATTTTAAAATTCTGAATCATTATTTCCAGAAATATATAGACTTAAAATTTTGAAATTCCAAATTTCCACATTCCAGATTCTTATAGGCATCCCATAATTATTTTTCTTTATAATATGAATGTACCTATCTTAAAAACAAATAAGCTTATATTATTTTGCAAGTTATAATAGGTATATGCCTAAAGGAATATTTAATATTATTTTAATGAATGTATTCTATTTATGAGATTATGGTCTAACCTGATACCAATATGTAGATACATAAAGAGTTTCAATTTCAATTTAATTTACCCACATTAATCTCGTACTACTACCAAAAAATAAAACCAGAAGATTGTGAGTGCAGCTCAAAATCTTAAATGGCATGTTTTTATTTCATTAATCATTATAGTAAGGAGTTAGGACAAACAAAAATTATGAATGAAGCATTCATCGGTAAATTTTGGCCCAATATAAAGCAGCCCTGTCCTTAATTTTTAAACGAGATTGAACTCTGACAAACCTTTAACAGCACCACTGATGTTAAAGCTAAAGATAACAAAGTTAGTCATATTACACATTACACTATAAAGAATCAAAATCAGTATATTATCACCTTTTTTAATTTCTCCCAACTTTAAGAATCTAAAATAGGGAAATTATATATGTACACCATATTAAAACCATGGTGCTCAAATACAATCAAAATAAATGAGATAATATTTTTTATTTATTATTTGAATTCCTTTAGTTTTAATTTTCTACTTACTGTAAAGGTTCAATTTTGGTGTTGATAGGTGTTTGTTGAGTTTCATCGTTAGTCATTTTCAGTTTGATTTCCTGCTGATTTAATGAAGGAATATTGTGGATTGTTCCATAGTTATGATCATATTTAACGTCACTAAAAGGTTTCTCTTTAAGTTCTTCCTTGATTTTTTGTTTGGTAAATGGGTCATATCTAATGACTGGAATGTTCCACATTTGATTGCTGTTTATGAAATTGATATACCTAAAATTAAACATAAAGCAATCATACCTTCTTTTGCAATGCCATAAATGACATATACAAATTAACAGGGGTCTCTTTTAATATAGGGGTCTAAGTTTTCTGATTTATTTTAATTAGTAGCTCTATACTTTTTCATTGCATTCAAAAAAATAGAAATTCAAGGAATTTTATTTCACAATGAGTCAACTGCCTCCTTAGTACATTTTGTTTTAACTGATTTCAATATGGTTAGGAATAGCATTAACTATTTTAAGGAAATTCGATAATATCCCTCAATCCTATTCAGAACAATTATAAGTTTTTAATTGGATTTAATATAATAGCAGCAATGCAATTTTTCATTAAAATATAAATATACTTATATTAAAAAAATAATAGGGAGCTTATAAATATTAGGGTTTATAATAAACAAGTTTCTAAAGATAATTTCTATTCCTCTTACCTATAAAATATTTGTTACAGTTATATTTAATTTTAAATACACCAGCATTTTTAAAAAAACGGGAATTATTTGTGAAATTTTTAGTTCTATTGTTTATATGTAAGTGATTTTTACATTATTTGTATTGTTCAGAATTTTAGAGAATTTATTAGACATATTAATTTAATATTTCATATTACAATAGTATATAACATAATTTAGTGAATTTTTGTTTTATTTTCTCTTTAATATGTTTTTGAATTTTTTTAAATATTATATAAATTAAATTTATTACTATAGGCTATATTATAGATTATTATCCATGACTATAACACATATATATAATGATTTAAATGTCTTTAGTTAAGTTTATTTTGAATATTAATGCATAAATAAATAAATGAATGTGTCACCTGGAGTATTATGATAAGTGTATTATAGAGTGGTTTTGAATTAAAAATTCGTCATCAGATATATCCCAATCAAAATGTAAAACACTAATTTAAAAATTAAATAAAGGAATACATAGACAAATATTACATGAAAAATTATACAAATTGGTCATAGAATATAGAAATAATTTATTTTAAAATGAGAGATTATTTAAGGTGGGTTATTATTAGACATAGATATATTAAGATATATAAATTATTTAGTTATTATTCATTATCTGGAATGTAGTGATATAAAATATTATTTTCAAAACCAGTTTGAATATTTAAAATATTATTAATAATTTTTGGCTTTATTTCATTGTGTATGTGCAATTCTTCTAAAACTATAAAAATAAATGTAAAACTAAGTAAAAGTAAAACTGTTAATGCAAATGTTATTTTGGGTATTTAATATTTCCAAGTCTGTATTAATATTAAAACTAATATTATGGTTATTTTCTAAAACATGTTTAGCGAAATTTGAATTAGGAACAGTTTTTTTTAAATTTTATTTCTGAAATATGTTCTTTATATCTTATTTTAAAATTTCTATTTGTCTTACCTATATACAATTTAATAGTGTTACATTTAAGTATATATATATACCAGCGGTTTCAAAAAAAGGGGATTTCTTGTGAAGTTTTCAGTTCTATTGTTTATGTTTGATTAAATTATTATTAGTCTTAAAAGCGATTTTTACATTATTTATATTGTTCAGAATTTTAACAGATTTATTAGACATATTTCTTTGATATTTCATAATATAATAATTAACATTATTTGGTGAATTGTTTTTTTTTTTTCCTTAATTTATAGTTTAAATATTTAAATCTGCAAGTGTACATTTTTGTGTATGAATTTACTATAACTATAGTTAATTATTACAATATAATAGATATTATTATAGTGTTGTAAATTTTATTTTCACAGGTTAAAAATATTCATAAAGAAACAAAATATGCATAAAACTATTAATTTTTTCATTTTTGTACAATAATAATGTTCAAATTAATATACATATCTACTAAATTAATTTTCTCTGTCTAATTTTATCTTTAAAAAAAATATGATTTTCAATTATGCCTATATAATCATGTCATCGGTAAGTCTATGGCCTTATGATTTATATGTGATAAAAGCTGAAATATGCGAGTTTAATATATGTAATTAAATTGACCAAAATATATTATAATAAAACATTTTAAATTTGTCATGAAATATTGAATAATATTGATTTTTTTAAATTTATATTACATTTAAATTTATTTAGGTATTGCTTTAGGTATTATTTTATTTTTATTAAAGTAAATTCAGAATTGAAGTTCAGCTGGAATTGACACTATTGTAAATTTTTTATAATATTAATTTTGCTGATTATTTTATAAATCATCTTTCATCAAATAATGGTGAAAAAGAAACCGATAAAGATACATTTTATAAATAACAATCAACACTATTTGATAAATTATTTTAGTTTTCAGTATTGTAAACAAAGTTTACAAAATGAGTATAATAAAAGTGGATATTTCACTAATAATGAAAAATATATTTTATTAATAAGAAAATATTTGAAAATATGTTGTATTTTATTAAAAATCACATAGAACAAATTTATCATGTTTTAGTGAAAATATGTATTTAAAATTAAATTCCAGATATAGTCATCATCATTTTTATAAAAATGAAGCTAGTATTTAAATTTTTAGTTATAACACTAATGTTCAAATTTAAAAATAAGAATTTGTTTTTCTTTGTAAAATTTTAATTTGTATTAATGTACAGTGTTAAAGCATTACAGTATTAATTATTATCTATATATTATTAGCATCTTACAAAACATATTCTTCTTCAAAGTATAAAGTTATACAATTAGATTGAGGTCAAAAAAAATATAATACAAAGGAGTTTTCTTGTTAAATAGTGTACTTAAGGTGTTCAATAAGAAATTATTTGTGGAAGTTTATTTAAAATGAATATACATAATACAAATGAAGTTTTAAACTTGCTTGTGTATTATTTACAGAAACATATGAGCATATAAGGTATTTTCTCTGGATATTTATGTTTTTTTGATCAATTAAGTGTTGCTCATGTCTTAAAAAATTGATTAATTACCAAAACTTACATTAAATTTATTGAGTAAACTATGGATTCCACTTATACTTCACTTTTATTAATAGAAAGTAATGTAGCTCTATCCCTCTATATTTATATTTATGATTATATGGGTAAGTAACCTACCTATTAATCATTATTGCATACCAGCGACCCAAATCTCCATCAAATCCACAGATAAAAACTGAAACATATATAACATATTATGCAATTTCCTGAACTTATTCTATGATGTAATTATGATCTGAAATTATTAACAGCAAAATGTATTTTTAAATCTGTTACCTAATATTAATATAAAGTTTTACTTATAATACTTTAAGGACTTAAGGTCATAAACAAAATATACATACTTTCAACTTTGTATTAGTACAGTGAAAATATAATTATAATATTTCATTTACTGACTTACCCTTTCATTTGTACAGTTTACTATTCCAATTTTCCTTGTGGTAGTTGAATAAATAATATTATACGCCACACACTTATCTAAAGTTGTGTAAAAAGAAATCTAGGCGTATAGTTTTTCATCCTTATTAAAGGTGTGGCGCAAACATAGACCTTATCCGTGAACAAAGGCAAATGTAGAGGCGCTGTAGTCTGAAACTGTGATAATGTAACATAGGAAAGATGGAGAATTTTTTTTTTTTCTGTACAACAGAATTGACAACAGATGAAGGAATAGATTATGGACCGCCATCACTGACAATAGTTCATTGCATCAAAAACCAGGAGCGTTGTTTTTAATATTTTTAATAAACAAAAACAAGTCAAATACCTATCTATAAATATATTTGTCTATGGCCATTATATTACTTATATTAGTGATATAAATTGTCAATTTATAAGCGATAATGTTTGATAACTTGATGTTTGTTTTTTATGAGTCAGTTGGTCTTAAAAGTCAACAAGTTATTAGATTGTATTTTCAAAATCACATGCCACTTTCTTGAACTACACAACTTGAAATGAAAAATACATGGGTGTGGTAAAGTACAATTATTTCTATTGAATTGTTAATATTTCAGAAAAGTCATAGATATTATTAATTGGTTCATCAAAAATTACAAGTATGTATCTTAGTTCATAGTATCTTATACATAAGACAGTTATCAATATCTATTTTAAGTGAACAACAATAGGTAATTTATTTGTGTCTTAAAAATTATAAGTTTATTACTATTTACATTTTTAGCTTGTCATAAACCATGAGTAAATATTTTAATTGTTTATCATTTTTGGACTATTATACAATTATGTATGATATTAGATTATACTTTAATCTAAAAATGTTTAAAAATTGGTATGTTTATCTATATGTATTAATATTAATGAAAAGATAATTGTTTCCTTACAATTTTCTTATCAGCCATACTAATACATTTGTATATAAATAAATAATGTTATACACATTTTATTAAACAAAATTAAAAATTAATTTATAGTTATAATTAGTTATACTGATTTATAATTTCTTAATAAAAATAAAAATAATTTTATTTTATATTATCCTTTTAACATGTTTCTCAATATTGTGGATTTATTATATATTTATATTTTGTTTTTGTAGCCTTATTTTAGCTTGATAATTTTACTAATTCATCTTGCACTTGTAAAATACTATTTTGCTATAGTTGATTTTATTAGGTATAAAGCTTGTAAATAATTTAAAATTTTAAAACTAAAACTAATTAATAATTGTATTTTTGAATTTAAGAAGGCAGTTTTGAAACGGTAACACAAAACAATGAAGAAATTAAGACAGAAATATTTCATGTAAATCAAAGATTATGGGTGAAAACTCTGGATGAATTGTATATTGAAAAAACCAAAAAAGTTCCAGAGTATGAAAATCAGACATTATTAAATTTTTTTAAAAAAAAAAAGAGCCTGTGCATGAGGTTACAATAAAACCTACAATAATATGTGAACCAATTAAACCAGTTGAACCAATTAAATCAATCAAACTATCAACAGTTGACAATACATTCCCAAAATCAATGAAGTCAAAGTAAAAAAAAACAGACTACGTTCTTATTGTAAACCTGACTCTATGACCATTAGACCTACATTACCATTAACTAAACCGATAATTTCTACTCACCCAATACCTTATACTAACCTAATAGATTCTACTTATCTGGTAGCTTCTAAAAGCACTTCTAATTTGAATCAAGCTTTAACTCCACATCAGATGATCATTCCTTCAATGGGAATGCCTGGGGTTGTGTCTAAGAGCAATTCACATTTGGAACAAACTTTGACTCCACATCAAATAATCATGCCTTCAATGGGTATGCCAGGGATTGCCTATCAAATATATATAGGTAATCATAATGAAAATTACAACAATTCAGTTCAGTATGCTATGCAACCTATGTTTTTACAATAAACTCTTAGATCCAGTGCTAGTCCTACACCAATGGTCATAAGCCAATCAGCGTATCAAGCTACGCCCAAAACACCACTTTTTTCTACAACTGCACCTAACCATTGTAAACAAGTTTATTGTCCATATTGTCAAACTCCTATGAACTATAATAAGAATCATTTAAAATTCTGTGAGTTAAACCCTCATAGTAAAAATTACAAGCTTAAGCAAATTACTCTTTAACACCAAATTACAAAATTGATGTCTATGATAAAATTTAATGGCAGATTTAACTATCCAAACATAAATCAAAAAATATTATTAAATAGCTTGTTAAGTTATTTACTCTTACTAATAATATTTCCATAATTAAAACTGCACAGATAAGTTATTTACAATTATAATTTGTGTTGTTATTATATGATTTTACAATCTTCTTATGCTAGTTCAATCATTGTACATATTAATTCAATATTTGTATTATTGATAAATAGTTTGTTCAGTAATTTATAAACATATATTTATTTTTTACAAATGGTCAGTGTAAATTTAAAAATTATTTAATATAGATAAATGTGTGTAAATTATTGTAATAATATAGTAAAATTTCAATATTTGTATTTGAATATTTCAATTTATATTTTTTCTTACCATAAACCATATGAATGGCGAAGTAAATAATTATATATAATGAAGTATTGTTGTATTGTTTAATGGTATATTTTATATTTATTTTGGCATAGAAGTGGAGGGATATACATTATTAATATACTTGTGAGATTTTGTTTTAGATACTTAATCCGTTGTTGACTGGTTTCGAATTAAAAATTCATCATCAGGTATATCATAATCAAAATGTAAAACACTACTGAATACACAAATGAAATGAAGGAATACATAGAAAAAATTATACAAATTGGTCGTTTTACATAGAACATGGAAATAATTTATTTTAATAGGAAAGTTTATTTAAAATTAGCTCTTATTAAACATAGATATTTTAAGAAATATAAACTATTTGGTTATTATTTATTATCTTAAATGTATTGATATAAGATATTATTTTTAAAATCAGTTAAAACATTTAAAATATGTTTTAAATTCTTTTTCTTTATTTCATTGTGTATGTGTAATTCTTCTTAAACTGAATTAATATACATTTAAATTTGGGTATTTAATATTTCTAAGTCTGTATTAATATCAAAACTTGTATAATGGTTATTTTCTTAGCGAAATTTGATATGGGTCATTTTTTTTTCATTTTTTTAAATCTTTATGTATTATTTTAAAACTTCTATTTGTATTACCCATATAAAATTTATTACAGTTACATTTGAGTTTATATGTACCAGCATTTTCAAAATAAGAGGGATTTTTTATGAATTTTTTAGTTCTATTGTTTAATTAATTGGTGGTTAACATTATTATTATAAAACATATAATATTATATTACTATTTCGCCAAAAATGACCACACAAACACACAACATCAGCTAATAAAAACAATAGCATATTATGTTCAGAATGTTTCATAAAATTAAAAAAAAAATTATTGAAAACATGATTGACAAGAATAAAAGAAAAAAGAGCTGATACTGGGAAGGTAGGATAAATAAGGTTATATCATTTATATCCGTAAGCAACGATAAACCATTGTTAGATGAAAGACGATTCCGAGCGCAGTTCGATCTCTACGGTCAGTCTCTACGTGTATTTATAATCGAATTACAGCAAAAAAACTCCCAAATATTAAAATTATTTAAAAGCTCAAAAGTGTTGGTCATGATACCGTTAAAAAGTAAATTAAAAAGTCAATAAAAAAAGTATTTTTTGATTTTTCGATTAAATCATTTTTTCTGGTAGAAAACGTCGTCCATATTTTTATAAAATAATTAAATCGTGAAATTTTATGTTTTTTTTACGTTTTTCCCTCTTAATTGCTTTTATTTAAAAAGCGACGTCAAAAATCAGAAAATAAGCTGTTTAAAATACAATCTAGACAATTTGAGCTTTCAGAAAAGTAGCTATACGTAATAATCAGAGCAAGTTTAGTAAGAAAAAATGTGCCCTCGGACTAGAAAAAAGAAAAGAAATAAATATCTTAGTAAAACCAATAGCTCCCTTTGCTAAGCTCGGAATGTAATGTGTATTAACAAGACTCGCAATATTTTAAAATGTTCATTACTTACCACTGACTGATAATGTATTAATGATATTTTATTATTTTTTAATTAATCGGATATGAATAAATGATACATTACAATCTTAAGAATAATATTTTTTACAAAATGACTATTTTAAAAATTTTCCAAACTGAATAAATAAAGTTATTTTGTGTGTGTGTGTGTGTGTGTTTAGGGGATGACAATTTCTCCAAATCGACGCTGCTCTCAAAGACAAATCAATTGAAAAATAATAATCGAAACAAATTTAATATTAACATTGCTAGAAAATCCGTCGAACTCGGTGGGACACACTGTATACCCTGATTTATAACTACTTATATACCCAGCCAAAAGATAACTGGTTGCGAAAGCGGTATATTCCCTTTTGAAACATGGTATAGTTTTAATGTTTTGTTTATGCACAAGATTATGAGTTTGTGATCCCATATAAATATCTTTTGTATACCATTTCAACGGCTATTTGTTTAAAGTATTATTGTATTATATTGTATAATTAGTATTATATTTGTTCTAGTATTATTTAGAGTTCAAGGTGTTACTAAATCTTTATTAAATTAATTTTTAGGCGTAAAGTATATCAGTATTGATTCAAATATGTTTAACATTTAATAATAATTAAAAATACCTAATAAATGTAAAGGTTATTGGAGGGGGGGTGGAGGGGGCTGTATATGACATGGATGCTCCTAGGTGATTCACGTATTTGTCACCTTCTCAAAAATTGAAACCTCCACCTTCACTTTATGTTAAAACCAATATGCTCAAAATCTAAAAAAAAAACCTTATATGTAGTTGAGTATTAATTGACAATTGTTTACTAAAGTATACGATAAAAAAAAAGAAACACTATTGACGTATATTTTATACAGCATTGTAATAAATATTAATAAATTACATTTTTTAATTTTAATAATCTAAAGCACAGATGAGAGCAACACCTCGTTTTATCCAATGACTTTGAGGCTGATTACTCGGCACTTCTATTGGTAAAACGAAATTTGTCGAATGACCCGTCGTCGACAAAGTACCGGCTCTGGTCAATGTCTTATACACTGGACACAAATACATACCATCTTTGAATCTGTGATTTTGCTCGGGTATTAACCAAATGGGAGGCATTTCTGAAATATATAATACAGAATAATTGAAAGTCACATTCAAAACGATGCGGAAGAAAAGCAAAAATTTTACATTAATATTGATTAGTTATTACACAACGATGAAAATATTATGATAGGTACATGAGAGTACCTATCAAGTATCGATTTTAAATAGATTACTATTAGGAACCTGAGTAGAGTATTTTAGGTTTGGATTCTTCCAATGAATGAAGTTGTTCATTCCAACGACATCCTTCCAAAAATAGACCGTGGATAATACATCCATAAGCTGGTCGCTTGTTATATTTTTTATCTAATACCTTGAACCCGTATTGAATGGTATCGATTGAAATAGTATTTTGCCGTGCAAAATTTTGCAAACAACCAGTGAGGAATGCTTGGGGGAAGAAGAACCCGGATATCCAAAAACTCGCGGGTATGCCATCTCTGATCCAGTTATTTAAAAACGAAACGCGAACCCGTAAATCTGTCACCCATGCACCTAAAACATTATGCGTAGACCTCATTGATAATTATATTATGGTAGATGGAGAGCTTAAATTAGGATATTGAATTGCGAAACTACCAGCAGTTATTTGGTAATGAAAATATAAGACATGTACTTACCCAGTGGTTTCAAGGAAGGATATCCCTTTTTGGACCACATCGTTGGTATTTGATTGGACGCTATCTGATCGGTCATTTGCTCGAGATCCTTGGTTAATACAACTAACCCTTTAAGGCCCTTGAGCAAGTTACGCAACGAGTCTGATATAGCTTTTAACAGACGGTTGTACCGGGTCAACTCCTGGAGCAAGACGGTATTTAGTGACTCCGAGTACATGACCGGGTACTTGGCCTGGATTTCGTCTAGGGACGCCCACGGTTCGGGTATGTCCTTTATGAGCGCCGTTACCGTCTTGAACGTGCTATCTTCTCCGTCCGAACCGCCACTGACTGTCACGGCACTAGGTTGCAGCGACAAAAGCACGGCCAGCGTCCTATATTTATTATATTGCATGATGTAGACATCATAACGTGGAAATAATCAAGACGCATCGATAGGTTAAATCTATTAATATAGATTTTTAAGAAAAGCAAGTTCTTTAAATTTTAATTGCCTATGTGTGGTCTACAATCGAAATTATCGCTCGCGAAGATTCAAAAGTGTACACATAAAAACGAATGAACAAGTCCGTATACATATAGCTTAAAGTCAGATTTTCGAAATTCAACCACTAAAGAGTAACTGACACAGACAGGTATTTGGTGTTTTTGGAACGAAATTTGTATTACTTTTGTTGATTTTAGGTTACTTTGGTAACAAAAATGAAAAATGATTATTATTAGTTAATTTGGTTTATGGTTATATGGACAAGGAAGCAAGTAGAAATTACTCCTAAGTATAAAGGAGTAGCAAACATAATATTAGTGATATTTTTGGTTTTAAAAACATATTAAAATTCTTAACATAAACAACATTTTTGTGTCCGTCCATTGGTTTAGTTGGTTCATTTCTATGAATTTAACTTCAAAAATAGCAAATTTTTATCCACACTTTCATCCTGTATTTTACCCCTTTAGTAGTTAAATTTAAAAAAAAAATTTCTCTAGTAGATGCTCATGATAAAAATGTTAAGTAATGTCAAGTAGCCCCAACGGTTTAGGCTGTACGTTGATAAATGCGAGTGAGTGAGTCAGTCAGTTTTTCATTTAAAATTAAATTTTTTGGCCATTTTCACACTTTAAAATTAAAATTACGAAAAATACTTTCTTAGTGCACCTTTATTTGATGATGCAAAGGCACCGAATATCAGACCTGTGATCAGTCGGACCGGTTGTAACGCTTAAAGGCAATACAAATAGTTTTAATACAAATTCGTAAAATTGTATTATCATCACTATTAATTTAAATATAAGCAATTAAAAAAGGCCAATACAGCTGATTGTAAACCACCGTTTTAGAAGCAAAATTGAACGAAAATTGTTTGTTTTAATCAATTATTAAGAAAATTATAAGAAAAATAAAAAATTGGCATCCTCAATGCATTAACTAGACAAAATATGCTATAAAAAATGTCCTATAAAGTTTAGGATTGGAGCAAGATTTCTTGTAAAAGATATTTATAGACTGAGAAAAGATTGACATACTTCGTACATGGGTAACCCAATGTTGTAGATGAGTAGCTGGGAAGGGAGTAGAGGGGAAATTTAATGTATACAACGATTAACCATTTTCAATGAAAAAAAGATTCTGAGCGGAGTTCGGTTAATAGTGTTGCTTTGTCAACAATATATATATATATCATATTTTGGTAAAATAATTGCATTTACATTATATATTTTTTTTAATTATATTTGTTTATTATGGTATATATTTTTCCGTTTTTCCCATGTTACTCCGAGTTTTTCTATTTGTTGGAAAAACTCCTGGGAAAATCAATCATCATTAGTAAAACCAATATATTATCGGAAATAA
The DNA here is from genome assembly GCA_902439185.1 of Cinara cedri. NCBI lineage: Eukaryota > Metazoa > Arthropoda > Insecta > Hemiptera > Aphididae > Cinara > Cinara cedri. The sequence goes on along the minus strand of CABPRJ010000539.1, from coordinate 47,765 downwards.
GTACAAAAATAATAGTACTTAAAGAATTATTTCTTACGATTATAAACCAAATTTTACAACAGTGGCCCTTATGTCTTGTGAAGTATGTCCGTTTGTTTTTTTGTATTTAACTTTTTACCTTTTTTTTTTATTTGATGGGTAATAATAATTTAGCTAACATAAGAATTAAGTAATACATAAATAAATGATGCAATAAACACTGAAATTCTCGAATCGAAGCATAGTTAAAAATTTTACCAACCTGAACGTCTCAGCCTGGGCGTACGTGATGTTAGCGTTGGAATGGAGACCAAAAATGCCCGGGTCGTCATTGACCGGAAGCGTCTTGATATAATTAATATAATCATCGTAATCGGCGTCGGCGGCCAGCTGCCGGTAATGGCCTGAGCCAGCGTCGAACATGTACCCGGCCTGAACAACAATCGGTTGGTAAAAATCACCGAGCACTTTCATCAAGCACCGTCTGTCCCAATCGTCGGTGATCCGGCCCCCGTAGTTGATGTGACCAGCCGTGTAAACGAGCACATCGTACGGAACGGTGCCACCCGGGTACTCGGACAAGAACGCGCGCAGTTGATCAGCGCATATTCGCAGGTCGCCGTCTGTGAACTCGTACGAAACATTGAAACTGAGTGAACCGTACTTACGGCGCTCCAACAACACGCCGTGAAATAAGCACAACGAGAACAGTAGCCACTTGAATGTGACGGCTTCGTCTCCGGTATTTTCGTTGACAGCCATCTGGCTAGCGTACTCTGATGCCGGACCAGCCACGAACGCGCGTAACAGGTTGGCCTTAATACCACGCGGTGGTTCCACGGTCATTTTGGCACCGTTTTGCAGTATAGACACCGGGAATACCGGTGACGGATTGGACGTCAGCCACACTCGGAAGTCTTTATGCACTTTTTCCGGGTCTATCGTTTCCACGATGAATTCCAGACGAGGCATCCAGCTCGGTGACAGATGACAGTTCTATGTATTTACAATTTATTTAGAGTAATTATGGATTCATTATTATTGTATAAAGTACGATTTTCTTGCAGCGTCCAGACGTGACAGAATGCAGCGTAGTAGAATTTACGCGGAGTTCTGACGTCACGTTACCCTGTTTTATATATAGACGTAGATTCTATTATTTTATTCCACCCATTTAATATAATTTTAGACAATCAACTCATAAACATTGTCTCTTCCGTAAGTATCAATATTAAAATAAAGTTTGTATGATGTATGTTAGTAGTTTTTGTACGTATGAGTATTATAAATTACAAAGAAAGTATGTACACGCTGAGGGATCTCGGGTTAAAAGACACAGGTATTTGAAATGTTAAACATTAGTGGAAAGTTCAATTATATTTCAAGCAGGGATTGTAAACTTTATGTTTTTTTCTGTTTTAGTTTCTTTTCGGTTCGATTTTAAATTTTAGATTCTGAGCGAAGTAAGGAATGTATTGATTTTACAATGATGTTTGTTTCTTTTTTTATGTGAACACTTTTTGTACCAGAAAGCTCACTCCGATTGTCAAGTATAGCACTTTTTCTAAAAAGAAATGTTATCTGAGCGGTACTTTAGAAAGGTGATTCTTTGAAATTCCCATTTATATTCGAGATAATGAAGAAAACCTGGTGGTTCATTGAGTTAAAAAATATTATAAGATTAAAAATAAGGTTGTCATTGGCAACCGTTTTTATTTATTTTTTGTTATTATTAAGTTTTTATTATTTTAATAATCTTTTTAACAATTATTGTTTTCATGGAAATGCACATTGTTGAAAAAGCATTATTATAGACCAAACTATATTAAAATAGAATAGAATTAAATTTCAATACATTCTTTTAAATATTAATGTTTACATTATATTTCTTCATTTAACACTTAAGCATCACTATCAATTGAACTCAGCTCAGAATCGTGTTTTTGTTAGCAATGGTTTATCATTGCTTATAGATATGCATTCAATTATCTTTTGTTATACATGTTGAAAAGGTATCGTACCTAATATTTACGATTTTCATCAAAATTTGATATTGAAATAATTCTTATAGAAATTTAAAATAAAAAAACTATATTAAATTCAATGTTTTATTTTTTTTGGCCACATAGTATGACTTACAATAAACCTCTTGTTAAATTTCTGTTAATTTCTGTTCAATCTAAAAATTTTATCCATGGAATACTTACCAAATAAAAATTACGTAAAATCTCGCAAAATTAAAATGTCTATAAATAGCAATTTGATTACGAAAATATAAGATTTCTGTAAAATATCAAGTCTAAAAAATATTTTAGATGTCAAAAAACAACTTTATCTATCAATGGTTATGTATTAAAAGGAATGAAATCGATCATAAATATATTAAAATAATTAAACCGAAAGATCCGTCATCCTGGCACTCTCACTCTAAAACCGAACCAACGCCATTATTTAGTAAGCAATTTGAAATTGTTTCCTTTGTTTCCAACTTTGTAATCCCTCCCAAAGTCAAGAAAAATACTTTTTTATTTTCCGGGTGCTGAAATGACGTCATCCTGGCACCCGAATCATCTTAAACTTGTTCAAATGAAACCAAACTAACGCTACTATTTAGTAGGAAATTTGTAATTATTTATAACCTTTGTTTCCGAGTATGCAAAATCTCCCAAACACGAGAAAAACACCAACCTAAATTTATTAGTAAAAACCATTCGGATAATAAGCATAGTTTAGCAACTAAGGGTTGATTTCTTTAACTATGTTAATCACCGTTAACAGACCTTAATTACGATTCACACAGATAAGCCAATTATAATTGTTAACCACGGTGAGCGTTAACAATTATCATCAACAAGGTATATTATTTTCATTTGTTGTCGATTTTGAAGTTCATTCGAGTGTTTCGCTTTAATTAATATTATATAATCTGTCCAACACCGATTTTTAAGATTTGTTTCTATTAATTATAATATATATAGAGAGAGATGCACACATCTTATGAGTCATTAAATTTAAATCCTTTACAAATAAGAAGAAAAAAAATCAAATTTATTTTTCTTATATAAATTAACCTAATAATTTAATTAAATGTCCGATTTATTATCTATGATTAAAACTAATCAGTTTTAAGGTTCCTAAAATTAATTTAAGAAATGTTAATTTGTTTTATTCGTCTTTAGCAAGTAATCAGTTAGTATTAAATGCACCAATTCATCGTTTAATGAGTATAGCTAATATTGATCCTTTTGTTAATGGTTTTTTGTAAATTTAAAAGGAATGTGAATTTAGCTCATAACTGTAAATAATAAGATAAACAATTTTTATTATAATTGCACCTTTTGTCCGTATGCATTATACAAATAAAATGCAACAAGCTTATAAAAGTGTTCTCTAAGTGTGTTTTGAAGACGATTTCCAACTTTGCCTTCCTTTTTAAATTTTTAACTGAGTTTTCAAGCTATGGCTGTCTCTTACATGTATATATATATAGACCAATGCTGCTTTTAATTTCTCAATAATTTTTATTCATTTAGCATTTTTAATTTTTGTGCTCACATCGTCAATAACATCGAAGTGTTCAGTAACAATATCATGATTAACTTTTAACACCGATAATTTTAATTGCGATTAATTAATTTAGTGTATTTTAGATTAAATCGGTCTTAAATTTTCATCGTTTTCACAAAGTTTCAATGAAAAAGTAATAATCACTAAATTCAATGTATTCCTGATTTATGTGAATAAAATTTATTTGGCCCAAAAAAATACTCATCAATTTAAAACGTAAATCTGAAAAACAATTGTGATTGTATTGGTTATCTATGTTGTGTGGTGCATTTTAGATTTGCAGATTCGAAAACAGGTTAAAAATAATTACAAATTTCTTACTAAATAATAATAATGTTTCGGTTTTAAAATTCCAAAGTACGGGTGCCAGGATGATGAACCCTATACCGGGACGTTACGTAGCCAGAAATATTAATTAATTTTTTGGTTTTTCCCAATTATTAGGAATACTATTTTGGATACAAAAAAACGACCTACTCGGTTAGTGGTGAAATATTATAAGAAATAAAATCCATCTTGTGTCATTGTTGAAATAGAGAAATGATAGAAAACATCGTAAATAAAAATTAAAAAACAATGAAAACAGCGCGCCGTAAATATTTGTCGTTTTACCTATACTTTTATTTCAGGTTTTTCCGGATTATTTTGAAAACCCCTTGGAAAGTCGAAATGATCTCAAACCCTAATCTAACTTTCTCAATGCACCAATGAGAGAAAATTACCTTTCAGAAAAGGTGCTGTAGTCCATACTTTGGAGAAAGTTTTCTGGTAGAAAATTGGTTCACACACAGAAAAAAAAAGTGTTGAAAAACTAACCTGAAAGAAGACCCAAGAACCGCTTGCCATGCATTGGTTGAACAAACTTTCTGCAAGAGGTCCTTGACCTTGGCCTAGTGAAATTACAAATAATCTCTTGGCCATGTTCATCTAAATAAACACAACACAATATCGAATTATTTTTGAGTCATTTGAGTTAATAAAATATGTTTCTAAATATTATACGAATAATATTTGTATTATATGATATGTATGGTTAAATTATTACTCTGCCTGCGAATTTATACAACTCGGCAGCCGGATCTGTGCCTACGGACAAAATGAATATTAACGGGGTCGTCGGCGAAGAATCGTTGTACATTTCGGCCAAATCGGACGACTGCGGTTCAACGTAACGCGAACCGAGATTTTCGATCAAAAAGTCTTGGAGTCCGTTCAATACTTTATCCGGTCTAAAGCACTTGAGGATTATTAATAACTGGAAGCGATTGAAAACCTTATGCCACGGATCCGGAAATATTTCTCTTTAAAAAAAATAGTATATAGAATCAAATTGCTTATTTGCTTATTATACATTACAGGCTTGTACATAACACGAAGATCTAACATTTGAAACAACTTTTGTTCTGTTCAAATTTTTAAGTTTTTTCCCTTGTAATGATTACTTGAGTCTTTATATTTTATATATTTGTTTTAAGACTTAAAAAAAAATTTATATTTTTAAAAATGTATTTTTTACAAAATTCAAGATAGCAATTTTATAAGTATATTTTTAAAAAAAAACTTTATTGTTAAAAATATTTTAAAATTATCAATAGTTAGTTTTCTATAATTTTTTGAAGGAAATGATAATTTAAATTATTTTTATTGCCATTACTAAATAATAGGTATGATTCACAAATTTGTCCATGAAAAATGATTTTGTTAATAATTTTTGTAAACTTCAACAAATTATAGAAACTTTTTGATTCATGATTATTAAATACATTTTGTTACACTAACGTTAGTATTACATTATATTAGGTTAGGTTTGTACATTTTGTTTTGAATTATATTTATAAAATTACAATATTGGATTTCGAAAAACAATTTGGAAAATTTTAAGTTTTAATGTTTAGTTTAATAAAAAATATAAAATAGAGGAATCACAGTTCAATTAAGCTCTAGTAATTGTTAGAAGTAAAAAAAACTTTAAAATTTGAACAGAACAAAAGTTATTTTTGGTATCAGATCTATTAATATATCATTATAAACTATGTAAATTGAATGCACTTATGAGGTTCTGGCGAATCCAGAATCTTTTTAAATGACGTTGCTTTTGTCGGAAACAATCGTACGAACTCTACGAAATTCGGCAGATATTCTAACGCCATAATTTCATTCCACGTTCTGTCAGAAAGCCACTGAGGCGCCGGATTTTCAATATTCTATACACATTGAAACTTATAATTTATAAATATTATGATTTAATTATGTTTGTATTACACCATCGGCGAACCTTAAGCGGATTTCCGCCGACTAAGAAAAATGTCCATTCGTTTAGAGATATTTTTCCATTTTCGATCATAATCCGCACGCACAACAGTATGGCGAATTGAATTTTATTCCGTTCGAAAAGCGATCGGCATACATTACAGTACAAATTAAACGTGAAGTGATTAATTATAATTTCAACACGCTGGCTAATAATATCTATAAATTCATAAATAAAAAATAATTCAGTCGGTTTTATACTAAAAAAAACACCCGTAAAAAGCAGTGCTTTATTACTCCGAGGCAATTTTCCTCTACGCCTACTTTGTACTCTAGAAATATTCTTTGTAAAACAATAATAAATAACCAAATATTATAATAATAAGTACTACACAGGGGTAATAATATACTATACTGCAACTATTTACTATGCAATTAAAAAAGGGAGATATTTAAGCATAAAAATGTTAGGAGTAGGAGGTTGTTAGTTAACAACTCTGAAAGGTTATATATGTATAAAATTCTATTCGTAACTTCCTGGTTTCATTTAGGGGTATGTATGGATGTCCAAAACTAAACAAAAAACCATCCTCCTTCAACGTGGTGCAGAAACTCATGTTGAAATTCAAACCAACTTTTATCACTTCAATCCAGTGCTATTCGCTTGCCCCTCCTTTCGAAATCTTTTTTTTTTCGTAATGCTGTAGTGCAGTTTACATAAATTCGTTATAAAGTAGATTGTACTTTTGTAAAAGACGCTTTTTTCGTTATCTCGATTACAAAAAATAATATTTTGTACTTTATTATATTAATAAAATGTATTATTAGTAGTACTAGTATAAGTATAAAATATATTGTTTTGTATCATTGAATATATAATATATGTATAATATATGAATCACTAATTTCAGAAAGGGGATTTATCCAATTTCTAACGAAATTGAGTTATTACCCATTTTATATTTATTAAATATTATTCAATCTTTTTGATTTTAAAATATTCGTGAATTATAAATATTAACTTTAAGTTGTGGAAGATGAACAAGGTATTTAAGATATCGTTTATGGTGATATGGATTTGATTTGGGAGGAAAGAGGAAGTGGAAATGTTTATTAGTGGAAGAGAAGAAAGAGAATATGAGATGGAATAGACGAAAGAAAAATACTTGGCAAAGAGATTTGCAGCATCGGTATAGTTTAACTGGAAACACTGTTGTAAATGACAATAGGAAATGGGTGAAAAGGAACAATATATATAAACGAAAGACCAGAAAGAACGTGAATTAAGCTTGAGATCGAATTCAGTGCCGCAGATGAATTTGCGATAACATTTCTTGACAGGAATTTACATTGGCACAAAGTTATGAAAAAGATCGGTGTCAAATAAAGATTCAGTGATTACGGTTTTCAATGTGAACGAGGCTCTTGATATGGAGGGAAACCATGGTGGGAAATTACTGGGGCTGTGAGTGACCTGTAGTACGAAAGATATTGTAGCTGAGTGAAGGGCATTGAGAAGCACAGTTATAGTGTCATCTGCGTCATAAGAATACTGAGTAAAATCCCAATTGAAAGAGTTGAAGAAGTCGGAGATAGATTTGAATTAGGTACGAAAAACATCTTAATAACACACGGTTGGGAAAAATAGGAAGGAAAGGATAGTAATATCAATTGAGATAAAGGGGGAAGAATGGGAAATATCAGGAGGAATTACAGAGACGGAGGACACTTTTAATGGCGGAGAATTAGTGAGGACTGTTTCCCTAATTATATAAGTATATATACTTATATAATATAAAAGATAATTGATAAAAATCATGCAGCGGAAAGTATTCAGGGAGACTAAGATTTGAGATAGAAGAGGAGGATAAGTAGCAAAGACCATAATTGTCGTTAGACCCGGAGATATCCGAAAAATTGAAATCATCACCAAATACGAATAGCCATGAAGAATTAGTGAGGACAAGGTGATCGACGAACGAGAGATGAACAGAGTATAAGTTATTAGGATAAGACGGATAAGCCGAAAATAATTAAATCATGGGACGATGACAAAACTTTAGTGGTAGTACGAGATTTATCTGTTATATAGGTGTTAAGCGTAAATATTATTTAGGGTTTTCCCGGTGATGAAATTTTTTTTACTTATTCGCGTTTTTTCGTATAAGAATGTATGAAAATTAAAAAAAATAATTTAAGTTGAAAAATATAGATAAGTACCCGATTTTTCGGTCACTTGAATACTAGATATAAACAACGCCACGAACCACTCTAACGAGTATTGGTACATAGGATCAACGGACGGAAGTCCGGCCAAACAAAAGTATAGCAATTGACCACGATTCGCTACTGGTATGTATAAAGTTCGTATCTCGTCGATATTTTTTTGAGTTACTTCGGCAGTTTCGACTTTTTCCTAAAACCAATAATTGATCGAATATAGTATCTACCTATAGTATTTGCTATACCAGAGAACTTACTAAAATTTCTGCGCTTTTCAATTTTGACGTTTCTAACATTTCTATCAGTTCAATATCATCTACTGGCGATCCTTCAGCCGAAGTTAGTCTTTTTAATAACCGATCCTGTATATCTTTTAAATCTGATTTCATTTGAGCCGTGCTGATGACGATCGCTGACCTAAGCTCTTCAAGATCTGGTCTTTCTTGCATCACGACGATAGACAGTAGTTGATCCATCAGACCGCTGGACACGAGAGTGAAATTTACCAACATTACTTTTATCGAGACCTCTGGTAAATAATGCGGGTTCGGTAGGTTGGTGGTTATGAACAATTGGAAGTTATTATTGTACGGTACGGTCGTGTCACCGATTTGTATTACGGTGATGCCTCCTTGGACGAAAGTTGCACGTGAAAACAATGTATCCAATGCCGGGTCCAGTTCGGTCCCGACGTTTTCGATCAAACACGTTTTACCGTATCTATAATGTAAATACGTAACATTGAAAAAAAAATCGTTAACTGGGAACAAAAATTGGTAGACGCGATAAAGAACAAAAATCTCCGGAGAACAATAACTCTAGTTATACATCCACAGGTTTTGACCTACTACGTGACCTATTGTACACGCTTAATGGAGTTTGTACATTCCATGGTAATTGTGCAGATTCCTTGCACAGGAAAATAGAAATTCACTAGAATATGATTGTAGGAACAGACTATCAACCACATTACTTTCGTATGCCCAAGCCGTTCCTATCAAGGATCCAGAATCCATTGTCTCACAATCCAACGCACATTCATTTTTTGATTGAGAAAACTAGATCTCTGATAGTCTGATGCCTGGAACTTTGATACCAAGTTTTATGTATATTTGTTACCTTAATTATATATACTAGGTATATATTTTATTTAATTCTATTGTGCTGTATTTTGTGTTACTTCATTTTCATAACTATAATACATATTATTGCAAGTAATCACAAAACCGTATGCTATAAAAATAGAAAAAAAATTCGGTTCTGATCATGGGTAGGCCACTGTTATTAATGAATACATATAAATATTAATTTATATATTGTATACAACGATAAATCATTGCAAACGATAAAATGGTTTTGAGCAAAGTAGTATTATTTGTTTTTTTTTTTTTGTAACAAGAAAACTCAGAAATCTACAAAAATAAAAAAAGAACCTAGAGAATAGGGAGTGAACTACTGAATTTTTTGATAAATATTTCAAATAAAGTATTACAGAACGAAAATTCCGCGCCTTTTGTGGTACTGTGTGCACATTTTGGAACATTTTTACTAACTAAAAAAGTATTATCCAGAAAAAAACATATATCTTAGTAAAACAAATAGATTCTTCACTATACTCCGAATTTAAAAACAAAAAACCAAAAATATACAGTAATAGTATTAAACATCGTATAGCTTACCGTACAGCATTATTCAAATCGTGTAATAAATATTTATCAGTCAACTTGCATACTATCATTTTATTCATCGACGTTTTATCCTGAAATATTTATAATTATTATTACATTTTTACGTTTAAATTTCTTATTAGTGATTTATAATATTTAATTGCAAACTGAGATTGTTTATTCACACTAAAATAATAAACGTGACAGATCAAAGGCTCAATCATGGAGATATGAACAAATCATGTGTTTAATATCATAGTGATTTTGAAAATAATTTGTGTTATTTTACAGGCTGATTCCAAATTGTACAGACTATTAGATTTTACGTTATTGTTAAAAAAAAAAAAAAATGTGATTGGGCAGCAAATAATAAAGAGGAACAGCCTGTTCAGTTTTATTTTAGTTACATGCGTTTTAAAGATTATGAATACATTTTTGTGCACAAACAAAATTTGGAAATCAGACCGCATATTCGTTTAAATTTTCCTCAAAATATTGGCATACTCAAAAATGGTAGAAATCGAACTTCGAACATTTCACCATTTCGACCACGTGTGTTTTTAGCAATAACTTCATAACTAATGGTTCATAAAAATGGTTTGGGCAAGTGAAATAGTGCATAGTCATCACTCATATCTACACTTGGGTTATAAAAAGTAAATTTAGAAATAAACTATTATTTTGTTGTAATCAACATTTTTCAATTTTTTTTTTTTTTTTTTTTACAGTTTTAAATAAATCCCCAATACTGATAGTGAATAATTTATCATAAATTATTTTATTACATATTATTATTATTATTTTGAAGAATTTTAAGTGAATTTGATTTTTTTTTTTTTTTTGATAATTATGGAATCATTTGAGCTTTATTTTAAAAATATTTAAATTTCTTATCCTACTCCTTATACCTGAAAGGAGTATTCACATTGGATTTTTAAATTTTCAAATAGTAATTACCCAACATAGATTCAAATAAAGGATATTTTCTATACATTTTGGCGGACAAAACATTAATATTGAAAGTACCGTCTGTAATTTAGGGAATTTAAACATTTCATATTAATTTTTAGATAATAAATACCTTATTCCTCCGGTTTAAACTTTAAACTGTTGTAACTCATTAAAGCGAATATTAGTGTTTTACCTATATACATGTCTGGATAAATATCCTCTATGGGTTGGAGGATTTCTTTTTAGGAAAAGGAAAACTTTTTGCAATCGTATGTTATTTTTAATGTACCTAGGTTACCATTTGAAAATTAAAATTTGGAAGTACAATATATAAATATACAATATATAACAATATATAAAGACTTAAAAAAGACGGATATACTTCATACGATGGATGAGCCACTGGTGTAGGTGAAAAGTCAGGAAGATAAGACATAAAGGGGAATTTAATGTATACCTGTACGAATGATACGAATTATTGTACCAATGATTAATCATTGCTGACAATAAATGATTCTGAATGGAGATCGGTTATTCATGTTTTGAAAGGCCATAATATTTACAATTTTAATAAAGATTGATATTGAAATGTTTATGAAAACAATTTTACATTAAACTCATTTTTTTGGCATAAAGTATGATTTATAATGAACCTCCTGTTAAATTTTCAAGCATTTCTATATGGACTAACAATTTTATCCTACCAAATAAAAATTAAGTAAATAAAAAGAACCAAAATTAAAATGCCTATAAATAACTCAAAATGGCTAGTAAGTTTTAAAAATTTTACAAGGTTTAGAAAAAGTAAATATAAGTTTTCTGTTAAAATTTCAAATCTCTACGAATATTTTTAAGAATAAAAAATTTAAATAAAAACAAAAAATAAATTTGAAAATAAAGATTTACCAGGAAAGTTGCTATACTTAACATTTTGGAGCAAGATTTCTGGTAGAATTTTTAGAGTATAAAAAAAATTAAAATAAAAAAAAAGACGTCGTAGGATAATGTAGACGGGTGCAGCCACTATCATAGGTATTTAATCTTTGAGGAATGATAAACTATTGCTAACGAAAAACCGATTCTGAGTGCAGTTCAGTTGATAGTGATGCTTTGTCAACAATATACATATCATATTATAGTCAAATAATTAAATAGGCATTATATATTTTCTATAATAATATTTATTTAATATTATATCGATTTTCCAGTTTTTTCTGCGTTTTTCCCCGTTTACCCGTGTTTTTTTTCCAAATTGTTCACATTTGCTTGGAAAGCTTTAGGGAAAATCAAAAATGACCACCTTAAATTATCATAAAGATAAAATTTGCTTTCAGAAAATAGGCTACACTTGATACACCAGAGCAAGATTTCTAGTAGAAAAGATACCACAACAAATCAAGAGGTATTTTTCGATTAAAATAGCCCGAGCAAGCGATAGGGTTCCTGGTACACCTAAATTGCATTTTTTTTTCTTTATTTAGGTAAAAGGAAAGAATTTTTTTCGAAACAAGGGATTAAATTCGCAATCCTAAGGATGATAATAGACATATTCAACCATTCGACTATGACAAACATAATCAAAAGCTTGCAATACAGAATTATTTAACATAACGTAATAAATATTATAATATCCACATAATATTAGAACTTCAAAGAGTTTTAGTTTCAAAATTTAGTTAGTCCATTCAATTCTGACTTCACCATGGTTCTTAAGTCGGCTATATACATAAAAATATTAATTATTATATATTACAAATAAAAAAATTAATTGAAAAATTAGATTTGTTCCCCATAATTTTTTACTCAAACAATTTTCATCAAAATTTGATATTAAAATTCCTTTATAAAACAAAATACTACATTAAACTTAATATTTTTTTTTTTTTTTGATCACAAAGTAAGACTCTTGAATGAATCTCCTGTTAAATTTACAAACATTTCTGTTAAGCTAAAAGTTTTAGTTCAGAGTACCTACCGAATAAAATTTATGTACAATACTCTCAAAATTAAAATATCTATAAATAGCCCAAAAATGGCTTAAATTTTCTGAAAATTTAGAATTTTTATGTACAGTATAAAAAAATAATAAAAAAATCTTAATTAAACCAATACATTCTTCATATACATGATTCATGATATATGAATATACTTGATATAACATGTACGTGGTATTTATAATTCCCCTCCCAGTTTGAAAAACTATGTATTTCATTTTGAAATTGGCTGTAATATAACAGCAATATGGGTATTGTCCTAAAAATAATGTTGAGTACACTTTAGCCTTCTAGCAAACTTAGCATATACATAATTAATATCAATTTGGAACATAATGTCTAACAAACACGTTTATACATTTTTAGTTAGTTTAATGAAGGGTAATGATATTCGAGAGCAATAACGAAAGTAAAAAAAATTTTCGGCTTACTTTTGCTTCAATAGTAAAACAAAATATGATTTTAGCCTATATAATGTATGAATTAAATATCACCTATAGAATTCCAATTAGCCACAATGTAACTAAAATCTATTATAAAACATTTTTTGGAAAAAAATTGAAACCTGGAATGTTGCAACATGACGTGTGCAAATTGCATGGTAATGCGTGGGTCACATTTCAGAGTATCAGTTATCGCTCTTTTGGAAAACTACAGATGAAAGCATCTCAGTCTTTCATCATATTAACCGGATTTAAGTCTTCCAGACTTCGATGTATTTCAAAACTAAAGGAACTATTTGGAGGGTTCCATTTTTCTCAACATCTTTATTTTCAATGAAACAGTAAGTCGAACGGTTCGTGAACTCAACAATGAAAACGTTATATGTGGCATTCAAACTCTTTCAAAACAGTAGCAATAATGAATTGATATATGATAAGCGGGGTGATATTATCGAAGGGTCATAATGTTATATTTAATTTAGAAATATTCATTAATTTAGGATCATTCTTGCATATAAAATAATAATAATATCACCTGGTGGATGATCTTGATTCAATGAAATTGTTGTAAATAAAGTATGTATAGTAAGAATAGGTAGACAAATATTAAAATTGCATTATATAATTAAACCAACTGCTTACCAAATTTTTAATCCATCGATTGGCTTGTCCTTGAGGATCGATTATAAGCGGCCAGCGGTTTGAATTAAACATGAGTATAGCATTTTCAGTACTGAAATTATCCCGTGGCAGTCCGGCCATTTGCCAGTTTCTGATTGTAACCACATCTCCGAGAATCGATATAATACTACAGTTTTTAGAACGAGAGACGTGGTTATTGTCGATGATCTTTAACCATTTGGTTCGTAAACTATTTCTATATTTGTCTGTAAACACAGTCAAGTACGCCAGTGACCCAGCGCTTATCAGTATGTCACCCGCGAGGTTAATCAATACTTCCTTTTAAATGGAAAATAATAATAATAATACGGTAATATTCTAGCAAAAAAATTATTTGTTATAGACTTAAGAGTACTTTATAGTCGATTATGAGTTCTACCCAGCGTTTTCGTTCATTTGCGAGACCGCCGACCAACCTCAGAGCTCTGTCCATTCGGTCTATGCAAAGCTGATTTTTGGCTTCCAACTCGTTTTTTTTGTTCATAGTCTCGTTTAAACTTCTTTCTAAAACGTCGAGACCGTCCATGACCTCTTTCATCTGTAGTTGAGCTGAATTTAACTCATCATTTGCTTCTTGGAGTCTTACTGTGGCTTCCGCCAAAGCAATTTTTTTCGGGATTACTTCTTTATTTATGAAATAGTATTTATAAATTGCGTGTACCCACGAACACAAAGACGTACAGGCTGTAGATACCTAAATATAGTACAATTCCGTAAAAATTGTATAACAACTTAGTAGTATTTTCTTATTTCTTTTTTTTTAAATGCAAGTTACTTTGGCTATTTTTTGAGGTTGAAAACGAGGGTTCTGTATGTATGGTTCGATTTTGTTTATAATTGCCTCTGTTATATTCTCTTTGTCGTAACTTAGTAAAGAGTTTAAAAAAATTGCCGGATCCGCTAACATGTTACGACTTGGTTCCCAATAATCGTTTTTTTTCTCTCCTAGTTTTTTGCCAGGGACTATAATGGGTTTTATGTCTTTCATTAGACAAATAGACTCTAAAACTAAAACAACATCGGCTGGAGGAGTTTTTAATACTTTTATTTCCGATATATCTTTCTTGTTTAATGATTTTAGACTTTCTTCTGCAGCTAGTAATATCGGCAACGCTTTGTCTAATTATATAATTACAATAGCATTAAGTATGGCACGTGATTTTTTTTATCTATTAATATCTGAACTGTAGACATAGTCTATCTTCAAAAGAGGTAACCATTGGCGATGGCATAATTATGTAATTCTAATTAATACCCAATAAGATTATGGAAATGTTTACATATTTTACAATAAAATCAATTAAAATGGATAAACATGTATACATATTATTAAAGGTGGCGTATTCACTCTTGATTGTTGTTTAACTTTTATGATTACAAATGTATTGCAAACAATGTAAATCTGCAATTTAGTTAGACGAATATGTAAACCACCGCCATTAGTTAGAGATTACCTCATTATAATAGTAGTAAGAGACTATCAGAGCTAATATTAATATTAAATTCAAATAATGCATATACTTAAATCATTTTGCGCATCCATAGCTAGTTGTTGAGTTTCTTCAGCAATTTTACCTGCTATTTCTTCTACTTCACTTACTTCGGATTTTTTAATTTCGGCTTTTTCCTGAGAAGAAAAAGTACATTTTTTTACCATATTTAGTGAAATTGGGTATTATAATTGGTACCTACTTCTATTATTCGACCGTAAATATTATACATTTCAACTTACTCGGTCCGCTTCTATAACAACAACCATTTTCTCTACGTCGATTCTAGCTGCATCTATGATTGGACGAATTTCAGTTAACTCTTTTTGCATTACTTTTACTTCTTCCGCGGTAGTTAGTAGCTTGTCTAAACCTACTTGCAATTTATTCATAGAGTCGTTAATTTCTTGTTTTTTATCTCTTTGCATATTCATATAGCATTTGATCAATTCTAAATATGAGCTGGGAGTTACGTAAATGTATCTTTTCAATTCCTGTAGATCAGTAGATAACAGTCATAATAAATAATAATATAATAAAAAAGATGTCCTAGAATAATGAGGATGGGTGCAGCTACTGTTGTAGATAATTTAATGTATACCTGTAAGCAACGATAAATCATTGTTTACGAAAAAACAATTCTAAGCGGAGTTTAGTTGATAATGATGCTTTTTCAACAACATATATTTCATTTTAAAGTAAAATAATTAAATAAACTTTATATATTTTCTTTAATAATATTTGTTTAATTTCCCAGTTTTCCTGTGTTTTTCCCGTTTTTTTACATTTGCAAAATGTCTGAGAAAATCGAAAAATTACCTCTCTAAAGTACTTCCCAAGTTAAAATTCCTTTTAAAAATATTGCTATCATTATAAGTTGGAGCAAAATTGCTGCTTGAAAAGTTGTGCACAGGAAAATAAATCGTAATATTTTAGTAATATATTTCGTAAATTTTCCTGTTTTTTTTTTTCGATTTTTCAAATTACTCTTGAAAACTTGAGAAAATCGAAAAATGAATTCTCACAATACTTATCCACACCGATTTATTTTCAGAAAAGGTACTACATTTAGAAATCTCAGCAAGTCTTCTGATAAAAAAGTTGCACAAATAAAAAAAAAAAATCTTTGGAAAACTACTAGCTTCTTCGCTCCACTCAGAATCTAAAATACGGACATACTTCGTACAATAGGTGAACCACAAGTTGAGAAAATATTACATGAATGAGAATTTAATATAAATCTGCTTGTAACGATTAATCTTTAATAACGAAAAATGATTCTGAACTGAATTCGGTTATAGATGTTTTAAAAGCCAGTAATATTTATAATTTGAAATTATTACATTTTATGCTTTTTCCTATCAATTTTTCTCAGTTAAGGAAAATAGCTATGAAAACCAATAAACTCCCAAAAGTACCACTCCAGTCAGATTTTATTTCAGAAATGTGCTATACTTGAAACTCGGATAAAAATTGCTAGTAGAAAAGTTGTCTACAGAAAAAAATATTGCAAAACCACTACATTTCTCGTTCAGCTCAGAATCTAAAATATATGGTGTCCCGACAATCGAGCGCGCGACAATTGGGCGCAGACAATTGAGCGAAGACAATTGAGCGCTATAATACTAAACTGATTAAAACACGAAATGACGAAATTAGAAATGAATTCGTTGCCGCATCATTCGTATCGTATCGATACGATGCTATTATATAGTTATTATATATTATATAGTTTTCATTAGAATAAAATTCCAATGACGATAACGCAGCAGTAGATCTATAGGTTCTTATCGCTGGATAACTTCACTATTATTTTCATTATTTTCATTTCTCTTTTTGTTTTATACGTTTAGTACCTACTATTAAATTTATTGTATTAGTCATTTTATTATATCAGTGCCATTCTCTTTTACGTTTTTTATACGTTTTATACGTTTTATTCGTTTTATATGATATTTTAATTTTTTTAAATGGAATTTATTAAAAGTGAAAAAGGTCGAGACCTTCTGTGTTACAACGGATATTTATATAGATTTGACAAAAACAGTAGTTGGCGATGTATCGAATGCAATGCGAAAAAATGTGGTCGTATTAATTTGACGGATGGTCAAATTATTAATGAAAGTAAAAAAGAGCACAACTATAGACCCGATATTTCAAAAATTGAAGCGAGAAAAGCAGTGCAATTTTTAAAAACAACGGCAAAACATATTGAACTTAGTACTCAAGCAGTTTTAGGTGCAGTGTCTTTACAGGTAAATATAATATAAATTTAATATTAATATTTATGAGATCATTAATTTACTGTAGTAACTTTCGTTTTCTGTTTTTTTTTTTTTTGTAAATATGCTCGTGTTTTAGAAATAATAATTATTACTATTGTAGGTTACTGAAGCGGTTGCTGGTCAATTACCCGCAGTTGATTCAATGAAAAAAACAGTTCAACGAATTCGCCAAAAATAATTAATGGCACCAGCAATTCCAGCTTTATTGAAGGAGTTGATCATTCCACCCGAGTTTACAACAAAATTAGATGGTAAACCATTTTTATTGTATGATAGTTACTCACAAAATCCAGAAATTCCACGCATATTAATTTGTTCAACTCAATTGCTCAAAATATTTAATATTTTAACTTGACAATAACAATAATATATTATTAACCATGCTATGACTTATTTTTTATTTTTTAAATTATTACCTAACCTTTTTAGCGCTTATATATATTGCGTTCAATTGTCTCAGCGCTTAATTTTCGCAGCGCTCAATTGTCTTAAGATCAAAATATATATATATATATATATATATATAAAGTTGATAAAGTAAGAATGCATTTATACTTGTAGATAAATTACGCTTTCTTCAATTACACTTTGTTGCATATATTGGAACGTAGAAACAATGCCATCAAATAACACAGAATTTGAATGTAAATCTTCGATTTCCATTAGAAAATGATGCGCAACACTCTAAAATATAATTTTAATTATAACATTGTAAACATGATTTAAAATAAAGTAGAAGTGATAATGTTATTCTTATTAGATATAAAAATTTCGAACAGTTTTGAAGAAAAAAAAATTCGGGGCTTATTGGCTTAAAAGTGTATCATTTAACATACCTTTAGTGCACTTTCTGGCCATTCGCTAAACCAATCTATCGTACAATTGTTAATGAGAGCAGGAAATTGACGGATTCGAGAACGAAATAATTCTCCGATCGGGCTACAATTTATAGGTCCATTCCGAGCGTTATTTTTAATATTACTATAAGGATTATTTATAAGTAGTACCTCATTGTGATAACACTGTGAAGGTTTATCTTGACGCGTTTCAAATATAAACTGAATAAATTTGCTTTAGAAGTTACCAACCCCAGTTCGGTCGCTGGAGCTTTCATAACTTGCATGATTTTATCTAATTCATCCGGTTGGTAGATATTCGGTATGTTTCCAGAATTGAGTATACCATTTATATCTTCCAAAAAGGATTCAGATTTGATCTACATTACAAAAAATTATATATTTTGTTTGATTAAATTATATGTGTGCACGAGTAATTTATTAATGCACAAAACTTTATTTGTATTAGTATTACTTGTGTATCACTAAATAAAAATACGCTTTGAACTTTTAATAAACCGGCTCTTAACATTAATTTTTTCATATCCTCTCTGAAATCGTTAGTTGCATACGTTTTGGTTAACTGTATTTGAAAGAGTTGAAGTTGACGTATATACGTAGCTAATCGTGTAAGACTTTGACGGCCTAATAAAACAACATATATATATAATACAAACTTGTCTTATTGGTACCTAAAAAATTTTTAATTTTCTCACCTGAACCACCCATACCCAATAATAACGCATTGCCGAGTTGTTGTCCAATTAAACGCGTTATTCTGCAAATATGAGATATCGCGTCCATAAAAAATACTAAATTTAATACCGTCGAAGTTTGAGCGTTATATTCTTCTAAATACTTCTCAAGCACTTTCAAAATCTAAAATAAAAACAGTAAACCTTTTTATTAAACACATCTAGACAGAAAAATTAAAAACAACCTTAAAGTATTTTTTTCAATTGTTAGAATAATATTAGTACCTATACTTTTAATATTTCAGTACATTTTTAAATCATAATATTGTAGAAAATGACCGCAGAGGTGTATTTAATGCTATAGATTGCTAATATTCAGGGGCGGATAGGACCACCGGGACACCTGGATTTTCCCGGTGAGCCACTACTTATATAAAACTACTGCAAACCGTAATTTAACAAATAAATATTTAATCCGAAAAATATTTTATCAAAACCGTATTTGAACAGCACTTTAGCCGACAGATATTTTGCCAGAACCATTGGACACTCCGATTACTAGATTGATACTAGTCACTAGTATCTAGCCACTATAGACATCTTAGAAAATAAAGTCAGACCATTTCTCCTCCGTCAGTCGACTACTAATGTCCCGCCCATTTAGGCAAAAATGTTTTAAAATTTTCACTGACGTTTATTGACGTCTACCGAGGTTATGATTTCATATATGTATGAATATATATTATTTATTGATCATATTTATATTGTAAGCGTACCATAATATATATTATAATAATATAACCATAGTATAAACCACGGTTAGGTTAAAACAATATTGAGTACAGAATAATATTGCCACGCTTAAATATTGTTGGCTAAAATATAGTTCGGCTTAAATATGATTTGAATTAAATATTTGTCGGTATAAATACGGTTCAGATAAAAAAATATAATAAAATAAATATAGTTTATATTTACTGTGTTAGTATTTGTAACTCTGGTGTAAGAATCGCTATCAACGAAATCACTAAATAAAATGATTTCATCAGTCACTAAAGAAACGAAATCTTGTCCGAAATTGTCGAGGATTTTATTTTTTAGTAGGCCACTAAACCAGTTTCTATCTTCATTATTTATCAACCGGTCTTGATAAACGCGACAGTTTTCATGATACCATAGTCTGATTAATTCTTGTTCATTCTGTACAAAAAAAACATATATTTATTTTGTTTTAAATTATCCAATCTACTAATAATTATTTAAAACTTGCCTCAATAATTTCAGGTTGAGCCATTAATATGCCCTGGAAAACTTTACTTAAGTCTCTTAGATTAAAAGTATAATGAGTTTTTGCCGGAGTTGGTAATAAGTCAGATAAAATAATGTTGTAAATAGTAAGTGTCATGCGAAGGATTTGTTCTTCTATTCCTTTAAAGTTTTCATTTCTTGACATCCATGAGTTGAGAATTTGACCAAAAATACTTATCTATAAATTTAATATGATAGAGTTTATTTTCGTGGGCATAACCTGTATAAATCAGTAATAAAAATGTTTCATTTATAATATTTACTTGACTATTTTCATCCATATCGGTGAACGATATATAATGAAAATGTCTGAGAATTCTAGGTGTAATGTTATTCCGTCCACCGCCGGGAGGACCCATCGCTACAATAAAATTTGTATCGATAATACTCCTCCATTCACCAATGTTTTTTCGATCATACCATCCTAATATTAAACAATTTGTGTACAGATTCAAATCCTAATACTGTTAAAATAAAAATAAATCAATTGCTAACCGCCAAAATCCATCCATTGTCTTATGAGTTCAATAGGAGGTTGTGCACCATAGGTTTCCAAAGCAGGCATATTGAAGTCATCAATAAACAGTATAAGTCTTTTGGTTATGGGTGGCCCAAAAATTCCTTTTCTCCGTTTGTCTAATTTCGAATCGATTAAATCTTGAGTTTGATTTACGGAAGTCCGGGCGGAAAAGTTCAAAAAGTCAGAAATATAATTTTTTGGCATATTATAGGTGAGTTTCGACATAACTGTGAGTGTTTTTCCAGTACCGGTCGGTCCAATACACAATACATTATGACCGTTCGTCAAAAGCATTTCGATTATATAAGCCGATCGAACATTGTCGACGGTTGGTACTTCAATGTCTGAAAATAATACCCTTTCAACAGAATTCTACATTTTACTAGGTAGGTACCTTTTTTTATTAATTACCCGAATAGTTGGTTTCTTCCGTTATCATTATTTTTTCGACATAGAGTCCCCAATTAATCCACGTTGGTGGGACCGGTTCTCCACTGTCCGTTGGCATGG
The DNA here is from genome assembly GCA_902439185.1 of Cinara cedri. Lineage (NCBI taxonomy): Eukaryota > Metazoa > Arthropoda > Insecta > Hemiptera > Aphididae > Cinara > Cinara cedri. The sequence goes on along the minus strand of CABPRJ010000539.1, from coordinate 26,366 downwards.
TAAATCCACCATCGTGTAGCCTATATGAATACAATGTAAACTCAATATAATAATAAAACAAAATAGTTTACTAAATATTGCTTGCAATGCTATGCCATAAAAACTTGAAAATCGATACCTATAGTCGTAAATTAATCCTTCGTTAGGAAATTTATTTTGATGTCGGTTTAAAGTCATCTGTTTTCTTAGATATGCCGAAAATAGTGTACGAGATTTGTGATCGCAAGTCACTCCTACACTCCAAATGATTGCAAATACTATCCAACATGGCAACAGTTGAGGGATTAAGCTCAAAAATTGAGGGGGAGGTATGGGTTTGTTATCGGCGTTAGTTAATGGTTTAAACATAATCGTCATTAAATTCAAACACGACATAAGTAATGACGATTTCACCGATATGACTATTTCGGTAAGCTCTCTGTGGACGTATTCTATAGCTGGAATTACATATAAATCTATCAGTCTTAATATTTCTTCCTTTACATGGTTTACCAACTGAAAACATATGATAATCATCAAAAATAAAAGATATTTAAAAATCAAAGAAACTATAAATGTATCATAAATATATTACATTAATAATAATATTTACTTTAGGCAAATGTTTGGACCAACAATTTATGAACGGTCCATATCCTAAAATAGCCGGTTCCAAGTAAACCATACCGCATCGAGAAACCGTTGCAGGACTCGCCACGGAAAGATCTTCGACCTCGAAAATCATCGTTTGATTGTCGGTTATTTTCATTATCTCTCCGCTACTTAAACACAATTTCTTGTTATCGTCCAAAACCGAATTCATGTTTTCAATCCAAACCGCATCCACGGGCCCATCAAAAACATACCACCGTTTGTCTGAATCTTCGACGGAAATTCCTTGGCGGACCATATACGATAAAATACCGTCAGTCCTGTATTATATGTTATAAAATGTATATATATATATATATATATTAATAAATATAAAAACTGGAGCACTTTGTGGATGACACATGATATACAGATAAATTTATATAACACACAAAAAGCTATACATTTTGTTTATTAAGTATTTACGGTTATAGCAAAACAATTAACTTAAATTAATTAAATTAATATTTTGGGTTTTGTACTTTGATTTTAAATATGTATGTTACATAAAATACAATAGTACTCTTAACATTTTACAGTTTTGATAGTAAAATATAAATAAAACAAACAAATGACTAACAACAATGATTGTAATAACAAAAATATAAAATCTTAAACTGTCTAACCACTCATGTGTAAGAGCATCAAATTCACCGTACAACTGGCCCATCGTAATTGATTTTGGATTCAACACAAACGAATGAACTTTAACAAATAGTACTCCACTCGGAGATTCCGTGCCCTCTAATTTAGTTAATGCGTTTTTCAGTATTTCATAGCACTAAGCATATAATAATTATTATTATTCGGTATAAAATTATGTTAACTAGAAATTATAATGAATATTTTCTATTAGAATTATAATTGTTAAAAAAATTATTATTATATAGGTATATAATGATAAAACAATGAATATGATGTTTTATGAAACAAAAAAAATTATTCATTTTAAGATCTTACAATTAATAAAATGTGTAGATTTGTCGCGTATTATACATTTTTAGAAGACGCCTCACATGGTTATTTATAATGATTAAAACTTACACAATTTTATTTTTTTTAAATAATATTGTGTTTATAATAGATTTAATATTGATTACTTTTGTTTTTCCCGACCCGGTAGGTCCAACTAACATTAAGCCATGTCTTACGACTGTTGTTTCGAATAATTGAATTACTTTGCTCATATACTCTGAAATGTCATTAAAATTACTATAATAGGTTATTTTCATTGGTAAACGCGGTCATTATAATCGGTTTTTGCGTACCATCGACATCGTCTAGTCCAAAGTTTAAAGTTGCGTCTCTAATTGATTTCTCTAACGAACCGTAATCAATATCTTGTTGTTTAATTAACGGAAATAGATCAGAAACTATACCTAATAATTTAATATAAAACAATAATTACAATTAATACTTTATATGTGTTATCAATGCATAGTATTATTTATATTAGTTGCAATATATTTTAAAGAGTAATTTTTTATCATAAACCAGCAATTATTTCGAAGGATTTTAAGTTAATTTGATGTCTGTTTTTGTATGTTTTTAATTATTGTGAAATTGGTTAAACTTTATTTTAAAACCATTTTTAATTTTTTACCCTTACTCCATATACCTTAAATAAATGTATACTTTTATTTTACGTGTATCACCCCCCATTTATAGTAGTTTTATTGTTTATCAGTTATAACTTTTTAAAGTGTATAGACTGGAGGAGTAGGGAAAAGTTATCAACTTATTATTAACCTTTCTTTACTCGTCCAGTCTGAACTTTAAATGGCTATGACTCATAAACGGTAAATCTGATATTTGTATTATGTATATAAAAATTTCTAAAAATAATATTCGCTATTCAAATCTGTATTCATAAAAGGGGAATTTCTATTTGAAAAACAAAATTATATACTTATTTTAAGGTATATGGAGTACTAATGATAACAAAATTTAAAATGGCTTCGAAATAAAGCTCATCATTTCCATATTGATTAAAAGAAAGAAAATCAAATTCACTTAAAATCCTCCGAGAAAATTGATAATTTATGATAAAAAAAAATCTCCTGTATAATCATTATAAATATACATATTAGTTGTTTTTTTTTTCATTTACCTTTAAATAATGTCAGATCGTCCTTTAAAAATTTCGGTACATTTACATCTCTTAATGCTCTTAGAATGATTTGCTGTTCATCCATTTCAGGATTTTCTCTTTTTAAATTTCCAGCCACAGCGATAACAGTTTTTACAGCTCTCATTCCAAAATCATAATGGTCCTGATGAGGTGTAAATTATGTTACATGTTAAATTATTATTTTAGAACACAAAACATAACGAAACGGTATTATAGTGTTGCTATAATAACCTGAGTACTGAGTTGTTCCGAACTGAGTTTGAACGTCGTGGTGATTTTACCCGCGAGCGGTTTCGCGTCGTTAAAGCCGAATGAAAAAAGGGAAATTTCAGCGATAAGCGTATAGTCGGGTACCATCATGGCCACTGGACGAAATAACGCTTTTAAGTTGTCGGGTAATTCTGTTCTGCCCGCGTATCCAGGATTCATTGTGATAAACACGGCGCAAGTCGGTTTAAGAGCTATTTCGCTACCTTCGAACATAAATCTGGAACAATAAGTATTAAAAGTAATTACTTATATAAAACTCAGATTAATAAAGTAGTTAGGTATGTTCATAGTATTATATTTATATACCTGGTCATTTGAGCCATTAACGCTTTTTGTATCGTTGTAAGTTGTTGAGCAATTACAGAGAGCACTTCGATGTCTATTCTATTAAATTCGTCGAAACAAGCCCAAGCTCCTGAACTATAAAATAAAAATACAATAATTTATTGTAATTTTACTTATTTGAATCGTTTTTAAATACTACGATTGTATACCTGGCTAACCCTTTAAAGAATTTTCCCATCGCCATGTAATCTAATTGATCTGAACAGTTGAACACAACGCATTGAATAGCTAATGCTTTTGCTAAATCCTATAGGTTAACATAAGAATAATTTATTATATCAGAATATTATATTATAGAAGTCCATTTCAATGCAATATAAATGAATTGCACACTTTAGTTGTTTCCGTTTTTCCCGTACCAGCCGGTCCGGCCGGAGCTCCGCCAAATTTCAAATTCAGAGCACCGGTCAATGTTAGATAACAACGATCGGTTAACGGAGTTATGACCAGACGACCCGAACATCCAAGATATTCGTAACTGTAAGGAAATTGAGCATTCACCGCTCTGACTACTTCACCAAAATCATCTAACCAATAATATCTAAACAATTTAAAAGTTCAAACATAAATATTTACGCCTCACTGTTAGGGGGAGAAGGGGATGCCGTATTTCATATTTTCTCCAATTTTATGCAATTTTAAAATTGTTTTTATCACTTTAATATTGATACAGTTATAATTGATAATGACTTAAGTGAAAACCATTCACAAACAAAATCTGGATAAGTGCATGTCTCGCATCACTCGCCACCGGTTTTACCACTTACTAGGACCTACTACTTACCTTAACTGTCGTATCCAATCGAACTCGTTAACGTTTTTTATTTTGAGTGCGACCAAACTCGATAGTACGTCTCTAGCGTGAACTTCAATTACGATTAACGCCGACAATACTTGGCGTTCAATATTATTAAGATTCCCACTAACTAATTTTCTTAAATCGTTTAACTATAAAACACAAATGAGTTAAAATATAGATAGGTAGCAAATTCTCTACGTACGCCATAAACCAATATAATATGTATTTTGTTGTTTTTTTTTATTTTCTACCCACCTGAGATAGCATAGTTTTATAATACGAATTCAGCGTATTCGTTTTGATACCGTGTTCAACATGTGCAGTCCAAGTAGTCTGAGAAATGGCTATGACAACTTGACCCGGCCATTGGAGCACCCATTCGTCTCTAGGTGTGGTTTCCACTGTTTCCAGTGCAGCTTTTAACGTCTCTTTGATTGTGTTTCTCATAATATTTTCTATGTCCATTAGCCAATATTCTACGGTCCCTTTGGGATATATAGGTGGGATCAATTTAACGCTCTCCCCTTCGCCAGAATACATAGTAGTAACTTTTAAATCGGCTTCGAATTCAAGCTATACAATTATAATGAAATATTATAAATAAAGGTAACTTGTATACAATAGTAAATGGTTTACTTTATAAATATTTTCAAAACATTTCTTCAAGTGCGGTTGTACGGCCAATGGATTTCTCGAATCGGCTAATATTTCCAATAATTCATCATCACTAAGAAAGTAAAATCTAGGAAACACCGATGATTTAACTTCCAAATAATTTGTTAATCCTTTTTGCACTAAAATCAATTGATCTCTTCCTTCTATTAATTTTTCCAATAATCTCTTATCCGGACAAATCATCATCACCTGATTAAATACTTAATAAGTTTATCAATATCTTTTATTTTTAAAATTATATTATTATACTGTAGTCTTGGCGGTATACCAAAATCAAAACTTAAAAATATGAAAACTGAAATAGTGATTTCAAAAGAGTTTTGCTGTAATATTTATTTTTTTAAAAAAAAGAAAGAAAAAATTAAATATCCATCACTTATAAATTAGTACTGATTTTGATTTTTTTTTTTTTAAACATTTTACAGTAGCGGTTAATCATTTTTGACAGCTCAAATATTTTTAAAGTTAAAAAGATAATTTATTATTTTTAAAAATGGGTTTGTGATATAAGATTCTTATTAGTTGTTTGTTTCAATAAAGTGGTGATAGCATTAAATATCCAGGCAGTCCGTTCAATTTTAGAGTACAGTGAGGTTGTGTTGCATCGTTATCTTGCGAAGGATCAACTGTAAGGTTAATGTGTGTCCGTAATAAATTTCTGTCGTATGCCCAATTGGTTCTTAAGCTTCGGCATCCTCCGTACGACTATTCTCTTATCCTTAATACACCCAAACTTCCTACTCTAACCACTAAACGCATCGAAACCAATTTTAACTTTATTTCTTTCCTTATTCATAGATTATCTGACAACTTTTTATGATATGATTTTATTGACTAGTATTAAATTATAGTATTATACCTATTTTATCTTAAAAGTGCTAATACCAATTTAAATAAACAACTTTAATGTAATCGTGGTTATAACCCGGACCTCTGTATTGTCTCTAAAGACCATAATGGTGTAACACTTTGTTAACACACTGCTCTACTCTGCCATAAGTAATATATATATGTCAATTAAAATTTAGTTCGTAAGTCTGCAATATAATGTACTTGAAAGACAATTTGTACGAGTATTTTAATAAATTATTGCTGGAAAAACATAATTAGATTTATTGATCTCATCAAAATATTTCGTAATAATACTAGAAGTTTGAAAAGTGAAATTAAATAGAAAGACAATTATCTACTAAGATCATGTCACTGAAATTTTACAAATAAGGGCATTAAAACAAAACAAGGATGTGAAACATATTATAAAAATATTTTTTATTTTTGGTGATTCAATAATCCAGCAATTTGATTATGGACGAGAATGCTAATGTATACATTAGTCGATTTCGGGATTTAAGCGTAACATATATATTAACTATTCTTACTAATGGTTTTTCTAAAGTGGATTTCATGATTCGTATCCATGTACGTTGAACTGTATTGAATTTCTTATTTTCAACAGGAAGTTGATCTTTAATATCAGGACTGGCAAATATAGGTTCTAGATACATCCATTGTCTGAAAAATATTTTACTCGTTTTTAAGATACTTAAAATTCAAATTATATTATAGTTTAGTTTTAGATAACCGTGATCCATTTAAGTGAGTACATTCATTATTTTGGAAAGTATTTACTTTTTACCTATATTAAAAATCTCATAAATAGTTGGAGTATTAGTTAAAACAAATTTTAGTGTTGAAATTTTTGATTTCCGTCAATCCGTTGACGAAATATTCTACTTTTAAGTATGGGTTGGAGAAGAATTGTAGTGGAGTATCATTCGTGTGGCGTACGACGTGTACTTACAAGTGAAATATCTTGTCAACGGCTTGACAAAAATCTAAAATTTCAACATTAAAATTTATTTTAACTAATAATCTATTTATGGAATTTTTAATATAGGTTGCTATTTGTAAATCAAAAGTAATTCATGGTTTTAACCCCAAAAATTAGGGTGAAAAAAAATATAAATATAAATTGTAAAGTGTATGTTTCTTAAATATTCTAGAAAACAAATTTCGAAAAAACTTAATACTTTCCGAGATAATAAGTTTACCTACTTAATTAGATCACCTGGTATACTACTTAAATGAAAGTATTTACTAGACTATTTTATAATGCAAACATGGGAAATCTGTTTAAAGTAAATGTTTTATGTAGGTATATATATATTTTTTTTTTATCGCGAACTAAGAAATACAGAACTAGAAATTAATGGATTTATGGAGTGTAGGGTTTTGACCGAGTACTTCAAGAAGAATATTATTGAAAGCTTCAAAAAAAAATTATATTTTGACAGCTTGGAACCATCTTGTACCATTTATTTGGTTTTATTTGAATCATAATGTATATTATTTTGTAAGTATAGCAAGTACAGTGAAAATTCTATAAAACGGTGACCGAAGGGAAATAATGACCGTTATTTAGAGGTGACCATTAACAGAATTGCAATACTTCCAGATGACCGATATAGAGAGTACAAATAATTTAAATAAAACTCAAATAAGTATCTACACAATAATATGCAAGTACCAAAAAATGTATTTATGACATGCACAATACTGAAGATTTATTTACTATGTACAATTTAAAATCAAAATTGTTTGACGAATTTGGTGGTAAAAATACTAATTTAGAATATTATACTTCCTAGGGTAGGTAAAAGTTGAATAAGACAATTACATAATGTCTATTTATAACTGTAAAGTGTCTTAATTAGTTTGGGCAAATCACGCACTTTAAATTACAATTTTGGATACAAAGTTCAAGAAGTTTGATCTTTATTTAGAGTTACCGCTATATAGAGGTATTAATGTATTTTTCCTATAATAATTGACGGGTCCAAAAAAAATTGCTGTTACCTAGAGGTGACAGTTAATGAAAGTTTTAATTTGTTTATATAGATAATATATTAAGTATAATATTTGTTAAAACTGATTACCTATTTTAAATTTTTGATGTAGGTACAAGTTAAAAATACACTATATATTCTATATTGTTATCATTTTTATGTTATTAATATAATACTAACACATAATGAAAAAAGCTATATCTTTCAATAATGTAGTCTAAATGCCTACTTACTTCAATATTGTTAGGTATGCAATTTAAAACAATTCTTAGTCAAGTATTTTTTATAAAAAAAAAAGTATTAAAATAAAATATATAATCTAGGAGGTTAGGTATCTATACTAATAGTAATTAATAGAGTACAAAAGACAAATTAACATAATTGTATAAATGTACCTATGGCGTTTAATTAATAAAGCTACAAACCAAACTAAGCATAGCAGTCAAATTTTTTCTATCATAAATGATAGTGACTCTACTTTATTCGTCAATAAGCAACTACAATAAATGGCTAATAACATTAATAGCTATTTTATTTTAGGTAGCTCACACCGTGTTCAAAATAATGATAAGTTCTAAAATAATATTTAACAAAAATAAAACTTATGTCCCTTATACAATTATATCACATTGATTCACTAAATTTGAGATAATTAATAATAACTCTGTTTTAAAAGGAATTATGTCTTTGTACCTGGACATGACAATATTACAGAAGAAATTATCAAAACAAACTTATCTAAATTATTAAAACCATTATCACACATCTTTAATGCATCTGTATCCAATTCAATTTTTCCAAATATATTTAAAACAACCGTAGTGATTCTTGTATTAAAAAAATTTAAACTATCCATTAGTAATTACCAACCAATATCTCTAATCTCAAAAATCGTTAAAAATGTTGAAAAATACTTAAAAATGAGTTGCAAGAGTATATTGAATCGAACGACTTGTACTATTCCTCTCAGTTTGAATTCAACCACATTAGATAGTGATAAAAACTGCGCAACAGTATACCTGAATCTAGCAAAGGCTTTTGAGACAGTTGGCCATGATAATAGTATATTACACTATCAACAAAACTGATAGACATTGGAATTAAAAGTGCAGCATTGAAATTTCTTAAATCGCACTTATCATCACTTCCCCAACGCATACAAATCAACAAAACACTAAGTTCAGGTGAATTCATTAAATGTGGAATCCTCCAAGGCATCTTATAACCTCCCCTTTTTCCTCATAAAACAACCAAATAAAAACTGAAAAAACTCCATAATGTCAGATGCCTATCAATAAGTATAATATTTTATTACCTCTAAAAATTGTCTATACAAATTACATGTTTCTACTATTGCTTATAACCGAACTACAACAAAAAAAAAAAAAAAAACGAAAGTATTGAAATTATTGGTATTTCAGTTAACTTTCCATTTTATTTGTTTTACAATGATGTTTATTTATTTATTAATTTTTTATCTGTGAATAACTTTTCTATAAACAATTTCGTTCAGATTTACAATGAAACCATTTTTTCTGAAAAGAAATCTGACTGAAGTGGTAGTTTAGGGAGGTCATTTTTTTGATTTTTCCAGCTGTTTTTATAATAAATTTGAAAAATTTAGGAAAAAACCAGAAAAAAATATAGGAGAATACGTACAATATTAAACAAAAATTATTAAAGACAATATATAATACATATGTAATTTTTTTATCATACTATGACATAAAAATTGTTTACAAAGCATTACTGTCGTTCAAAATCGTTTTTTTTGTAAGCAATTGTTTATCGTTGCTTACAGATATACATTAAATTTCCCCTTTACCTTCCCAAATTCTCACCTGCAACAGTAACCAACCCATGCGAAGTATGTCTTTTTATTTATGTTTTCCCCAACGATTAGGAAAATAATAAGTGAAACCGGGGAAAATTTTAAGTTAAAAAAATTGTTTACGGACACAAAACTATAATATTAATAATACTTTATAAAAAAATAATTAATTTCATTAATCCGGCATTGCGACTGTCCACTAAACGTATAAAAATTATTCTATTCTGTGATTAGGTAGGTACTAAATATTTTGTTTTGTAATTATACGTTTGAAATTCAATCCATGCTTCAATGACGTCTCTAGTAAGTCTCAAATCTTCTTCCCATTTAGTTAATTGCTCTTCAAATAGTCCTTTGAATGGACTAAAAGATAACTGTTGAGTAATCAAAATATGTTCATCCAGCATTTGTATTTCTTCATCTGATATTTGCATTATATATGTTCCTGTGTCTTTATGAGGAATTAAATTTAATTTTACACCGTCCCAATCTTTTATCATTTTATTTAAAGCCAGTTCAATTGTGTATTCTTTTGAAGCATTATCCGAAATTTGTTTTATCATATCTACATGTTTATCAACACCTAATTCTAAACATTTTTGAAAATTCAATGATGGTACTAAAACAACTTTTGCTCCTAAAAATATTTGAATAATATTGTTATATTGTTAGTAAATATATGTATTATGTACTGTATAAATTCACCAGTTTCTTTAGCTATGATATCCCAATGTCTTTGTTTTATTCCTGGATTTAGTATATCTTTTAATAATTTGACAGTTGGCCTGTAGTCTTCGATTTGTTTTTTCATTTCAATAGCAACACTTAAAGTACCTGCAATTATTATTATTTTTATAGTATTTATATTTATGTATAAAACTCAAAATAAATATAGTCAATTTATTTTTACCAGGTACTTCAGCAAATTGCTTAACACATTTCGTCATAATCTTTAACAATTCATTTAACACGGGTTCTAAAGTACTTTCGTCTAGGGTGGTTAATGGATTTTGTGACCAAAGGTTTTGCATTTTTAGAAACTCAGCAGAAGTTAGCCATAATTCTTTATATGGTTCAAATTCTTTCACTAAACTTTTGACATTATCAAAAGGTGTTACCTAATAATTATAAAACTATCAACTATAAATTATAACTAGATAATAATAACCATAATATTGAATATGACCAGGGATGGGCAAAATATATTAATTTGTGTATTTTACATTCAAAATACAAAACACATACAATATTTTAATATCAACATTTTTATGGACTCACCTCTAAAAACTTGTGTATGTGTATAAAAATGAACTACGAAAAGTGTTGAGTCGATCAAACAAAGTTAACCCGTGTCGAATTAAACCTGAAGTTTGAATTAGTTCAATTTTTCAATACTAATGGAAATTTTTTATATTTTCTTAAATATTTCGCAAACCGTTAAGTAAATCGAAATTATTTTTATAATATGTTTTAAATAAAACAAAATTGTCTATAAATTATATTTTAACAAGTTTTTTAATATCTTCTACTTTTCATCAGATACATTACCTAAATTTCCAAAAATATCATATACTAAAAATGTTTACTGTTTTAACAGCAACATTAGAGGCATTAGGATACGACAATGATGATTTTATAATGAATCAAACTTATAAAATACCACAAGTAACTACGATTTCAGCAATTTCATTGTTCAAAAATTTTCAAAAAATGTGGATGATATTAATGCTAGTAATTTTATATGTGAATTAGAAGATCAATATTATATTAGTGCCACAGAAAATATCAGAGAAGATATTCTTAATTTTGTATGAAGTCAATTAGAAATAAAAAATTCTCACGATGATTACCGTGAGTTTGAAGAATTGGTACTAATATTTATTGGTGAAAATTCCGAAAAAAAAATTATAATTCGTCCACCAGGTGCAATACATCAAGTATGATGGTTTTCTCGAGAAATCTATTACTTGAAAATGTTTATATTAAGCCATCAATATCATATTTCTGCAACTGAAAAAAAAGCAATTAGAGAAGTTTGTATTTTCATAGTTACATTTTATGTCAAAGAGTGGTTTACTTGTTCATTGCTAACAAAAGCTCCAAACCTAGATTTACTTACAATTGATTAAAGCTTTTAAATCCTTCAAAATAATTGATAGTCAAATATCTACAGTCGCAATCAAAAAATTTTGTAATCACCTGTGGTATTTAACCAAAGAAGCTACTGCTCTATCGTTTTTCGGTGAATTGATACCTTTTAAAACGAAACATTTAATGATAAAAGCTCTTAAGGATAAATCATCCATTAACTCAACTAAATGACTGATATTTCAACCATATCAGATTCATGACAAATTTAACGGTGAGTTCATTAATATAAACTAAATAATAATTAAAATACAATTTATTTTTTAAATTATTTTTATATTTTACAGAAATATTGATAAATTTATTTCGGAAAATAGCTTGAAATTATTCTCCAGATTTGGTATCGAAACAAATTTCTTACAATACGATCCAAAAACGTGGGATAATCATATCAGTTTTATTAATGGCAAAGAATTAATAAATTCACTTAAAATAGTCAATGATACAGCTAAAAGAGTGTAATTAATGAAGCATTAACAGTCGATGAAGATCAAAAACAATATGTACTACAATGTGTTCAAGAACATAGAAAAATTTATCCAGATTGCAAAAAGGAAACATTACAAAAAAATATTACTTAAAAACATTAATTATATGTTTAAATAAATAAACATATTTAATAATACATAAACTCTGATAAATATTTAACATTAATAATAATATTTTTATTTATAACAGTACACATTTTTAGTATACGGTATTTTTGTACATTAGGTCAATATATCTTGTGAACGGTAGACGATATTAAGAACTTGTTGAATAATAATTTATAGACAATTTTGTTTTATTTAAAACATATAATATAAATAATTTCGGTTCACTCAACGGTTTACAAAATATTTAAAAACCCATACAATATTCTCATAAATATTGAAAAATTAAACTTATTTAAGCTTTAATTTCAATTCGGCACGGGTTAACATTGGCTGATTGACTAAACATTTTCGTAATTCATTTTTATATGCATACACACGTTTTTAGGGGTGAGCCTGAAAAATATTTAAATTTGAATACTAAGGAACATATAGGAATGCATAAAACGAATATAATATTATTATATTGTAATACGTCTATACTCTGTAGTTTATACTGACCTGATGACCAAAAAGTTTTTGGCTATGGTTTAACCTTTGACTAAACGATTGAAGCTTTTCAATTTCTTTCCAAAGTTTATTGACTTCCTCCGCAGTTTCAAGAATTCTCGTTAAATCAGTTTCAATAGTTAACTTTAATATAGCGCTATTGATGTATTCTACGGTTTCCTGTAACAATAATTCTTGCTCGAATTGTAGTTTCTCAAATTTTTCAAATTCACCGTCTAAACGTTCTTGCGTTTCCGTCATTCTCAATTCAATTTTATAAGGCCAAGTTTTACCGTCCAATTTTAATTTTAGTTGTTCGTCTTCTACTATCCATAAATAAGTGTCCAAAATGTCTAGTTCCTAAAAATAATTAATTTAAGTACTTATTTAAGCGCATGATTAATTCACACCATTACATTATACATATTATAATACATAATGTATGTGTACCATAGACAATCGTTTAACAACGTCGGATATATTTTTTATTATAACTGGTAGAGTTTCAATCCATTCTCTCATTTCAAACAATTGTTCGATAGACGCGGGATTTTCATTGAGCTTTTGATATATTTCTTTATATTCAGCACAGGACAATTCTAATTGTTCACTTATTTTACTGGCATGCGTTTTCATTAGTAATGTTGATAACTCTTTCCGTTTTTCTATCAATAATGACTTCAATTGCTGTGTACGCACATAGAAAAGACCAATATTAATAGTATCGGGAAGTGTTTTCTCAAGGTTCGCTTTCATTTTAAACTGCATTGATATTTCTTCTTTCACTTGAATTAGTGATGGATCGTTATCGAAGAAATCCCTTCGAAATAATAATTATAGATTTTAATTTCATTTTATTTCGGATTTTGGTATACATAAATAAGTAATTATTATTTTAAATGTTCTATACAAACTTTGTATATGTTGCGACATTTGTATTAAACAGTGGTAAATGTACTATATATTCTTTACAATACGCTTTTAATGGAATAATTGCTAAACGAACGTTGTTCTCAATACGGGTTTGTAATTCGGAGATTTCATTTTCTAGTAGTCCTATCGACGTTATCTTTGGTTTTTCGAAATATCTAATTTCTCTCAGTAAATTTGGATGAATGGCAGATATTTTATGGCTTTCGATTACAGCCAAAGTAAATAAGTGTACTATAACAGGCTGTGGAATAAATAAATCACACGTCAAAAAAAAAAATACATTATGCATTTTTTTAGCTATTATTATTATTAATATTATCACTATTATTGAGTTAATTAATACGATACCAATCAGTTTTACAACCACCAATGTTTGTAAATATAAATTGAAAATAACTTTTATCTTTATTCGTGTCAAGTATTGAATCAAGTTCATCGATTATATTATTTATTAGCATTTTATTTTTATTGTTTATTTATGTTAAGATAGAAGGTATGGAGTGATAAAAAAACTTTAATAATAAAAATAATAAATACTAATAATGATAATAAAAACTTTTGGTGCAAAATTAAATATTTGTTTGTACAATTTCAAAACTGTAATCGACTTAAAAAAATATGTTTAATCTGTTAAATACTATGATAATACAAACTACATAGCTTCAGCGGTTTCGGCTAGGCGATGATTAATCAGTGAGTCAGTCAGGCAGGATATGTTATATTATATACAATACATAATATGCATGATATATTTTATATACCATAAGTTCCTATAATCTTCTTTTTCGTATTCCACCAAGTATTTGGAGTCAGCTACACTTATCCTAAACTTCAACTTGACCTGATCTTCCACCTCGTATACACTAGCTGTTCTCATATTTTTCTCAAACATATCTAACCACATCTTTCTTTAGTCCTCATCTTCCCTCTTTCTTCCAATTTTTATTTTAATTACAAGTGTAACTGTTTTTTATTTCTCTCTCCCTATGATAAGCCTGAATCATTTCAGTTTATTTTCTTTCATTTTGTCTATTTTCAAATATACAAGTGTTTATTTAAGGGGTCGGCCTAGATCCGGATCTGTCTTTAGCATATCCACTTGAACATTTATAATACCCCTCAGGAATGGAGGTCTAAAATAAACCCTGTAATCCACGCCTAAGCTACTTCTCATACACTCATCCCTCATCCTAATTTCTCTCGTCAGTATATTCATCCATCTAAGCATTCTAATCTCTGCTATATTTATTCTGTTCTATTTTTCTATTTGCCAGCCAACACTCCGAATCATACAACATACCAAGTATTCCTTAATTCATCTGTGATGCCATCGATGTTGTTCTTTTTTAAATCCGAAAATCTCTGATGGCATCAAAGATAGCTTTATCACTCATATCATGTTTTCGAGTCAGAAATGTGAGACGTGAGACATGAGATGGGGTGGACTAGATGTGTTTATTATCTCATTTTTTTTTTTTAAGAAAATAACCGATAACAGTTATAATATTTAACTATTATTATTATATAGTTAGGCTTCATAATAATACTTCTTAAAACGAACTTCCTTTAATATTTCTTAGGGTCATCAGTGATGTCATTACAGATGAATTAAGAAACATGTGGATAGTCAGTCTCACCACACTTATCAAGTCTTGTCAGGATTTTCATGTCATATAAGACACCTGATGCTTCTTTTCACTCTATTTAACTAAACTTAATCCTATATACCACATCCTCGTCACAACCGCCGTTATTTTAAACAATCGATTCTAGTTATTTATTTAAAACTCTTAACCTTATCAATTACGTCACTAATTACTATAGTTATCTGTTTTCTTTTGTTCCTCCAAACTTATACTCTGTTTTACTTCTATTTATCCTAAATCCCTATCATTTAAGTGCTTCTCTTCATTTTTTAAGTGACATGCACTTTGGAGACTCTTTTCAGCTCCCATGTCTTATTTAAAACTTCCTATGTTTGACAGAATTTTACACCGGTTGTCAACCTGATGCGACCCCATTTGCTACCTTTTATTACAAGTAAAAGTACCGTTGGAATATCCTGATTCCCTTACACAGAAAAAATGGTATTGTCAACTGTAATGCGAATTCTTCTACCCTAAAGAAATAATACCATATGCTTACTGGAATCACCCATCTGAGCTTTCCACCAGTAGGAAGCATACTAATTGGGTTCAAACGTTTAAAAGCATAATACAAGACATTTTACTGCTCATTTGTACAAACTTGTGGAAACCCAGGACCCAATAAATATAGTTTTTTTTTATTATTATTGTAGGATATAACGCGGATCCACTGGGAATTGAAGTGGGGTTAAACAGTTTTATAAAATGAGAAAGAAGTTCTAGAAAAAATGTAATACTTTTTATAGGTTTATTTAAAATAGAATAAATTACTAACCTCAAACTTATCTGGATCGTTGGAATAAATTGGTCCATTTTGATTCATATTTAACATTATAGAAAATAACGGAGGGATACTTGAATCATCAAATATCTTCAAATCAGTATTCCAAGTGAAATTGTCTTCAATACCCTTTATTGAGATACACGGTTGTTCGATTAGATTAGAATAACTCGTTGCCGAATTGATTACAAAATTTCGTAGACATTCCTATGTAGATTTATAGATATCAAACAATATCAGAAAATAGGTATACGGTTTCGTACCTCCATCATGTATTGGACAAGTAGCATTAATTTTCGGAGTTTGTTGATCGACGACTCACAAACCTTAAAGTTACTCAATGAAATATTATACCAACCTGTTTTTATATTTCTCAACGCAATGTGATATCTATTGATAATGGATTTCGTCCAAATGTTGTTAAGGTAAGCCATAGTCTAAATACCATGAGAAATCTTAGAAAATAATCATGCAAAATATATATAAAATGTATATAAAATAGCCATCCCATCCAGTTTTAGCTTTTTCCATGCAATCAATGCTTGTCTTTATATTAGGTTATATATTATAATACATATTTTTTCTAAATATTAACCAAATTATTAAATACAATTGTTTAGATACAATTATTTTATAAGTCATTGATAACCATACTTAGAAAGCACTTAACTACATGGTGAAATTTTTGAATATTTTCAACTATTTATTACCTTATGCCATAAGGTAACATAAGACTTATGGTAACTGGGTCAGCGGATGGTAATACGATTTTATTTTAAAAAAATACAAATTGTCTTATTTTTTTTTTCTCACCACCGAGGATTCCTTGTTTTCTCTACACTGGATCCATTTCACCCCTTCTAAAAACCACTAGCATAGTAGAAGGATTTAAGAAGAGTAAAGATGCAAAAATCATAAGAAATATGGTTGACAATGCAGAGTAATTTACAGCAGGCCTCTTAGATATGCAACAATGTATAGAGGTTATTGGTAATAGGGTTACCGGCAAATTTAATAGAAAACCCATTAATTCAGTAGGTGAAGGAAATTGAAAAGAAACAGAGAAGGGGAAAAGTCATCATCGATTACTTCAGAATATTCAGGTACAGCCTGACAGACAATCTCCAAGTGACCAATCGGTCGAAGTCAGCCTGTAAGAGAAGTAGTCAAAGTGGGAGGTTATATATGGATGAATAACTTCTGTGGTTGGCAAAGATGAGCAACTTGGAATTTTTAAAATAAGAGTAACCATAACTAATAAAAATGCTAAAAATAAAAAATGATAGGACTACAAAAGTGCAGTCCCAAAGGGGAAACTCGACAAGAAAGAGAAAAAATAACAGAGGATCCAAGGATTATATATATATATATATATATATATAATTTCATTTTATTTATATTTAACTAATAAAAAAATATGTTTAAACAATTAATATAATATAATATAATAATATAATCATTATTCATTATGCATAAAAGAATTAAAAGAATAAATTATTTTTTTAACATGACTAATAAAAAAAAGTTTCTGCTGAATTATTTAATATATTAAGTTCAATAATAACCAAGAGTACCTAGATATATGATTTTACCTATCTTAAGTATTTTCTAGTTGTTGGTACACATAGAGTATCACTCTACCCGAAACTATTGATCACTGAGGCTCAATGATGCAACCAGAACTTTTTAAGGTCAGGTTAAAGATCTTAATAAAGAAACAAAATTGTATTATTTTTTAATTATTGACACTCTCTGGAAAAATATAATGATGCCCCCAATGCAATTACGATTATTTTGAACTAAATCACATACAGAAAAAAACAAATTCCAAAATAACAAAAATTGCGTAAATAATTGTTTTTTTTCGACAGTTATTCCCACATATATCAGGAAAATCAAATAATGACCTACCTAATACATTCGTCAATAATAAATTTGAGCCCCTTAAATTTTATGAACTGAACATAATTTCTGGTATAATAGTTATATTTATAGAGAGAAAAATAATGCACACCATAATAAAACTAATAGGTTATTAATAATCAATATGCTTAGAATCTAAAACAAAAAATTACTTACGGTTTTAATATTAATAAACTGTATAGACTCAAATTCTTCAAGTGTCACTGCATTTATAAATTCAGTAATAAATATTTGCTTATTGTTTATCAAAAATAAGTTTTCTACATTTGAGCCCCATAAAGCTGTATGAACTTGAGGTAAAACTAACAAGGTTTGTTTATTAATTGCTGCTTTGATTTTTGTGAAGTCTTCGAAACTCAGTCCAGTATTTAATCGTGCTGTTTATTATTAATGAAGAAAATAAGAATAAATAAAATGATCATACATAGTTGATACAATTTATTTATATAAATTACTAATTTTTGGTATTAAATGTTCAAATTCAAAATTCGGTACTTCGATGTATTTAAATTCAAGCGGACTTTTAGAAATCTTGAATCGAAGCAAAAAAGAATACTGCCATCGATTGAAATTATTTACAATTTCTTTAATAATCTTTAAAAACATATTATTTTTGTGAGAAAAATATTTTTATAAGTAATGAATAATGATATTTATACACTAGGTATGCGATTTGAACACACGTGTGGACGAAACTTATGGAGTACGCACAAGATTCGTTCGAATCGCACAAAATGTGAAACATACTATAATAAGGATAACGAATGTTTTAATTTTATTTGGAGATTCGTTTAAGACGTACAAAATAAATTAAATCAATTTTATGCATCTACATGCATCTGAACCCAACTATTTTTGTTTAATTTGATAGAATATATTTAATAACGGAAATTTAATTTTGTTTGTGCGTTAATATGTACAGGTCTGCAGCCATACTAAATGTATAGAAGGAATTTTATTTATTTTAATCAAATATTAGAAATATTAAACAAATAATAATAGACAAAATATACATGAATCCACAGCATAATATATGAATGTTACGCAAAATAATATATTAAATTATTAAACTCGAGAAGGGAAAAGTTCCCAGAACTTCAGTTATTCACTCTTATAATCTCTTTCCGTGGCTGAAGACCTTCAGTAAAAATATATAGTATATTGTATATAGTATTTGTATGATCCTTACGGAATCCTCTTTGGTTTTTTTTATTTTTTTATTTCTGAAGACTAAGGACATTATTTTCTGTATCATTTCTTCTGGTAATGTTTCCGAAACGTCATCAATCTTGATTTTATCCATATACATATACCATCTATAACAAACAAATCTACTTTAGAAATTATACGTTTCAGATATATAGAACTATATTTTTAGCAGTGATATTTTCTAATTTATTTGTTCAATAATTATTAAAACAAAATAATAATAAAAAAAAAATCTGTTATCTATAAAATAATTAATGTAATGATAAGCAGAGATATGTCTATGAAAAACCTTTAACATAAAAATTAAAGAACATTTTCTTAAACACACAATTATTTCATATAATTATACTCCGGCCTACAAGAGAAGTACACCGTTTCGCTCAAATAAACTAAGTAAACTCTTCCCCCACTTTGTCTCACTATGTGCTGCGATCAGGAGTGGTTTAAGGGGGGGGTGTCACTCCCTCTTCCGGATGTCTGCAAAACTAAATAATAAGTCGGCAATTTAAAATCAACGACATGAGTCAACAATTTTAACTCTAATTTAATGTACTTGCAATGAAATTTATAATTTATAAATTAAAATAAATATGATTGTACATTTATTTATACATTTAAAATGTATTGGTTGTATAAACTTGTATTATTATGCTATCATCATGATTGTAATATAAATAGAAAAAATAATTAATATCTATCATAGTCTTGCATTTATCATTAATCATTTTTAATAGTTCTTCCGCATACCGCTGCATAGACCACAGGCATAAATAATATTGTCTACGGAGACTGAATTTGAAAATTATGATAATGAATAAAAATATTTTCTAATAAATGACTTGATATGTTTTGATTCATCCCGACCCTTATTTACCTACCAACTAAACCGTCTATAATATTGATCATTTTTAATAATTACCTATCTATTATTATTATACCTATTATATCTATACCCTGTCCAACTTAAGAGTATACCCGTTTACGCATACCTCACTGAGCGCTGAATGTTATCGGACCCCCTACTTGATAGATCGGAAATAATCGTTATGCCGTCGCAGTACAATTCTATACGCCACGCGCTGTCGTCGTGGCCACCGTTGTCGTGTATACAGCAAGTTATAATACCTATAATACCTATCGTCAAATAAATCGTAGTATACACGCATACCTATACTTTTTCGGTCAAATTAACAGGTAACATAGAAAAATTTGAATTAAATTGTAGCGTTTATTCAAATTAAACAGAGGATTTGTGCTAGAAAATACGTGTACGCAATAAGACCATTAAAACAAAATATTATCGACATTTTGGTCTCTACGTATGTTATATACCATGTGTAATGGTGGTAACGAAATTGTTAGGTGAGTGAATAGATGAAACGGTACTGATAATCGAGAGTGGGAACACATGCACGAAAACGAACGTGTTTTCTTCCGCCGCCGGGTATACTCTTAATTTGGACAGGGTATAGTACAAAGTATTTCAAAATTCTATAATATTATGATTTATGTTTACATTTTAAATTTTTAACATCGTTTTACTTCCACTGGTGAATTTGGTGAAAGTTAATAAGTTAATTAATACTTGTTCAAAAAAAATTTTAAATTTTGATTTTTCTATCATTAATGTTTATGAAAAACATAATGTACAAACTTAAGAATTTAACAGAACAGTTAGAAGCTAAAGAACTGAATATATGTGATGCCTGTATATTAATTAACACTACTATAAAATATTGGAAACTATAAGATCAGAAATTAAAAAGAGCTGATACTGGGGATGGGAGTGGCCAATCTTGTAGGTAAGAAGTTGAGAAGGTAGAATACATAAGGTTATTTCATTTATTTTTATAAGCAACGATAAACCCTTGCTTGACGAAAGACAATTCTGAGCACAGTTCGGTAATACATAATTTAAAGTGTCGTAATTTTTTTTTGCAGTTTTCGTTTAAATTTGATTTTAAAAATTATTAAATTATTAAAAAAAAAATTTTGGAAATTTTACCACGTCTTGGTACGTACAATATAAATATTATTACCAAGTTTCAAATCCCTACGTATATTTATAACCGAACAGCATAAAAACTCCCAAAAATTAAAATTCCCTAAAAGCTCAAAAATGTTGGTGATGATATCGTAAGAAAGTAAATCAAAAAGGCAACAAAAAAGATATCTTGTAATTTTTCGATTAAATCATTTTTTTTTTTTTTGGGAGAACACGTAGTCCGTGTTTATATACAATAATAAAATCGTGAAATTTTAAGTTTTTTTTATGGTTTTTCCCACTTATGTGCTTTTATTTAAAAAATAGCGTTGAAAGTCCAAAAATAACCTCTCTAAAATACTATCTAGACAACTTAAACTTTTTGAAAAATGCTACACGTAAAAATCAGAGCAAATTTACTAAGAAAAACGTGTTCATAGACTAGAAAAAAAAAGAAGGAAAAAATGAAAAAATTATGTAGGTTATGAAAAAGTCAATTGAGTTACAGAAACCTTTGCTTGGGCAAACTAGTTATATCGTCTTGTATTTACAGCTCCAGTAACTACAGTATCAAGTGATCGAACTTTAAGCTTAAAGTTGATTAAACATATTTTATGCTCTATAATACGTTCTGACCGTTCAAACTCGTTAATAATTTTAAACTGTGATAAAGACTTGGTCTTCTACTAAACAAAGAAGAATTGAATTTTGAAAAATCAAAAAAAAAAAAAAAAAAAAAAAACATTCAAGCAATAATTAAAGATCTTATGTTCTGTTATTTTGAAATAATAAATTATAAATTATTCATAATCAATTTGACAAGTTTCATATTGTTTCCTCAATAAATGTTCTTTAATCATTATTATAGTATTAAGTAGAAACCTACCCAAACTAATATGCAATATGTTATCAAATTTTAACACTATACCTTATCATATTTCTTACCTAATTTTTTTTGACTTATATTAAACTATCATCAGTATTCTGTATTTTAAGCAGATATCAATTCAAAAACAATTTTTTCTTAAACATTATTACACTAAGCATAAGCGGCTTTTTTGTTATTTTTCTTTTCAGATTATAAGTTTTTAATTGTTTTTAAGTTTGAGTACCTTAATTTATTTTTTGACTAATTCATACATTTTTGAACTTTAATCTCTCTATTCTTTTAAAAGTGAACTTAAAACATTAACAAGACTTTATCTAGAACCTAAATCATCATTCAAATTCTTTTTCCAAGAGGTCCATACTTGCGGTAAGTAATTGAACTTATGAGCCCTCCTCATTTATAATCTATACCTACACCTTTGATATTACTCATATGCTTTTTATTAAATTTAATATAAAAAAAAAATCGATAGCGTTAGTTAGATTAAACAGTCAATTAAAATATATATATATTTGTTTATAAACCTTAAACCTAATTAAATCTCGAATTTGTAAGATTTGATTGACTCTTAAATAATTTATTTTAATGTTTTTATTTTTAGATTTTAACACACATTTTACTCAATTGGCATACATCTAATGTTTGTCAATTAACCACTGACTCATCTCTATCCCCCCACCATAAAGTCTGCAATTTTTTGGATACACCCCCTAGGTTTTTATTTTAAAACCGCCTCTGGCTGCGATATGTATACATGCACAAAACCGGACGAATTTTAGTCGGGACACGGTGTACTTCTCTTGTGGGCTGGAGTATAGTTAAAGCATGGTTACAAAATCTATCAAAAAAATTTAAAATGCCAACAGTTCTATCTTCCTGAAAACTTGTATAGCCAATTGTTAAGTTTATTTTACGTAACAAGATGCCCTTATTCCCATTTTACTTGTCACATAGATGATTCCATTATTCATATTTTCACTATTAAAGTTAACTACAGGTTTTCAAAAAAAAATTCACAAATAAAATTTAAATAAGTAACTTACAACATCATTTTTTCACAATAATCTCGTCTCGAAACTGCATATTTGATCCTTCTCGCAAATTCTCTTGGATCTTCTCCTTCAAAATGTATTTGTATTCTAGGTACTTGAGGATATACTACATTGGAATTATTCTTCAAGGCAACTGTGTACATGTTTACATCACAATCATATTTAATTACATTAGCATGCGTCCATTTGTAATTGTTGGTAAATTCGTCATCCGATTTGATGGGTAAATAAACGTAGGCAGGTACTGGAGTTTGAACTCCGTTGTGAAAATTTTTTTTCAACCAGTCTTCAGGCAACAGACTATCAAATGTTGTGTTGTCGTGAAACCAAAGCGGCGTAAAATTCTTTCCTTTCATCAGGTTTAAATTGAAATATTTTTTCGGGTCAACAACTGGAGGTACCAATTGTTTATCTTCGATGCCATAATCCGTCAATAGTTGAGGGATCGAAAACGTCGCATACAACTTTTTTAAATATTCAAGAAATACTATTCTTGACATGGTGACTGTAAAACGTGTGTTTTATAAGTAATTAAATTTTAGTGTAAATTTAGAATTGTGATATTTACAATGATATAAAATATGTACAAAATTATATTGTTTTACACACCGTTTTTCAAAAACTATATTATTGTATTGATAAATGTATAAAATTATGTTGGTATTTAATATTTGTGTTGCTTTAAATCAGTAGTTACTTTTTATACGTTTATACAAATGTACTTACTATAGGTACTTAATCTAAATTTACTAATTTTTAACAATAAAAAAAAAAATTAAATTCTTACCTATGAGCTGGCGCTAGAACAACAGGTTATTGAAATTCAGTTTTGCTCGAAACACTTCACAATAGCTAATAATTAGTAACGTTGTAAAAAAAAATTTAAAGAGAAATATAAATTATAAAAACAAGTGTCATAGTCATATTCCACGGTGTAGGACGCAAACCGTGTCAAATCAAATAGTTAATTTTTATTTACCCAAACGCATTTATTTTATATATATATTTATTATTATACAATTAACAATGTCGCACAGCGTCGTTGATGAGAATAAAATTAGTATAATAAACAATAATAATATACTGTGTATCGTTACCTAGCTATCTTAGTAATTTTTAAGTTTTCAAATGTGAAATTCAAATGGCAAACTATATTTAAAATTCCGTTAATAATTGAGAGGTTGGGTGCAAGAACGTCATTTTTTAGAAAAACGTGTTTTGAAATAAACGAAGTTAAATTTTCAAATGTGTGACACTATTTCGTATCTCCTTACATGAATATAATATTTGTGTCATATGAAAGATAGAATCTTAAAGAAAATAATTATGTCTTTGTTTTCTTTTTCTTTGGGTTCACTAAGTTTTAAGTGAAATGGATGAAAATACCCTTCTTTGCATCAAACAGTAATTACCTATTCTATTTCAATTTAAATGATTAAAGAACTTGAATTTTATTAATTTATTCATAATTTTTAAATATTATGAACATAATAAAAAAACAAATAAATAATAATAATTATAAGAGTAGAAATGAAATTTCTAATATAAATTGTATGTTTTATTACTTTTAATTTTAAATATTATTTTAATTCCTTATTGCTTAGTTTTATTTAAAAACGGTTTAACCAAACCTATTAATCTATAACAAACAGCAAGGATATTCTACTATAATATTATGTTTAAATCATTGAAAAATAAAACGATATTATTTATAAATAGAACGTATATTGTATGTGATTTAATGCAAAAAAGACATTTACACACAATCACATAAACGCTTCTACGGTGGTCTATTATTAAAATGTCGAACTAAAATTGTATACATAAAAAGTATGAAGATCGCTGAGTTCAAAAAAACGTTTTAAGCAAGAAAGGCATTTCATAGAAATGCCTTTCTTGCATCCAGCGTTTCAATTATTTGTTCAAATAAATTTTGATGTTGACATTTTATGATATCCGTCAACCCGTTGACGAGATAGTCCACTTTTTAGTTTTGGCAGGGAGAAATAGTGCAAAACTATTTAAACACCACGCGCCGTGCCCAGGGGTAGATTTAAGGAGAGGGCGATGTAGCGATCGCCCTCTCTCTTGTAATTTATTTTCACCTCCACCAGTGGCTTATTGGCTTTGTATTTTTAATCTGAAATAAGTTCAAATAAAAAAAATGACTTCATTACAAAAATGTAACTAAAAGATTTAAATATGGCCGAGTACTTGGTAGTTTTCAAAAGGTAAATAATTTAATAAATCTAACGGATCGTTAGCTATTCGAGAGGGATGCAAGCTTATCTACAAGCAAAATAATTGAAATATATGTCAAATATAATAGAACTACATGCCATCTGGTGCGGCCCTTTGAGGACACTGCCGCCTCAGTCATACTATTGTATATTGTCTTATTTTCAAAATTCGATTATTAATTATTTTATATCGACGTTGACGCGATTGCCATCTGTTCCGTCTTTTTAAGCATACAAATTCCAGTGGTTATCTATCGTTCGAGAAGAACCAATATCCAATCCATTACCTTCATTAAGAACATTTAAACACATAGAATTTAACGGTTTTTTTTAATTGAAAATGAAGCCTCTTAATCCCTCGAGAAACCCCAAAACGAACACTCTGTCGAGAATCCTGCACACGGCAACAACTACGCTCCACCAACTTCTTTCGAGGATCTCTCTCGAATAGCTCCGACTTTAAGCAGCTATAATCACTCGTATTCGATTTATTTATTAATTCACTTTGTAATTCAACCTTTTATTTTCCTAATTTAAAAATTAGCATTTTTTATCTGAATGCACACAGGTATTAAGTGTTAATTAATTTAATTAATTTATCTTAATTAAATTGTGATTGCCGTACAACGACTCCAGGTTCACGTAAGGCTATCCATAAGTATACACCCTAGCGTTCCAACAACGTGGGCAGGTAATATAATTATATTTTTCTTTAGTTATTGATTTCGTCACCATTCTCGGATTAACGACTCCGAAACCCTTTCAAACATAAGAAGGAAGGTAGTAATATAACTAGTAGGCTGAACTTTTATTATGATTAAAGATAAATAATTCTTTGTAGTACCAAAACTTAGATCGATTATTTAACAATATATAGGCACATCAATCAAAAAACCACTTTAAAGTTATTATGGAGACAAATTAAATTAAATTTTAATTACAAAGGCAATTT